>OX465378.1:4618578-5026245 GCA_950004255.1 Mesopsocus fuscifrons
GGCTGTGCCATTGGTGTAACTCACAAACATAAATGGCGAACACTCTTGGGCTCTTCCTCTTTTTTGAATATTCGATGAGAACACTCGGGCTCATCAATTGGTTTGCCGGACCACCCTTTAAGTAGTTGGAACTGTTTTGGGTTTGGGACTTGGGACTCCTTTAATGCGTCTACAACTGCATTTACAAAACACTAGCTCGTTACTAGCTGATTGTTCATTATTCTGGGGCCCCAATGCCCTAATGTGTCTAGAAGTGGACATACAAAACTCTAGCTCGTTACTAGCTGATTGTTCATTATTCATTATTTTTATCAATTCCTTTTTTTTGAATATTCGATGAGAAAACTCGGGCTCATCAATTGGTTTGCCGGACCACCCTTTAAGTAGTTGGAACTGTTTTGGGTCCAAAACATCTGGCAGTTCTGTGGAAAAAAGATATAAAGTTAATAAAGACTCCAATTACTGTCAATCATTACAATAATTATGTTTGTTTATGTTTTTTTCGACCACTTGTTCTGAGAAAATGCTGTCTTTGTAGTGATTTTACGATCGAGCGATTTTTGTCTATAAAAAATTTGTAAAAATTTACCAATCGTAAATTCATAAGAATTCATAACATAGCCAGTTAATAGACAACGTTAAAAAGACGTATTTATTATATTTCAGAACATTTAAATATCCAATTGTGTTCTCAAGAAATGGTCGGGAAAAAACTTAAAGCAAATATAGCACCTATATAGATTCCGTTTTCAGGGTGGCCACACAATCGTGTTTCTTTATGTCGTATTTAATTTTTACTTTATTTTGAGAACCCTGTGTCGATATTTACCTAAATGTTAAAGTAACTGGCGATGTTGTGATTTTCCGATCGAATGATTGTTGTCAATAAAAAAGATTTGTCCTCATCCTCAATAACTCGATCGTAAGATTACATCATAGCCAGTTAATTTCGGACTTTAAAGAGATATATTATACTTCAGAACATTTAAATGTCAAACAGTTTCTGCAGTGAATGAGAAGAAAAATCACGTGTTTCACGATTATGTTTTCGCCTTTAAAAACGAGTACCTACCAAAAAAGTCGATTAAATAACTTATGTCTGATATATGTTTGATATGCCAGCCAATGGCAAAATGGCTATTTGGAAAAACTGATGGGTCAGATGCCAAAAACTGAATCAAACCGAAAATTTCTGTGTACGCATTAACGCACATAATTAGCACATTAACATGTAATGTTAATCTGCAATTTAGAACTTCTCTGTTGATACAAGAAGAATATGAATATGTTTGTTACTGAGTCTTTACCGATGCCTATCATGTTGACTTTCATATTTTCTTTGATCTTCAGCTGCCTTATAACGCTTTCTCTGGTCAAGGCAAACTTGCTGGTCGCAGCTTTTCCCGTGACACAGACGGGTCTAGGTTGGAGTTGTGCCAGTTCTTCGTCATAACGATTTAAATACCTGAAAATCAGACGTGATCTCACGATGAGAGTCCTATAGGTACATTTAGGTTCGAATCCCAGAACAGCAAATTTTCTGTACCTACATACCAAAACTTATGGATATTTGTTCAAAAGTATATATCGTAAAATCACATTTTTACTTTCTCGCTAGCCATAAGTATATGGCGAGAAAGTATTGTTTTCGTGCAAAATTTCGAAATTGAGATTTTGGGTTTCCCATGATCCTGGGGGTCCCCTGAGTCCAAAAAAGTGGTTTCTGAAAAAAGTCTGTCCGTCCGTCAGTCAGTCCGTCCGTCAGTCCGTCAGTCCGTCAGTCCGTCCGTCAGTCCGTGCAGTGCTCTAGCGCCTATACCGTTCATCCGATTTTGATGAAATTTGGTATGGACCTGTCTAAAATCACTGCCGAGGGGCATTTTCAAGGATTTTTTGATTGGTCAAAAATTGCGGCCGCTATTGTCAAAAAACCGCCAAAATAATTAAAAAATCGTGTTTTTTGTTAGTTAGACAAGCGCCGACGGTACACTTTTCAATCGATAACACTGAAAATTGGTATGTGTGTTGACAAATAGATGCTTCAAGGTCGTTTGCAACTAAAATTGAATTGGTTGAAAATTACGGCCGTTCTGGACCAAAGTTCGATCGTTTCGGCGCCATTCACATTTATTAACCGATTGTCATGAAATTTGGTAAATTTGTGTAGAACCATGTAACTTAAACATTTCTCGAACATAATTTTGTTATCTTCAAAATTACGGCCGTTGTAGTCAAAAAAGTGTCGAAAATGAGTTGAGAATGAGAAACCACGTTTTTGAATGGTCGGAACGCATTTGGGACTACAGTAATAAAATGACAGACGTGAGATTTGGTATGAGTGATCTCAGATAGATGCTCTTGGGTAATTTTCAACCGATTTTTGATTGCTTAAAAATTACGCCCGCAAAAAAATCTCAAAAAAACCCAAAAAAAAAAAATCATTCTGGGCGAGAAAGTTAAGTGCGACTGTTGTCGGACCCTTTATTTTTTTTAAACGCGCGACGTTCAGAGAACATATGCGCCGAGGAGTTGGTTTGTTGGATGTTTTTCGTCGAAGCCGAAGATGAAGTGGCCGAAGCCGAATATGAGTGGGCCGAAGCCAATACATCCATGTCGGAAGCGGAAAATTTTTCCGTTCCGCCGGGATTCGAACCCGGACCTCTCAGGACACAAAGCGGACCCCTTGACCACTCAGCCACTGAGAGGCACTAAAAATCACAAAATATAAAGCACATTATAGGTTATCCAGAATTTATTCCAGTTGTCAGAAAAGTGCTATTCACGGATGGATACAGTCATCATAGCAGATAGTGTAACAGCCTACCTTAAAAGGACCCACCAAACTCTGAGTGTCATTGAGTGATTCCGGAGGGACAGGTATCTCCGGAAGTGACCCCAATTTGGAGAAAATCTTTATTTTTTTTTTCGTGGCACTTATATAGCGCCAATAAGGTCCACGGCCAAATGGGGTAAGTATACCTATATACGGGTCCCAACTTTCATGATCACAAAAAAGTGACTATCACGCCAGACAGTCGAGTTTTTCCCCAGCCAGTGATGGACAGGTACCATCAGGGAAGGGCGAGATTGCCAAAAAAAATAACGGGTCCGACAATGGTCGCACTTGACTTTCTCGCAATTTTTACCGAAAATTTTGATTTTTTTTTACGTGTATTATAATTTAATTTTTTTCTAAAAACAATTTTGCCACACATTGGACGATACTTTTAGGCACCGGCATGCCGAATTTCAAACATACCCATCAAACAGTGAATTGTCCATCGACGCGCAAAGTACATGTTTCCTATTTTGCATGTCGCGGACTTAATTTTCAAGTAATTGAAAATCTATTGAAAATGACCTTGAAGAATCTATCTCAGACCATTTTCACCAATTTTCAAGGAAATCTGTCGATTAGGGTTGTTGCAAATCCGTCTTAACCAATCAAAAACGTGATTTCCATTTATGGAAACTTTTCCTACGATAATGCCAATATTGGCCATAATTATTATGTTGGATAAATTTCGTTCGATTAAACATCAAACTAGGTTAAAGTACACCTACGTACCAATTTTTATTGAAATCGATCGAATAGTGCTACCGGAGTGATGTCCAACGCGTTTGGGCCAAAACTGGGCCAAGTTATTGGCCCACCTCCAAATGATTGTAAAAGACCTAAAACCATCTATTCAAAAACACTTTCGCAAATTTTCAAGGTTCCAACTTGATATACGTAGCTTCCAGCCCTTCTTAACTGTCAAAAAACACGATTTTTTGCATTTTTTTGACCATAGCAGGCGCAATTTTTGAGTTATCAAAATTTATCCAAAAACCTGTCCAGATATTTACAATAGGTACCTACATACCGAATTTGAGCAAAATCGGACGAATGGTGTGACGTCCAGTTGCGCGACAGACTGACGTACGTACGTCGGACGGACATTTTTTAAAAACCACTTTTTTGGACTCGGGGGACCACCAGGATCATGGGAAACTTTCTCAGCCCATGTATTACATACGGGCGAGAAAGTAAAAATATGGACAAGGCAGGGCTAGAACCTGGTTCCTCCGACTCATTAACTTACAGCTTTATGGAATCCCTTATGATCTGCGGTGTGCAGACCTCAACCGATTGCCAGTGCTTCTTAAACCACAGATATCTCGCCGATCTCAAACGGTTTTTGACGTCGTTTCTACGTTTCTCGTCTCGGCAGGGATCCCATCTACAAAAAGAGGTTACATCAGGATGCAAAAATTCGTGCCATCACATTGTTTTTTCTTCCCATATTTTGAGGAAACTGTATATAGGTAGCATATTGTTGTGTTCTGAAATACAATAGGTAACATGTCTTTTTATCGTCTATAAAATATTCGCAAAGCCACATTAGCCAAGTAGTTATTTAGACTTATTATACCTCAAAACATATTAAAATCCACCATCTTCCTTTAGAAAATGGTAGATTAAAGGGTTCGACAATAGTCGTACTTAAATTTTGGTTTTTTTTTTATGATTTGGTTTTATTTATAACGGGCGAAACTTTCACACAATTCAAAATCGGTTGATAAAAACCCAAGAGCATCTATCTGAAATCACTCATACCCAATTTCATGACTGTCATTCCATTACAGTAGGTAGGCAAATTATGTAGGCAAATTCGCTACCGTCCTCCGATTTTAGGTGTTCGTCTATATACGTTCGTCTACGTATACGGGTGAGAAAATAAAAACATGAAGTAAGCAAAAATTCAGTAATATGACATTTGGTTCCTTCACAGTGTTTGAAATACCAAAAATCAACTAACTTAGACACAAAGAACTTCTCGTCCTGTTCAAGTTGGGAGGGTTTTTGGGCAAGCCGCGCTCTTGTCTCTTCATTTGTTTTGACAAGCAGCACTTGGATTTCATCGTCGTCTTCACTTTCTTCTGTTTCTGAACCATATCCTTCTTCTGTTTCTGAATAATGTTCTTCTTCTGTTTCTGAATAATGTTCTTCTGATTCTGAACGATGTTCTTCTTCTGTTTGTAAGTTGCCGCGTTCACCCTGTAACAAAGGAAGTAACATGGATGGGTGGTATATAGATATAGATATACGTACTGGGTCTGCTATAAGCCGGGACTGCTCTCTATCCGATAACTTAGATAACTACCGACAAATGAGGAGGCGGCACAGGCCATGACCTATTGCCTTAACTGTATTGTATTTTATTGCATTGTATTGCATATGTGAAATGAGGCAAGAATAAAATATCATATCATATGTTCTGCTCTCTATGTAATTTCCGACCCTCGCACTGAAAATTCAAACATTTTGCTGGCTGTCACCAGTAGTGATGCACGAAAATTTCTTGTCTTGCTTTTGTTCTTGCACTTCTTGCATGCAAGAACAAGAACAAGAGCAAGAACAAGAGTTGATTTTGGCTGCAAGAACAAGAACAAGAAGTGACTTGCAAGAACAAGAACTCTTGCAAGAGTCAAGAGTTCTCGAAAGAGTCTTGCATAAACCCAGGCAGTTTTTTTCCAAAGCTTCATTCATGGATTACAGAGCGAACAACTCTGCAGACTATGCGACGATAGATTACACTTGAAATGGCCGCTCGGTAGGCAAAAAACCAAGTTTTAACAGCAGAAAATTAAATGTGTATGCAAGAAATTGCAAGAGTCTCGCAGCAAGAACAAGCAGAAGAGCAAGAAATGATTTCTACTGCAAGAACAAGAACAAGAACAATATAGGATTTTTACTGAAAGAACAAGAGCAAGAGTCGCTTTGCGAGAAAAAGAAATGCCGTTTCTTGTTCTTGTCCTTGCATCGTGCATCACTAGTCACCAGTACAGGTAGAGTAAAGGTGGATTTTTTAAGTCCATTTAAAGATAAGATACCTACTGTATAAATATTTCAAGCATATGTTTAGCTTATCGCAAGTGCTATACCATAAGCTGAATATAATAAGCTTGAATTGTTTATTTGTATATATCTTATCGTTAAGGTGGGCTGGTGAAAACACCTCATCTCGAAAAAGCAGCCGAAAACATTATCTTGAATTTTTATCTTAATCTGTGGAATATGAGGGTGAGGATATTACCAGGCTTCCTCAATATGAGGAAGCACTGAGTGAGCCTCAAGCGTGGGGCCTCTGCCCTGTTACAGTCTATAACGTAAACAAAGTCAGGTACTCACGTATCCATTTTTTTCAATATAATCCTCTACGGCTTTTATAGCTTCCTCCAATTCATGAGTCTTGTTTCTTATATCGAGATAACATTCCTTGTATAAGTGCATATCACGCTCATAAATCCAGGCACTGGAACAAAAACTTGGTCACCGTATAGGAACCGAAACTACGTCACTACCAAAGGAGACCGTTTTGGGAATAAAAAACACACTTTTCACAGTGTTCGTCGGTCGGGTCTTCCCGGGCTGGAAGTAGCTATAAAAATTTGTCTCAACTCAACGGAACTACCATATGGGTGGACAAGGCAGGCAAGTTTGGTTTGGTGCATCAGTGGTGCTTCCCAGCTCACTAACTGTGCGGGCCACTCAGCCTCAACCTTAATCCTCCATCCCCCCACCAGTTCTATTGTCATCATTAAAAATGAGTTACAAAAGTTAGTGGCTCGTGACAGTTATTAATTATCGCCTCGATATAGCCTCGACGGCTGAGAGTCGGGTCACCGGGGTCACTCTGCTTCCATTCCCATTCTATCAATGTTTTTCTTGACCGGCATTCGCCTTGCATATTTTGTACAAAATATGAGAATGGACATGGACTCTTAGACACAAAACGTACGTTTTCCACAATTCTCCACCAGTAGGACAGCCCCTAAACCCTTGCGAGAAACCCTAAGAGAATTCAAGACCTGTGGAACCCACACCCAGTGACAATAAATGATATCGGGAGACACTTACTAGATGTCCGTTCCAAAAAAGGAGACGCAGTGCTCCGAGTCCTCCGGATACGGTCGTTTTCTGCAGTTGGGTGGTGGCTCAGTTATCTGGGGACAAAATAAGTCATTCTAACATATTGCCACAAGGACTTTAAGGACTGAAGGTATTGTGAAGGCAATGCATGTATTGTGATTTAATTTCCTCTTCCGTATGTAGTTAACATGGGCTGAGAAAGTTATGTTGCCGTGCAAAATTTCGATTTTGAGATATTCATTGCAAAATGCAATTCAGAGGTCCCTGATACCAAAAAAGTGGTTTTTAGGTCATGTCCATCCGATGGACCTACGTACGTCCGTCCGTCTCTTCGTCTGTAGCGCGGCGCGGCGCGGCGGGAGGTCACACCTTATTTTTTATAAAATTTGGAAAATAGGTGCCAAAATTCAGTTCCGAAATTCAATTGAACAGAATTTTGATTACACGAAAATTACGCCCACTGTTATAAAAAAAGTTTGATAAAAAAATTAAAATTCGTGTTTTTAGGTAGATTTCGAAGAAAAATCTACCTATTGTAGTCGTACCAGTAGTCTCACTTTTGAAAAATTTCTTCACAGTTCTTCTTTTTATGACCCCTGGACCCCAAAACCACCGTCAGTTAAAAAGTTTATATATATATATATATATATATCTATATATATATATATATATATATCTATATATATATATATATATATATATATATATATATCATTTTCATTTCCTTGTGAACACGCTAGGAGCCGTATTTTTGAAAAATAATTGGTTTTGACTATTTAATAAAATATAAGGGACTAAAATCTCGGTCGAGTTCGTTAATGGGGGAAATCGGACGAAGGGGGGGAAAATGGGGGGACTTTTTCGAAATCTGGTTTTTTGGCCATAACTCCCTTAATATTGCAACTAATGAAACGTGGTTTTCTCTGAGGGTCGTCTAACAGTACTACCTACAACTTTTCTTTGTAACGTTTTTTGATCCCACCCCTAATGGTTGAGTAAGGGTGGAAAAAGAGGGTTTTGCGCACAAAAAAATTCATAACTTGTGTCCTAGGGGTGTTATCGAGTTCTTTTGTTTTGTAATGCATTTGCCTCAATATTACCTACAACTTTTGTCTGAAAAAGTTTTTCGTCCAACGCACCGTTTAGGCAGGGGGTGGGGGGTTGAATTTTCAAAACGTCATAACTCACTTATTTGGTGAGATATCGAGTTTATTCTTTTTGGTATTTGTTTCTATTAATAATATCTACAACTTTTGTCTGAAAAAGTTTTTTGTAAAATCACTTTCATTTTCTTGTTAGGGGGGGGGGGGGGGTGAAATTTCAAAACTCAATTCCTCCGTTGTTATTGTTGATAATGCATTTGGGTCAACTGAAAATCTTCTTAACCGTCATTCTAAATGATTTTAGACTGCTTTTAGTGGATGGAAGTAATCTTCGAAATCTACCTACGCCTTTCGGGGCTGCCGAAAGGGATTTTTTATTACTCGAGACGCTCCTGACGGTACAATTATTATGTTAGAACCTTCCAATTTCGCAGTAGAGTTTCCAAATGAATGTTCCAGGGATAGGTACATTGCTCACTTTTGAGATTGACCAAAAATTGGGCCCAAAATTGGCCCATACGTGAAAACCTTGTCCCCATGAACAGCATTCGCCAGAATTTCACAAAAATTGATAACGTGGTGCCGTTGTAAACAAAAGAATAGACAAAGCCCACCGCGCCGGTCGAATTTTCATTGTTGAGATTCGGTGTGCACGTGCCTAATATTATTACTGAGGGGTACGCAAAACATCTTTTTGATAAAGTCATAATTGTGGCAAAAAAAATAATAAAAGTTTCATTTTTCAGTAGCGCAAAAAATGCGACAAAGTGAAGTGTGACCAATTTCCGGACCCTTTTTTGTATTTTGTCCAGCCGCTTGAGCGACTAACGACAGCCGCTGCCCCAGTATTGTAGGTATACAGGGGTCACGTTACCACGTTGTGTTCTTGTTCTTGTTCGATGTGAGCCTCATTCTGGGTACAGGACCTAAACCGCTTTGGTGGCCTCGTGGTGTCCCCCCCCCCCTCTGCCATGTAGCATCGAGGTGTCCTACAGCCCTTTGTGGTATGTGGTTTGCTTGACACCCTGAGATGGTCTGCCCAGTCTGAGAAGTACCTCTTGGTGAGGCACAGTTTAAGTGCATCCGAGGAGGCCCGTCGTCTCGAAAAAGGAAGTGATGAGCCTCCAAGGTGGTAGCTAGGCGTTGGGCTTCTCTCAACTCAAGGTGGCAGGTATAAAACGAGGTTTTCGGCCCCAGTTCAAGCTAGGTGGGACAGTAGCAAGGCTGTACCCAGGGGGGATAGGGGGGTTCGACCCCCCCCCCCCCCCCCCCCTCCCGAAAATAGACGGCTTTACACTAGAGAGAATTAAGTTTTGAAGGAAAAAATATAAGTTCCGTGCTACCTATAGGTAACCCCCCCCCGAAATATTTTCCTAGGTACGGCCTAGGAGCTTAGTATTCTTCTACAACCCCACATTTCCTGCCCATGGGTTCCTCTGTGAGCCCAATTTTGTGCAGGAGCGTACTTAGCGCACATTGCCCTGTGAAAAAGCCTGAGTGCTTGGACACCACGCTGGTTCGCTGGGCTAAGCCTTCAGTGTTGGCACAACCCGGTGCTCGCCGGGGGGCATTTTGTACGATCATATCCAGCATCCATACCACATGGAATCCCAATTATGGTAAAATTTCGTATGCTACCAGGCCAAGAACTAGGGGAAGAAAATGCAAGGGACATAAGAAGGGAGATAAGAAAATCTTGAATGTAGCGGTACCTAAATAACAAAAGCTGGAAGTCCCGCCAAATATCGAAACTGGAGCTTCAGGAGCGGTCACACATGAAATTTGGCCAACAGAAGTCCTCACAGTGGTCTCCAGAGCCAGAGGGAGACCTGCCATAGGTCTCTAGAGCAGTGGTTCTCAAACTTTTTGGCTGGCGGAACCAAATTTAGTCGGGAATTCTTTCGTGGAACCTTAAACATTGGATCGTCGATTTCACAGGTTTTTTAGGAAACAACAACAATACATTTTTCTATTTCAATTTTTCTAAACTAAACTAAAATTGTATTCCCTGAAGCTCGGAGAAGGCTTCGCGGAACCCCGGCAAGGCTTCGCGGAACCAAATGGTTCCGCGGAACACAGTTTGAGAACCACTGCTCTAGAGCTTTGGAGAGCAATTTCAGCCTCACTCTAGCTCTGGAGAGCAGTAACAGGTCTCACTCTGGCTCTGGAGAGCAGTAACAGGTCTCACTCTAGCTCTGGAGAGCAGTAACAGGTCTCACTCTGGCTCTGGAGAGCAGTAACAGGTCTCACTCTAGCTCTGGAGAGCAGTAACAGGTCTCACTCTGGCTCTAGGATGACTTGTTAACTGCTCTCCAGAGCCAGATTCAGATCTGTCATAGCTCTCCAGAGAACAATGTGGTCTGATCGATAATGCTCTCCAGAGCCAGAGTAATCCCTATCATAGCTCCCCACAGTAGGTAAGGCCAGTTTCTGCTCTCCACTCCTACAGATTTTCCGAAATTTTCGCAATTTCACAAATTCGTAGCCTCCAAAAGCCCCCAAGCTGAACAGTGACACGCGGGTTCCCAACTACCAATGCTTCCCCAACCCGAAAAAAATTGCAAATGGCTGGCCCCCGGGCAACAATATATAGGTTTATACTCACTTTGGCAGGCCAATGGCCGCAACCTGTCATCTTCGCCCTGAAATAAAGGAAAACTGATTAGCTTAGTAATTGCAGTAACTAAGAGTTCAAAAAAACTCTTCTAACGAGAAAAATAGAGTGAAACTTACCATACTAAGGTGTTTATCGTGAAGTTACTCGGTTTTCGCGACATTTTTTCTCAGCAGCGAACGCCCGACTGGAAACTGAGGGGAAGGGTGAGGTGAAAGCGATCGATGGAGCTATACAGCGCAGGGCAGCTGGATGCTGGATTAGTAAAATATAAAACGGGACGGGGCAGCAGACACTTGGCGCGCTTTTCTGCAGGGTTTCAAACGCTAACAAACAATATATGGACTTTTGACTTGTACCTGCTAGCTACCTATACCTACCTACAGCTGCTGCTAAAAGTAGATAAGTACAAGCATATACCTATAGTAAGCGAAATAATTATTTATATTTTGCAAAGCATACAATACATACAGATGTGTAGCAAGGTCAAGGAATTTATGTAATACGGAGATCTTACTATCCATTCAAAAAAAAAACAGTAGAACTTACGAAGCCGTTTGGCAGGTACTGGGACGGATAGGTACATGCTACTATCTGTGTATACTACATAATATAGTCCAAGTCAGGCTGGGAGCATACCGATTAGTCATAGTTTTTTCAAGATTTTCACTTGACGCCGATCCGGATTTGGGTTCCACTTCCTACCATACGCTAAAAATGCCAATCTGACCCTGAGCAGATATTTCCCTGAACAAGAAGAAGTTTTGATCAACCCTAGATTTGCAAGAAATTATGATTTATTGGTATGCTCCTAGCCTGACTTGGACTATATTACCAGTGCTGCTTGCGAGGTAGCGCCCACGAGATTTGGTCGACTTCGACTGTCATGTCTATCAGAAGGAAGCACAATATGCTGCTATACTCTGTCCAAAAATCAGAATATCTCCTAACCCAACGGAAAAGCTATTGTTTCCCGGGGCAACAATGTCGTCTCCATTGCGGGTTGCAAGTGATCGCGAAAATTTATTGTCTTGCTTTTGTTCTTGTATTTCTTGCAAACAAGAACAAGAGTTGATTTTGGCTGCAATAACAAGAACGTGCAAGAGTTCTCGCAATAGTCTTGCATAAACCCAGGCAGTTTATTTCCAAAACTTCATTCATGGATTGCAGTCCATATTTTGTACGAAAAACTCTGTATACTATGCGACGATATAGATTGCACTTGAAATGGCAGCTCGGTAGGTAAAAAACCACATTTTAACACCAGAAAATTCCATGTGTATGCAAGGAATTGCAAGAGTCTCGCAGCAAAAACAAGAACAAGAGCAAGAAATGATTTCTACTGCAAGAACCAGAACAAGAACAATATAGGATTTTTACTGCAAGAATAAGAGAAAGAGTCGCTTTGCCAGAACAAGAACAAGAAATGCCATTTCTTGTTCTTGTTCTTGCATAGTGCATCACTAGTTGCGGGCACTGCGAAGTTCTGAGTACAACAATTAACTAACTATAATAGGACATACCTGGGAATGGGGTGCATCTCTCACCTTCATCTCCCAATGCCGGCTCAGCTCACAGAATTCATCCCGGAGAGCGAATCCGTGCACTGAGATATCAGTACCTAGTTGCTCATCACGGTTTGGGTCGGCAAGTTTTTTCTACCGTGACACACTTTTTTTTTGGGTTGAACATCGCTCTAATTAGGACAATAATCAGTAAACATTTTTATTTAAAAATGTCTGCTTTTCGAATTTTTATAAGTAGGTAATTAACCATATTTCTGCACACCGTATCACGGAAGTGACAGATTGTTGCTCCAGGAATGATTGTACATTGTCAAATACCTACTCAAATTTTTTATCCTCGCTCATTTCTTCCTTTGCTTTTGGCTTCGAATAAGTTCACGCGTTTCCCTTGCAAGCTCAAAATATACTCATTAGAATTGGAAAAGACATCAGCAAGGTAGGAAAGGCGTAAAAGCCACTTTTGATGTTACCTGGGAAGTTCGAAGAAGGTTAAGAAGACAAACTGGAACAGCCTTTTCAGTGAGAATCAAGACTCTCACGAGAAAAAGGTTTTCCATCGTCGGCATCAGCAAATTGAAAGAGATTTGGTGGCTTCCCAGAATAAATTTAATAAGAAAGAGTTATTTTCTGAACATGTATTTTCACCAAATTTAACAACCTTACACTTTTTTTTTTTTTTTAACACGCGACATTCAGAGAACATATGCGCCGATGAGTTGGTTTGTTAGAAGTTTCTGACCGAAGCCGAAGATGAAGTGGCCGAAGCCGAATACGAGTGGGCCGAAGCCAGTTTAGGAGTGGGCCGAAGCCGATACATCCATGTCAGAAGCGGAAAATTTTTCCGTTCCGCCGGGATTCGAACCCGGACCTCTCAGGACACAAAGCGGTCTCCTTAACCACTCGGCCACTGAGAGGCACGACTTTTTGTTCTACTGCACACTCATTGCACACTCAAAGCAATTTTGAAGAAAGTTAAGCGATTTCACTGATGATTTCGGTGAAAAGCTCACGTCCTGAGAATGGAAAACAACTCATGACGTGAACTCTGCACCACATTCATCAGCAACTCATGACAAGGACTCCTCAGCACCTTCATCAGCGACTCATGACGAGGACTCCTCACCAACTTCATCAGCAACTCATGACGAGGACTCTTCACCACCTTCATCTGCAACTCATGAGGAAGACTCCTCACCACCTTCATCAGCAACTCATGACGAGGACTCCTCACCACCTTCATCAGCAACATGAACATCGAAACAGCTGTAGGCATTAGCCAACAATCAATCTGAAACAGAGTCACGTTTTTAGTTAATTAGAAGTCAGATTCTTTTCGAAGAGATTTCAATGAGCTTTCTGCATGGTATTGAATTTGGAGAATAAAGGTTTTATAGAACTCTAAATATCTTCCATGCAAAGCCCTTCTCGCTTCGTAGATACAGTGGGTTGAAAATTTTGATTTCCGGTTTCATAGTTGAGAGATTAGAGTAGCTGTCTCCTTGTTAGACTTTGATACCTATATCGATCTTTAGTTGATGGTTGATGGTTAGTTTAGTGAGGTAGGTAGCAGAAGACGTGGAGGTTAATCAAAGATGACGTAACCAAATGCTGATGTCGTTTCACCTCCGTTATGTAACCCGGTCAATTTAGAGTGTAATAACTTTTTATATTGTGGCCAGAATCTACAATGCGATAATAATATAGAAACTAAGGGTACGTCCCACCATACTCGGTTAACAGTTAATCTCTCCAGTTAAATTCGGATTTTACCGTGCAATAATTGAAATTTAACTGGAGATTAACCGTTAACCGAGTATGGTGGGACGCACCCTAAGTCAGGCATCGGACTACACAATCCAATCATTTGCTGCTGAGGTCCAGATTTTTTCCCATATCACGCAGATCAGAATATTAAACTTACACGTGACAAGGACGGCAGGGTGACGAGCAGGTCAGGAGAAAGGAATGATTACATAGCTCGAGGACTTTTCCCGGCCCCGGTGCAGGGCCCCCCCGGGAGCCCAGCTCATCATCAACAGAAACACCGGCTGAAGTCTCAGGATCACAGCACGTCAGCAGAATCGAACCCACATGCAGACGGTCCTCACGGAAGAACCCTGAAGCGGTAATAGAACAAAATGATGATACCTCAGGACCCTTACCTTTTACTACCTTATACATCCCACTGACAAGTCTGATTGATGACAGCAGTGACATCTTCATCCTGGGAACTGCAAGTTTGTAGCTTAAAAAAAGTACTTAAGGAAGATAGCTTGCTGCTGTTTTTTTTTCTGTACCTACTCACGCTACTTAGAAGATTCTGAGGCTGAACACAAGGTTGGGAAGGTTTCCCCCCGGCGTGGCGGCGTCAGCAACTTCTAGATCCAGTAAACCAAGAAGGCAAGACGCCTCTCCTATAACATAAAAAGGAACGGTATGATCTGAGGACCTCTACCTTTCATTACCTGTTTCCGGTATGACGGTTATTTGTTGATTAAGCCCTCGAAGGAAAGGAGGAAATGGCTGTGTAGATCCAGACAAGCAAAAGAGGTAGGATGGCTGTCCTGAAACACCAAAAGGAATGGTATTATTTCAGAAACTTCACCTTTTATTACCTTTAGATATTACCCAGGAAAATTTGAAGAAGGTCAAAAACCCAGACTGAAGACGATGGTGACAAACCTTATTCTTGAGAATCAAGAAGGTTTTCTACCGGCGGCATCAGCAACTTGTAGATCCAAGCGAAGACCGAAGACTCTTGAAACATATTACAGGCATGGGATTATGTGAGCACCTCTACCTTTTAATATTACCCAGGGCACTTTGAAGAAGGCAAACTGAAAACAAAGGTGAAATGCGTTACGACGAGAATCAGAACTATGCCATCGGCGTCAGCAACCTGTAGATCCAAGGAAAGAAAGAAGAAGAACTCTCTCCTTTTATTACCTTTTGATATTACCCAGGACCCAGGGGACTTTGTAGAAGGTTAAGAAGCCAAACTGAAGACGACGGTGAGAAGCCGTACCCTTGGGCATCAAGAACACCCCATGGAAACGGATTCCCACCGGCGGCATTAGTAAGTTGTAGGCAAGACAGCATCCCTAAAATAAGAGATTGACATGTTGAGCATCTCTAGTGGAACTAGATTCTTTAATGGAAAAACAAGGGCAAGAGTCTCTGCGAGAACAAGAACAAGAAAATCCTGCCCTTGTTTTTCCATCGTGGATCACTAATGATGTGTGCACTTGAAGCCTTTATGAAGTCCAGGGGACTGCTCCCGTTTTGTAACACTAGAAAAACACCAAAGTTATAAGCAAGGAGTGCGAAAAACACTGTGAGTTGGAGATTGCTTTCTTGATGTAAAGTTAAGTGTTGAGAGAGCGGGAATACCTCAGTTGTATCTTATGCCCTCGCGCAACCTATGCTGAGTAGGTACACAATAACCCATATTAGGGCTTCATTACTCTTTACTGTCGTTTCCATTTTTCCTTTACATATTCTTTAACGTACCTTACAAAATCATGAGCTGTTACTCAGTGGTGGCAGTCCACAAAGCGCCTGCGCCGCCTGCACATTTGTTTCGCCCTCGATGGCGGAGGGAAAGCTGGCAGTCACCACGGTACACTTCCTCGAAGCGCTTCGCCTCCGATAGGATTGGGAAATTCATACCTAGGCAATCCGCCATAGCCAAAGTCAAAATAACATTTCAAATATATGTCTCGCACAAAACAAAAGTTGTAGGCGTCCCCTTTTCTTTTAATGTAATAAAGAAATGAGTCCGACAATAGTTGCAGTTCTTCCAGTAGCCCTCACAGGGCTGTCACAAGGTACAGTGTAGGTATAGGACCACACGGACTTCCGTGACTGGGGACGGTACAAATACATCCAATATTATGAGAATCAAAAATTTGAACGTGACATTACTTTCTCAGCCCAAGTATCTACCTATTACATCCAAGCGAGAAAGTACAAATAACTTGTAATGAACTATACCTACTATAAGTTTGACCAATGCACTTTGAAATGGCTAGCATATGTCAAAAACCAATTTTCAATCAAGACTGCAATACTTTATAGTGAAACATAATATCCTCACTCAAATTTAGATATAATAATACTGAGGTAAATACACTTTACTAACGTATATAAAATCAAGTTACTTATGTGAATTTTGACTTTATTTTCGCCCCGACTGGTGCAGACTTTTGCTGGTGAACGTTGCCTAGCGCTGAAACGTACCTGCACCTGGCCTTCACTGGCTGGGGATGACGCGACGGTCGGGTGTAACTGACTACCCATCTCCTCGTCCACCTTGGGTCCGCCCAGCTACAGAACAGCTGAATGAATTATTGCAGTGAAGGCAGCCACTCGCTGAAACATCCCGAGATCCCAAATATAATAGTCATCGTCCTCATAGTAGAATAACGACTCCAAGCGCCTACCCAGCCTACATAGCTTCACTGGCTGGAGGAGAATTCGACTGTCTGGCGTGATTGTGACGAAGTCGCCCCCTTATGTACAGAGGGTCCGAAAAGAAGGACCCTGTATTCCACTATGTCCTGGCTCTCCTACGGCTCTAACGACAATAGAGAATGGCAATGAGAAATTTTAGACAAAGTGTCACATGCGAGGGGGTAACCACCCCAGAGATTCCTTGAGATTCCCTGAGATTCCATAATGATTTCCTAAGATCCCCAATGATATTCCTAGAAAGATGAAACCCGAAGGGGTAACCACTCCAAAAAATTCCAAGATTCCCTGAGATTTCATGGAGATTTTCAGTGATTCCCAACGAGATTCCCAACGAGTGGTTAACCCCTAGGTCACATGTGATTCGCCACTCAGAAAAATTTAACTATACCAGAAAAGTTGATACAAGAGAAATGTTAGTGTGTAAGTCCCTACAAAGTAACATTTTCTTCACACCATTTTTGATGCTGGAACGACTTTTTTCAAATAGACATAAGCCATCTAGACCCGTCAGTAAAAACTTTATTTCACATGGTCGACAAAAATCTTCGACTAAGATGACAAAATATGATGAAATCTTATGCCACTTGATAAAGTATTATCATATTTGAAAGAAAAAACTTACCTTCTTTGCATTTTCGTTGTTAACATATTCCCCCCAGAAAAGAGCATGCATAGACGCTAACCCTAGCCTAGCCGCCGCTAAAGATTTTACCCTACCTAGCAGGAGCATGCGCGCCGAAGCTGCAACGATTGTAAGTTTTTACTTTCTCGCTAGCCACATATAGCGAGAAAGTATTGTTTTCGTGCAAAATTTCGAAATTGAGATTTTAGGTTTCCCATGATCCTGGGGTCGAAAAAGGAAATCAAGGAAATTTTGAATGGTCAAAAATTGAAGTCGCTTTTGCCAAAAAACCGCCAAAATAATTCAAAAATCGTGTTTTTGATTAGCCGGAGAAGCGCCGACGGTACACTTTTCAATCTATAACACTGAAAATTGGTAAGTGTGTTGACAAATAGATGCTTCGAGGTCATTTGCAGCTAAAAGTGAATTGTTTAAAAATTACTGCCGTTTTGGACCAAAGTTCGATCCTTTAGGCGCCATTCTCATTAAGTAATTGATTATCAATTTTGGTAAATTTGTGTAAAACTACGTAACTTAAACATTTGTCGAACAGAATTATATGTTATCTTGAAAATTACGACCGTTTTTGTGAATAAAAGTGTTGAAAATGCGAAACCACGTTTTTGAATAGTCGGAACGCATTTGGTACTACAGTAAATGAGTGACTGTCATGAGATTGGGTAAGAGTCATCTCAGATTGATGGTCTTGGACGATATTGGATTGTGTGAAAATTACACCCGTTATGAATTAAACAATATCACCAAAAATCACGAAATACGAAAATTTGATATGGGTTGAGAAAGTTAAGTGCGACTATTGTTGGACCCTTTAATATTTTTTAATAATGGAAGCTCTCGAGGGGGTTGCCAAGCAACGGTTGCTATTGATCTGATTTTGTTAATCAAAGCTTTTGCCGTTCGCTTTGTAGACGCCGTTCACTGGGGGAGACTGCGAGGGGTTTGAGAGTTGCTAAGCAACGGATGCAAGCTCCCTATAGATTACAGCTTTTTGCCTCATGTCTGGCTTCTCTACTCTTCATCTAATGAAGTATTCGGTTAAAATTTCATCAATCTTCTCACGTACTATTTTTAGGTAGATTTCGAAGAAAAATCTACCTATTGTAGTCGTACCAGTAGTCTCACTTTTGAAAAATTTCTTCACAGTTCTTCTTTTTATGACCCCTGGACCCCAAAACCACCGTCAGTTAAAAAGTTTATATATATATATATATATATCTATATATATATATCTATATATCTATCATTTTCACTTCCTTGTGAACACGCTAGTAGCCGTATTTTTTAAAAATAATTGGTTTTGACTATTTAATAAAATATAAGGGACTAAAATCTCGGTCGAGTTCGTTAATGGGGGAAATCGGACGAAGGGGGGGAAAATGGGGGGACTTTTTCGAAATCTGGCTTTTTGGCCATAACTCCCTTAATATTGCAACTAATGAAACGTGGTTTTCTCTGAGGGTCGTCTAACAGTACTGCCTACAACCTTTCTTTGTAACGTTTTTTGATCCCACCCCTAATGGTTGAATAAGGGTGTAAAACAGGGTTTTGCACACAAAAAAATCATAACTTGTGTCTTAGGGGTGTTATCGAGTTCTTTCATTTTGCAATGCATTTGCATGTATATTACCTACAACTTTTGTCTGGAAACGTTTTTCGTCCAACGCACCGTTTAGGCAGGGGGTGGGGGGTTGAATTTTCAAAACGTCATAACTCACTTATTTGGTGAGATATCGAGTTTATTCTTTTTGATATGCGTTTCTATTAATAATATCTACAACTTTTTTCTGAAAAAGTTTTTTGTAAAATCTGTTTCATTTTCTTGTAAAGGGGGGGGGGGGGGGGGTGAAATTTCAAAACTCAATTCCTCCGTTGTTATTGTAGAGAATGCATTTGGGTTAACTGAAAATCATCTTAATCGTCTTTCTAAATGATTTTAGACTGCTTTTAGTGGATGGAAGTAATCTTCGAAATCTACCTACGCCTTTCGGTGCTGCCGAAAGGGATTTTTTATCTTTTGGTACTTAGATACCCAAAAAAAGCAAATGAAATATTATTATCCATTTAATCTTTTAGTATTTCAGTTCAAAAATGACGTTGTCGTCTCTTAAAGGGTCACACCTAACACAACCTAACTATCTCTCGACTACGTACCTAGGTATAGTCTGACTCACATTTAGGAAAAGGTACAATTAGGGGTCATCTTAAAAGTAATGACTAATTACTGGGGATTGTTTATAACCAAACCCATACAACGAACCAATGGTCAATAACGAATACACAGACACCATTCAAGGTATGATGACAAGATTGTGGTGCACATAAGGTTTATCGATCGGGATATCATACTACTAGGTACAGATTACGTTAGGTACATCAAGGTTTAAATTCGGTAGAAGGTCAAGCCTGTCCCTGTGTTTGGCACCCAGCAGCTGAGAGGTCCAGACCTCTCCAAAACAAGGACTCTCCCTATTTTCTCTCGTTCTCTTTAAATTCATCCTCCCCGAACGTTGGGAGTACGATCTATAGCAGGTATGGTTGGCCTCGTCAGCATTCAATTCAACGGACAGGACACTTATCCGACAGGACAATTGGCCGACTTGCTTTTTTTTAACTAACGGGGAACTACTGCCCCTGATAAAGTTTGGTTGCGTGTAACGTGTGCAGAGGCGCACTGAAGGAATAAACAAATACCTTCAAAACCCCATTTTAACTACATCCTTTTACTTCAAAGTGCTTTGGCACCCCTGCTGTATTTTGCCCTTAAGGCAAGTAAACGATCCTCAGGCCTCTTGTATTTCTTCTTTGACACCGGAAGCTGGGCACCCATCCAAACTTTTTCGATGGTCAGCTCCCAAGAGGACTGCTCCGTCCCTAGGGGGCGAGTGACCGCGGCATCCGGTGCTGGTACGCCAGGTGCCAGCCTTCCAAGTAATAATCCATTTTTCCCAGGGATAGTTTCTCGGCTAGTAAAAAAAAAAAAAAAAAAAAAAAGTCGGCCAAATGTTCTGTCGGCTAATTGTCCTGTCGAGTTCCTATCAATGGTCTACGTGGCCGGTGGCACTATGTCTTGTTCCAGTTATTTCAAGGGTGACATAAATGTTTTTTATGTTTTTTCGACCATTTTTTGAGAGCACTATTGAATACCTATTTGAAATGTTCTGAAACATAATGTGTCTTATTAAAGTCAGAAATTAACTGGCTATGCTGTGATTTTCTGATCAAATCGTTTTTATCAATATATTTTTTTTTTCAAAATTAACCGATCGTATAAAATTACAACAAAGCCAGTAAAAAAGACATAGGTGCCTACATATTGTATTCAGAACATTTAACTATCCAATATTTCCAAAAAAAAATGAGAAAAATAAATGTTATGCTGTCACATGTTTCACGGCTGAGTTTTCGCCTGGGCTGCTGGGCTGCTGGGCTGCTGGGCTGCTGGGCTGCTGGGCTGCTGGGCTGCTGGGCTGCTGGGCTGCTGGGCTGCTGGGCTTTTTTTAGGTTCTGGAAGTTATTTTTTTTGGTTTTTTGTTGCCTTGCTGGGTTGAGCCTGTAACAAAGGAATTTACATGGATGGGTGGTTACAAATCAGATAGGTAGGTACCTCTGAGTCTGCTGATAGCCGGGACTGCTCTCTATCCGTTAACTACCGACAAAAAATAAGGAGGCGGTACAGGCCATGGCAAAGTACAAGGCCTTCATACTTCTTAACTGTATTGTACTTTATTGCATTGTATTGTATATGTGAAATGAGGCAAGAATAAAATATCATATCATGATCTGATCCCTACGTTATTTCCGACCCTCATGCACTGAAAATGGAAACACCTTGCAGGCTGTTACCAGTTGCTTACTGTACAGGTTGAGTGAGGAAACACTGAGTGAGGAAACACTGAGAGAGGAAACACTGAGTAAGGAAACACTGAGTGAGGAAATACTGAGTGGAGAAGTACTGAGTGAAGAAGCACTGAGAGAGGAAACACTGAGTAAGGAAACACTGAGTGAGGAAATACTGAGTGGAGAAGTACTGAGTGAGGAAGTACTGAGTGAAGAACCACTGAATGAGGAAGTACTGAGTGAGGAAGCACTGAGTGATGAAGTACTGAGTGAAGAACCACTGAATGAGGAAGTACTGAGTGAAGAAGCACTGAGTGAGGAATACTGAGTGAGGAAACACCGAGGTAGGAAGCACTGAGTGAGCCTCAAGGGCCTCTGCCCTCTGCCAATAACGCAAACAAAGTCAAATACTCACGGTTTCTCCGGCCTTTTTTATGCGGTATTTAATGGCTGCAATCGCTTTCTTAACTCCGGTATCTTTGATTTTTGAATACTTTGGGTTGTTTTTTTTATTATATAATTGGATTCTTTTTTCTTCAATCCACGCACTGGAACGTAAGTGATAGTTACATAATATAATATCATAACGTAAGTGATATTAGCACCAAGCAATTTACACCAAACACCTCCCCTAACCGCAAATACATGAAAAGCAAGGTCTCGCTGGTCACAGTAGGCAACGATGCTACGTCACTTCCAAAGGAGACCGTTTCGGGAATAAATCGATCACCCAAAAAAACCACTTTTCGCAATGTTCATTGGCCAAGGTTTATCGGGTTGCAAATAGCAAAAATAAAGGGTCAGACAATGGTCGCACTTGACTTTCTCACAATTTTTAGGCCAGCGGTATCAAAAATTTTGATTTTTTTTTACGTAATTTATTTTTTTTGGGACCAAAATTTTAACTTTTTCTAAAAAATATTTTGCCATACACTGGACAATAATTTTAGGCACCTACTCACCGGATTTCAAACATATTCGTCAAATGGTGAAGTGTCGTTCGACGCGCAAAGTACGTGTTTTCTATTTTCCATGTCACGGCCTTAATTTTCAAGTAATTGAAAATCTATTGAAAATGACCTTGAAGCATCTATCTGAGACCATTTTCACCAATTTTCAAGGAAATCTGTCGATTAGGGTTGTTGCAAATCCGTCTTAACCAATCAAAAACGTGATTTCCATTTTTGGAAAATTTTCCTATGATAATGCCAATATTGGCCATAATTATTATGTTGGATAAATTTCGTTCGGTAAAACATGAAACTAGGTTAAAGTACACCTCCCTACCAATTTTTATTGAAATCGATCGATTAGTGCTACTGGAGTGACGACCAACGCGTTTGGGCCAAAACTGGGCCAAGTTATTGGCCCACCTCCAAGTGATTGTAAACGATCTTAAAGCATCTATTCAAAAACACTTTCGCAAATTTTCAAGGTTCCAACTTGATATACGTAGCCTCTAGCCTTTCTTAAATGTCAAAAAACACGATTTTTTGCCTTTTTTTGACCATAGCAGGCGCAATTTTTGAGTTATCAAAATTTATCCAAAAACCTGTCCAGATATTTACATTAGGTACCTACATACCGAATTTGAGCGAAATCGGACGAACCGGTGTGACGTCCAGTTGCGCGACAGAGTGACGTACGTACGTACGTACGTACGTCGGACGGACATTTTTTAAAAACCACTTTTTTGGACTCGGGGGACCTCCAGGATCATGGGAAACCCAAAATCTCAAAATCGAAATTTTGCACGAAGACATAACTTTCTCAGCCCATGTATTACATACGGGCGAGAAAGTAAAAAAACTTTTTCTCCATTGAACGGAACCACAATATACCTACCAGTATCAAAGTACAAGGCAGGCATGTTTTCCGGAGTCTTAATCAGTATATACGGACACCATGCCCCTACCAGTTCGAGTGTCATCAGATAAATTAAAAATTAGTTACGAAATTTGGTGGCTCGTGGTGTTTTCTTTAGTAAGGCATTTAGAAAAACTAGAATATCGCAGCAGCTAGTGATCAGTGAACGTATATGTTATGATATCTGTTATGATATCTAATATGACATCGTCCCAAAAGCTTCTGTATCCTATCATAAGGTAATAACGTGTGCACGTGGCACAAAACGTATGTTTTCACAATAGGAAAAAATCGGAACCTCAGGAAATGATTGGATTATGTAGTCTGATGACAAACTTAGTTTCTATAGGCATTACCGCATTTTAGATTCTTAAAACTGAAGAAAAAGTTATTAAACTCTAGATTGGCCGGATTTTAGGTTGTTTTAAGTGGTGAAGATACTGAAACCAGTAGAATTTAAGATCTGTAAAACCCATACCTATAATGACGATTGATATTTGGAGGTATACTTACTAGTTGTTAGTTCCAAAAAATTGGATGCAATACTGCGGGCCCTTAACATATGGTCGTTTTTTGCAAAAATCTGGTGGCGTAGATACCTGGGAACAAAATAAGTCACTTTAACATATTATTGCAAGGACAGCAACAATCACATTAAGGGCTGAAGCTAAGGTACATGTGTTTCTGTATTCTGTTTAGCCGCTTGAGGGTGAATCCCACCATACTCGGTTAACGGTTAACTCCAGTTAGAGTCAGGTTTTACCGTGCAATAATA
Organism: Mesopsocus fuscifrons; assembly: GCA_950004255.1. Taxonomy (NCBI): domain Eukaryota; kingdom Metazoa; phylum Arthropoda; class Insecta; order Psocodea; family Mesopsocidae; genus Mesopsocus; species Mesopsocus fuscifrons. The sequence goes on from OX465378.1 coordinate 4,642,332, forward strand.
GGTACCACTTTGGACTCTTGTTCTCTCCTTTCGAGGTAAAGCACCTACACCTCTTTGGTGGCTCGATCTCACTCTAGTTCTAGGATGACTTGTTAACTGCTCTCCTGAGCGAGATTGAGACCTGTCAAGCTCTCCAGAGCCAGAGTAATCCCTAACACAGATTTCCAGAGCCAGAGGAATCCCTCTATCCATAGCCGTATCCATGGGGGGGGGGGGGGGGGGTTAGGGGGTTAAACCCCCCCATGAGCGGAAAATTAACATGGTAATGCCAACGTGAAGCAAAAAAATATAGGCGAAACCCCCCCCCCCCATGACCCCACCCCCCCCCCCCCAATGACCCCAAAACCCCCCCCATGACCCCAAAACCCCCCCATGACCCCAAAACCCCCCCATGACCCCAAAACCCCCCCATGACCCCAAAACCCCCCCATGACCCCAAAACCCTCCCCCCATGACCGCTTCTGGATACGGGCCTGCCTCTATCATAGCTCTCCACAATAAGGCCTGCTCTACTCTCCGCTCATTCGACAGATTTTCCGAATTTTTCCCAATTTCACAACATTCAAAAATTCATATCCTCCGAAAGCCCCCAAACCGTACAGTAAGACGCGGGTTTACAACCACAAGAGCCTCTCCAACACAGCACTCAACGGGCTCAAACTTTTCCCACCCCCTCGTCTAGACACTGCAACAAGTAGGTACTTACTCTGCCGGGCCAGTAAGGATATCCCTCCATTTTTGCCCTGAAATAAAAGTAAACTGATTAGCTAGTAATTTCAGGTTCAAAAACACTTCTAAGGAGAAAAATAAATTAAAACTTACCAAACCAGGGTACCAATTGCAAATTTTCTTGGCTGAGCATTTGGCATAGTTCCACTTTAAGCGAACAGCTCACTCAAAATGAGGGAGAGGGAGCGAGACGAACACGATCGATGTTTTGGACGTGCAGCAGGAGCACACCCTTTTTTGTTAAGCTACGGCCACGATGTTATGATTGGCTTCTCTACAAGCTAAACATAGTGCACTAAATTTTTTTCGTTTTCAAATAGCACGCTATGTTTAGCCTTTATAGCAGCTAAGTCATTTCCAGTGGCCTTTCACATCCTACCTGTCTACCCTTTCCGGGTCTTCGGAGATGAACGAACTGTTCCGGGCATTCCCGATGTGACGCCCGGGGGCCGGAGATCTTTGGAGATTAATGATTTTCATGTCCCGCAGCTTTCCTAACAACCTGCCAGCTAGCTAGACACGTATCTACCAAAATAAAAACTTTTTAAAGTTTTAAAATTAATCGATTAAAACATATTTGGCGGGAAAGAAGTCGATATCATGAACGATATTATTTTTTATTTTAAATAAACAAGTCCTACCTGTACGATTTAATTACATTATTTGTACAGTGACCTTTATACGTGTCCAATGTATAGCTCCGTTATGGATTCAGGGATTCAGGTACCGGTTCGCTGACATCTGTCCGCCGTCCAGGTCTGCCCAAACTCAGCCGGCTCAGCCCCCATTATTCCGGGTAGGTAGGTAACTATTTCGGACCAAGACCTAATGTAGACCCTATACTGTTGGAAAGATAAACGTACCTTGAAACAACGAACCTATTCGTGGATAGTGGATACATTTACCAGAAAACTGTCTGGGAAATGAGGAGAAAAATTACTAAAACAAGGAAAAGCTGAAGATCACTCTCCTGGCGTTGCGTCTCGAGCTGAAAGTCGTTGAGTGCGCCAAATAATAACGGTCCTTCTCAAAGGAAAACATAAAAAACGAAACCTATCTCCCCCAAAATATCTATTTTGGTCTCTTTTACGCTCATTTTCACAATAATTAATATCATAATAATGACCCTTTTTTAATTAATTCGATGGTTATTATTTTATTTACAGATTGGTAAGACGGATCCACGGGGAATACAGACCTTCTCCTCACCTGGGGGAGTAGGCATGGCTATATCCCATTGTCTTATGCTATACTATATAATACCTACTCTATTAGGCAAGTATGTCAAGTTGGGTATCCTACTGAAAATTATCTAATATAGGCCTGATATAAAGTACCGAATGTAATTTGTATACACTTTTTAATGGCAAATATTCGACGCCTACCAGAACTTCTTCCCCCTTTCCTCTTAAATCCAGTTCTAAACTGTTCAATGACTGTCATCTTAATTTTGGCTTTCCTACTCTATCTCTGTCTTATGAAATGTCAACTAAATGTAACTATAAATGAAGCGAGAGGATCCATGATCTAATCCTGACTCCTGAGAGGTTTTTTTTTGTGAATCTCGCCCGGCCCTGGGACCTGGGACCTATACCTGACATTCATCACTGTGGGGGTGGGGATAATTTTTATGTCTATGACTGTGACCTTGTACAAAAAGGTCACGATGGTTGGAACTCAGTAATAGTCTCTTGTCCCCTACCCTGTCAAATGTTGGTTGAAACGCTTTAGGTTCAGAGGTTATTTTTGGTAGGTACCTGTATGGACCCTGTATGGACCCTAATTCATGTGAGATCAGGGTTCAGGTCCCAGCCCATGCCAAGTAGGCCGACTTTCTTGGCCTCACCCCACATTACTCCAAGGCCACAGCCCTCGTACTTACCTCTACAGCAAGTCGCAGTTTCAGTTTTATGCTATGCTATAATTGTCCCCCTCGTTGCATTTTAATGAACTCCATGCGTGGTCATTCCAACGGAAGTAAAATTTACATTTCGACTGAATCGACATTCGTCAGTTCTATTCATCCTCGAACTTCGCCAAAGTATGTGGTGATTGGCCCTGACCTGGGGCTACGTGCAGTTTATTTACCCATCATAGTAAAATTGAATTTTGAAAAATTATTGTGTTGCATTATCGGCCACTCCGCCCCTTCCGTAAGTTTCTTTTGTACTTGTCCAGATTTGTCCTGGTCAATCTTGCCCGGCCTTGGGCCTACCCAGCCCTGATGGGTACCTGGCCTTCACCGGCTGGGGGAAAACTCGGCTGTCGGGCGTGATTCTGACCAAATCGCCTCCTTTTGTACAGAGCTCATGAAAGGAGGAACCCTGTACCTACTACGCCCTGGCCGCCGTCGTTGGGCTGTAGGTAGTGCCAAGGGTACCAAGGAGATTTTTATGTATGCTCTATATTTTTTTTATTTAGGGGAGAAAAGTATTAGTTTTACGTATAAAGTAGCCTTACGAACCTAGTATACGTTACACTACAAAAAATAATAGGTACCAAGAATAGAAATCAGGGTTATTTTTTTCTCTTCCCAGATTGAAAAAATCCACTTATTTTCCTGTCGGCCATGGCGGTTATAGTACAGGAGTTACGAGATGGTTACAATAAATGGATATATGAATACTCCGGTGAGTTATGTTTGTTTTGTTCTGTCTCAAATACAACTTACAAGTCCCAGCTCCAGTGAGGCCCTAAGCTAGACCTTTTTTTTTCTAGGCCTTATTATTTTATTGTTTTTGTCATTTAGTGCCAATAAGCAGGATACCGGGGGGGAATGACAAAAATGAAACCATTATTTTCCTAATTGTTTATTAAGTTGGAAATTTTTGTAGACCCCAAGCTATAGCTTATTTAGCTTAATGGTTAACCCCCCCCCCCCCCCAGGTGAGGAGAAGATCTGGGGGGCTTCCCCCCCCCCCCCCCAGGTTTGTGGCCCTGCTATGCCCATGGAAGAAATGTATACGCTATAGTGACTGGGCCTTATTCGTTTTTCTGATTTCAGATCAAAGAACTATAAATTGGCCTCTGATGGGTTCGCCTATGCCAGTACTGGCTATTACAGGCGTTTACCTTTGGTTCGTCCTTAAAGGAGGCCCCGCATTTATGAAAAATAGAGCACCTTTAAATGTGGATAGATTAGTACAAGTTTATAACGTCATCCAAGTTGGACTCTGCGCTCACTTATTCTGGGTTGTAAGTATTAATTAAACGTGACGTTTAAGAAAAACGTGCCAACCTTGGTTGCCGGGAAAACTATGAGAGGTTTTCGATAGGTTGCCTTATACCTACATTTGATTTAAAAAGTGAAAGAAGCGATGAAAGTCGCGTTTGACTTTCTCACTTGCTCTCTCTCTCAGAGAAACAGAATTTTACGAAAAAATTAAAATAAGAAAAAAAATGGCTTTTCTCCAGCAGCAACAGACAGAAAAATCTCCACCCATAGCCAGCCGTCCGTAATTTCATACAAATTATTAGTTTGAATGCTTCAAAAGACAACTAAAGCACACAGATATTTTATTTGGTTTGGGAACGAAACCAACGAAAAAGGAAAGATGAGAAGTTTAAAACACTAAGGCCACCGTTTTCATATATATGAACTATTCATTTCTGCCACTTATAAGGTTAACATTGCGAATTAGTTAATCCACTTTCGACTTGGATGAGTTTTTTTTTATTCAGAACAAAAAGTAGACTTAAGAAGAAGCAGGGATCACAATGATCTATAAATGAGTTTAGCAACGGCAATTCAAATCTTGAATTCTCCACGCGCATCTTGGATGATAGTAACTTCACACATTGTTTTTAAAAAAAAAACACAGGGTTCCCAAAATTATTTTTTGTTCAGAACCAGAAGTAGACTTGAGAAGTAGGGTCACAATGATCTAAAAGAGTTTAACAACGACAATTCACGTATCTGTAGCCTAGCCACCCTTCGATAAGTCTCAATTTACTATCATCCAAGATGCACGTGGGTATCCACCCCTTGATATGACTGACGTCACTCCCATTCAAGACTGAGGTGGATTACAGCAGTCGACCCTTAAGGGTCCGCTATACCTGACGATGCATTTTTTTGCCACCCATAAGATTAACATTGCGAGCGGCGATTCATTTTCAAGGTTTACCCTTGGTTGGAAAGACACAAAATTTTGCCTGTACCTAGCCCTAACAATGTTCTAGGTCGTGTTTGAAGCAGATTTCCCATTTTTTTGCTGGTTTTCAAGATACAGCACTTTTCTTGAGGTATGCGATGCTAGCATTTGCAAAACAGTTGCAATAAAAGAAACCAGTGAGAAATTGGGAAATCTGACGACCTACAACATTGTTAGGGCTAGGTACAGGCAAAATTTTGTGTCTTTCCAACCAAGGGTAAACCTTGAAAATGAATCGCCGCTCGCAATGTTAATCTTATGGGTGGCAAAAGATGCGCCGTCAGGTATAGCGGACCCTTAAATAATTATTGAAATTTTTAGTGAATAAATTTTTGTTTTTTTAAGGGAATCACTAAAATCTATGGACCTTGGGGGGCCTACAGTATTCTTTGTGAACCCATTGACTATTCTGAGAGCGAGTTCAACACATACCTTCTCGGAAAATTCTACGGCTACTTTTTAATAAAACTTGTGGATCTTTGTGACACTGTAAGTACCTATATGTTGCTAGCTACCATTTTGATATTGCGACCAAAACTTCCTACCATGGGCTCCTCCTATAAATTCTGGTTGTAGAGCCATGGCAAGAGACTACTTACTTTCTTTAATTCCTGAATTATGTTGCATACTTCCGATCCTGTGGTTAGCTCAAAAGTAAAGGAGTATGCTTTTAATGGAAAATTATTTGAGGGGCTGGGTCTGCTATAGAAGTTGTGAAACAAAGCCAAGCAGCAATGGATGTGAAGTAGCTATTGAGATGTTCAGATGAATAGGGGTGTGGCGGTCCACAGCTCATTGTATTGTATTTGTAGGTGTAAGTACTGACTGTGCAGCTGACTCGGCACAAGCTGTGTCCCAACTTACCAACGCCGGCCACATGGCCGCTCACTCTTGCTTTGGACACGGCTTGTGCTGAGTCAGTTTTTACTATATAAACCAGGTACCATGCCGGCACTCCTCAGTCTCGGCCTTCTGGTGGTGACGTGCTGCAAAGCTCGGACCACTGAAGCCGGTAAGACTCACCCAGATGCCGGCAACTGCCGCCTGGTACCTCTACCTACTCCTCAGCCAGCGACGGCATTTCTGCTGCCTGGTGCCTCATTGTACCTACCGTTGTAGTACCTCGATGTTCTCGTCAAATATAAACCTACTTCTACTGGAAATGGTCGACTACTTTTCCTCTTCCACGCACCGACATCCATATTGGTGACCCCGACGTGATTGTCTACTCGGCGGCCGACAGTGCACGGAAAGTGCGGGTTCTGGGACTGCACCCACCCCACGTGCTCCCCACCCACGGGCTCCCAACTCGCCCACACCGTGCTCTCGCCCTCTACGAGTAGACCAACGTGCTCTCGTCTAACACGAGCACTCTTTCCCATTTTCTACCATGAACGACGACGAACATCATGACGACCAGCGGCTCGAGAACATGCCGCCCGAGGTCCCGCCGCCCGGTGCAGCAGCCGCAGCCGCCCTGGCCGCCGTCTCCCTCCGAAACCGCCTCCCACCGTTCTGGCGCGAACGTCCACGACTCTGGTTCGTGCAAGTAGACGCAGTCCTTGACCCACAGCACCAGTCCGACCAAGTGAAGTTCCAGACGGTGGTCCCACTACTCGAAAGGGCCGACCTCGAGCAAGTCAGTGACCTGTTACTTAACCCACCCGCTCAGGGGCGTTACCAGGCACTCAAAACCCGTCTCATTGCCGCCTACGAGGAATCAGCAACCCGGCAGTTCCACCGTCTACTTGAGCAGGTCGACGCCGACTCCAAGCCGTCCCACCTTCTCCGACGCATGCGGGAACTTGCCCAAGCCTCCCAACTACCCGATGACACCGTCAAAATGCTATGGATTGGACGTCTTCCCCCCGCCGTTCGGGCCGTGGTCAGTGCCAACGAACAGCTGCCCATCGACACTTTGGCAACAATGGCCGATACGGTCTCCGAGTACCTCCCGCCCCCGGGAATCAGCGCCGTGGCCACTACGAACACCGGAGCGTCCCCCGCCACCTCATCACCGCCCTCAGACGATACCAAGGCTCTCAAGGACGAGCTAGCAGCACTCCGCGCCGACATAGCCGCTCTCCGCATGTCACGTCGCGACGAGTACAACAGGGGACGCCAGGATCACCCACGTGACCACCCCCGCAGCCGCTACCGCTCTCCGTCCCGCGATCGAGCACGTTCGTCGTCACGAGAGGGACCCTGCTTCTATCACCGCCGATTTGGTGCCAACGCACGCAACTGCCGCCCACCGTGCACCTCTGCACAGGCAACTCCGCAGAGCGCCCCAATGCGAACCCGTCAAACTAGCTCCGGAGCCGAACGTCGCGGCCCTCGGCCCCGGTCAGCCTACCCGCCGCCTCGCCGTTTTTGACCACAGCACCCAAAGACTTTACCTCGTCGACACTGGGGCTGATGTGTCAATACTTAGTGCCAAAGGCTTTCCCGGTAGGAAACCGACACCCTACACATTGTTCGCAGCTAATGGCACCCCGATCAAGACATATGGTGAATGCCACCTCACGCTAAACCTCAAGACTCGTCGTCCTTACCGCTTCCCGTTCGTCTTGGCTGACACTGATTTTTCCATTCTGGGAGCCGACTTTCTCCACCACCATCGCCTGATGGTGGACTTACACAACCGCCGACTCGTGGACACCGTCACCGGCCTCACGGTTAACGCCCAGTTATTCTCGAAGGACTCACCCACGATCCGATCGGTGGCCCAGGACCACCCATTCCGCCAACTGCTTGAGGAGTTTCCGAATGTGACCCGACCCTCGTCGTCCATGAGCGCTCCTCCGCACAACGTGCAGCATCACATCGAGACACGCGGCCCTCCCATTTTCAACCGACCTCGCCCTTTGCCTCCGGCCAAGTACCAAGCAGCCAAGAAGGAGTTCGAGAACATGGTCGCCATGGGAGTGTGTCAACCTTCCTCGAGTCCTTGGGCCAGTCCACTACACGTCGTAACCAAGAAAAACGGAGAACTTCGCCCTTGCGGAGACTACCGCCGTCTGAACGCCGTCACCCAGCCTGACCGATACCCTCTGCCTAGGATGCTGGATTTCCAGCACATCATGCCTGCACAGAGTATCTTCACGCGGCTGGACCTCCGACGAGCCTATTTCCAAATCCCTATGGCCCCTGAAGATGTGGAGAAGACAGCCATAACCACGCCGTTCGGCCTCTTCGAATTCCTCCGCATGCCTTTCGGCCTACGAAACGCGGCCCAAACCTTTCAGCGATTTATCAACCACGTGCTTACCGGCCTACCGTTCGTTTTCGCCTACATCGACGACCTCCTGGTTGCGTCCTCGTCCTATGACGAACATATGGAGCACCTCCGAGTCGTTCTCACCCGGCTGCAAAACTACGGCCTTACTATTCACGTGGACAAATGCGAGTTCGCCGTGCCGGAACTTACCTTCGTAGGCTACCACGTCTCCGCCGCCGGAGTTGGGCCTACACAGGAGCGCACCGACGCCATCTCATCTTTCCCCAAACCGACAACTTTGTCCGAACTACGCACGTTCCTGGGGATGGTGAATTTCTACCGTCTGCTACTCCCAGATGCGGCTCGAACTCAAGCACCACTTCATCGCTACATGCACAACGCACGCCGCAAAGACCGACGCCCAGTACCATGGACTCCAGCTGGAGACGAAGCTTATGAGGCTTGCAAGACAGCTCTCATCAATGCTGTCCCACTGGATCATCCACTTCCGTCTGCCCCTCTCGTCCTGACCACTGACGCATCCGCCACGTGCGTCGGAGCCGTGCTCCAGCAAGAGGTCAACGGGGTTATGCGACCACTGGGATTTTTCTCTAAAGCACTCACCGCAGCCCAGCGGAAATATAGCACGTTCGACCGCGAACTACTCGCTATTTTCCTGGCCACCAAGCAGTTCCGGTACATGATAGAAGGGCGGCACGTCACGGTCCACACTGACCACAAGCCTTTAACCTTCTGCCTCGCCAAAATCCCTACTGCCAACGACAACCCTCGGCGATTGCGTCACCTTGACTTCATCGCCCAGTTCATCGCCGACATCGTGCACGTCAAAGGGGAGAACAACCCGGTCGCAGACGCTCTCTCCCGGGTGGCTACCGTCAGCCTCCCGTCTCCTCTCGACTACGCCACAATCGCCGCCGACCAGGTCACAGACCCCGAGCTGCCCGATCTCCGACGAAACCCTCGTCTCCAGTTCGCCACGCACCACGTCCTCGACACGAACACCGACTTATGGTGCGAGACATCGACTGGCCGCATCCGTCCCTACCTACCTAAGGCTCATCGTTTACACGCTTTCAATGCTGTACATGACCTTAGTCACCCCGGGATTCGCACAACCCGCAGCATGGTCGCAGCACGCTACTTCTGGCCCGGCATGAACAAGGACGTCCGACATTGGGCCCAGCACTGCACGAACTGTCAACGAGCAAAAGTTCAGCGCCACGTCAAACCGCCCATTGGCAAATTCTCCGACTCCGACCGGTTCGAGCACGTTCACATCGACATTGTCGGACCGCTCCCGCCCTGCGACGGTTACCGCTACCTCGTGACCTGCATTGACCGCGCCACACGGTGGCCTGAGGCCATTCCCGTGCAGGACATCACGGCTGAGACCGTTGCCTCTGCTATATACACCGGTTGGATTTCTCGCTTCGGATGCCCACTACGCATCACTACCGACCAAGGCCGTCAATTCGAGTCCTCACTCTTCCGTCAACTGACCACTATGCTCGGGTGCGACAGGCTGCGAACCACAGCTTACCACCCTCAAGCCAACGGTCTCGTCGAGCGATGGCACAGGACACTGAAAGCAGCCCTCATGGCACGTGGATCTTCACACTGGATCAGCCAGCTACCCTCCGTACTTCTCGGGTTACGCGCTGCACTCCAGGAATCGGGCACAACGACGTCACAACTCGTGTACGGGCAAACTCTGCGCCTCCCATCCGACTTTTTTGTTGCCCCGACGACCACGACGGACACGGACAGCTTCGTGACAGGCCTACGGGAATCCATCCAGGACCTACTCCCCGCCACAGTCCGCGCGCACAACCGTCCCATCTTCATCCCGACAGCGCTCCACACGGCTTCACACGTTTTCGTACGCAACGACGCAGTACGCCGCCCGCTTGTTCCGCCATACGAGGGTCCTTTCAAAATTCTCAAGCGTCATGCCCACTTCTACACACTGCAACTCCCGACACGGACCGCAAACGTCACCCTGGAGCGCCTTAAACCGGCTTTCACGACCCAGGACGAACCGACACCACCCCTGGCCCCGGCACCGACCACACCTGCGCCACCTGTCGCTCCAGCATCGCCCGCGACTCCGGAACCATCGCCTGCACCGGACCCTATGCCTCGGACACTCCGGATGGACCACTCGCCAACTGGATCACCTGCTCCTACTCCTCCGGCTCCGGCTTCCATCCTGCGGACACGTTCCGGCCGTCCTGTTCGCCCTCCCTCGCGTTTTGTTCGATTCTCTCTTTCTTAAAAAAGGGGGGGAGGGGCTGTGGCGGTCCACAGCTCATTGTATTGTATTTGTAGGTGTAAGTACTGACTGTGCAGCTGACTCGGCACAAGCTGTGTCCCAACTTACCAACGCCGGCCACATGGCCGCTCACTCTTGCTTTGGACACGGCTTGTGCTGAGTCAGTTTTTACTATATAAACCAGGTACCATGCCGGCACTCCTCAGTCTCGGCCTTCTGGTGGTGACGTGCTGCAAAGCTCGGACCACTGAAGCCGGTAAGACTCACCCAGATGCCGGCAACTGCCGCCTGGTACCTCTACCTACTCCTCAGCCAGCGACGGCATTTCTGCTGCCTGGTGCCTCATTGTACCTACCGTTGTAGTACCTCGATGTTCTCGTCAAATATAAACCTACTTCTACTGGAAATGGTCGACTACTTTTCCTCTTCCACGCACCGACATCCATAGGGGGAATAGGGGGAGCTCAGGCTCTCGCTCGCTGGTAGAAGGTAGGGGGTGGGGGAAATGGCCTCGGTTAGGGCTTGCTTGTGTCTGAAATTATTGTTCAGAGGAGACCGCAAATCGAACCAAAGAGCCTCCGACCAAATATTCTACTACAAAACCAGCTAGGAAGGCTGTCTCTTAACTAAGCATACTTATACTGCAGGGGTGGGGTGGGGGCCCGGTGAGGCGAAACCACCCCCCCCCCCTTCGAAAATGCTCAGTTACGCCACTGGCTATACCTATAACTACCAGCCTAGAGCGCACTGTGGAACTGTGTAGGGCTATATTGAAATTTTTGTAGAGATTTGTCAAATTAAGTTGAAATTTTTGTTTTAGATATTTTTCGTACTCCGCAAAAAGCAGTCACAAATTTCTTTTCTTCATGTTTACCATCACGTTATAATGGTACTGTTGATCTGGTTTGCCATGCGATTTCTACCAGGTAAGTTTATAAGAATCCATATTATTCCACAGGAGATTATTTAAATATTTTAATTAGATGCATATTGCAAGTGCTATATTAATGGTGGGCATTGATTGGGGTCAATTGATCAATCACCTGGCACTACTGCGCAGGGAGATCGGAAAAGGATAGGTATACCCTTCAGGCTGTGCTGCATCGAATTGTTTGAAAAGATTCTTTGAAAAGTTACAGACCAAAAATATGCGGGCCACATACGATGACGGCGTTGTGGTGAGTTCGCATCCCCGGATGTATCACTAGTGGGGGGGATGGCAGTTTCTGTATGGCTACCCACCATCCCTGAGTTGCCATTCCAGCCCCTCCATTCCAGCCCCTCCATTCCAGCCCCTCTATTCCAGACCCTCCATTCCAGCCCTTCCATTCCAGCCCCTTCAATCCAGCCCCTCCATTCCAGACCCTCCATTCCAGCCCTTCCATTCCAGCCCCTCCATTCCAGCCCCTCCATTCCACCCCCTCTATTCCAGCCCCTCTATTCCAGCCCTTCCATTCCAGCCCCTTCCATTCCAGCCCCTTCAATCCAGCCCCTCCTTTCCAGCCCCTCCATTCCAGCCCTTCCATTCCAGCCCCTTCAATCCAGCCCCTCCATTCCAACCCCTTCATTCCAACCCCTTCATTCCAACCCCTCCATTCCAGCCCCTCCATTCCAGCCCCTCCATTCCAGCCCCTTCATTCCAGCCCCCCCCCCCAATTCAGCCCATCCATTCCAGGATTCATCGCATGTGGCCAGCTTTAGTGTGTGAACTGCGTTCAGAAGCAAATAATCCGAATTATGATTGACCCAAAAACACAAGCTACAAAAATAAAATTTTCGAGAATCGGAACTTGAACCTTGGCATCCGTCGAAGTCTCGACAGCCAGGTGCTCTAACCGGTGTGGTCCCAATAGGTAGTATCAAAATTTTTCTGACCTGCATTCACCTCTGATATGTTCAGCATGTCAAGTGAAATGTATATCGAGGCTGTGGTGGTTTGGAACCCACCTAAAACTGTAGGTCCTCGCAGGCGCGTAATCTCATTTTTTTTCAGGGGGGGCAAGGTTTAAGCAAGCCAGTAGTCGGTAGGGTAAGGAGTAAAGAACGTCAACTTAGGTACCTACCTACATAAAAATGTACAATATTTATGAACGTCAATATCTTACCTGGCAAAAACTCCTCTTTTAAAAAGAAGTAAATTTTTTAAAACAAGTCATTCTCTTGGAGTTTTTGCCAATAAATTGATTACACAGTTTTTACTTTCTCGCCCGTATGTAATACATGGGCTGAGAAAGTTATGTTATCGTGCGAAATTTCGATTTTGAGATTTTCATTGCAAAAGGCGTTTTAGAGGTCCTAGATACCAAAAAAATGGTTTTTAGGTCATGTCCGTCCGACGTACGTACGTACGTCCGTCCGTTTGTCTGTAGCGCGGCTACAGGTCACACCAGTCAACGGATTTGGCTCAAATTTGGAATATAGATGTCTAAAATCAGTTCCGAGATACATTTTTAATTTAATTTTGATTACTCAAAAATTGCGCCCACTATTGTCAAAAAAGTGTCAAAAAAAATTCAAAATCGTGTTTTTGTCTACTCAAGACGCATTTCACGGTACGGTAATAAAGTAAGAACATTGAAATTTTGCAGTCGTGTTCCCAGATAGATGCTCCAGGATCGTATTTATTGTTTTGGAGATGGGCCAAAAATTTGGGCCAAAATTGGCCCATACGTGAAAATCTTGGCCCCATGAACAGTATTAGCCGGAATTTCACAAAAATCCATAAACTTGTGCTTTATAACATTACTTAAAGGTTTGTCGAAGAAATATTCAATCAATTCAAAATTGCGGCCAATATAGGCAAAATAAAGTCAAAAATAGGAAAAAAAAGCTATAATCTCGTTTTTGTCTACTCAAGACGCATTTCACGGTACGGTAATAAAGTTAGAACCTTCAAATTTTGCAGTCGTGTTCCCAGATAGATGCTCCAGGATCGTTTTTATTCTTTTTAAGATGGGCCAAAAATTTGGGCCAATATTGGCATTTTCGTAGGAAAAATTTTCCAAAAATGGAAATCACGTTTTTGATTGGTTAGGTCACATTTGCAACAACACTAATCGACGAATTTTCTTCAAAATTGGTGAAAGTGGTCTCAGATAGATGCTTCAAGGGCATTTTCAATAGATTTTCATTTATTTAAAAATTACGACGGTGACATGCAAAATAGAAAATATACTTTGCGCGTCGAACGACACTTCACTGTTTGACGGATATGTTTGAAATTCGGTATGCAGGTGCCTAAAAGTATCGTCCAGTGTGAGGCAAAATACTTTTTAGAAAAAGTTAAAATTCTGACAATAATTCACGTAAAAAAAAAAAATCAAATTTTCGATAAAAATTGCGAGAAAGTCAAGTGCGACCATTGTCGAACCCTTTATTTACTTTCTCGCCCGTATGTAATACATGGGCTGAGAAAGTTATGTCTTCGTGCAAAATTTCGATTTTGAGATTTTGGGTTTTCCATGATCCTGGAGGTCCCCCGAGTCCAAAAAAGTGGTTTTTAAAAAATGTCCGTCCGACGTACGTATTACGTACGTACGTACGTCAGTCTGTCGCGCAACTGGACGTCACACCGTTCGTCCGATTTTGCTCAAATTCGGTATGTAGGTACCTAATGTAAATATCTGGACATGTTTTTTGATAAATTTTGATAACTCAAAAATTGCGCCTGCTATGGTCAAAAAAAGGCAAAAAATCGTGTTTTTTGACAGTTAAGAAGGGCTGGAAGCTATGTATATCAAGCTGGAACCTTGAAAATTTGCGAAAGTGTTTTTGAATAGATGCTTTTAGGTCTTTTACAATTACTTGGAGGTGGGCCAATAACTTGGCCCAGTTTTGGCCCAAACGCGTTGGTCGTCACTCCGGTAGCACTATTCGATCGATTTCAATAAAAATTGGTAAGGAGGTGTACTTTAACCTAGTTTCATGTTTTACTGAACGAAATTTATCCAACATAATAATTATGGCCAATATTGGCATTATCGTAGGAAAATTTTCCAAAAATGGAAATCACGTTTTTGATTGGTTCAGACGGATTTGCAACAACCCTAATCGACAGATTTCCTTGAAAATTGGTGAAAGTGGTCTCAGATAGATGCTTCAAGGTCTTTTTCAATAGATTTTCAATTACTTGAAATTTAAGGCCGTGACATGGAAAATAGAAAACACGTACTTTGCGCGTCGAACGACACTTCACCATTTGACGGATATGTTTGAAATCCGGTGAGTAGGTGCCTAAAATTATTGTCCAGTGTATGGAAAAATATTTTTTAGAAAAAGTTAAAATTTTGGTCCAAAAAAAATAAATTACGGAAAAAAAAATCAAAATTTTCGATACCGCTGGCGTAAAAATTGCGAGAAAGTCTAGTGCGACCATTGTCGGACCCTTTATTGAAGTTCACTTCATCCGAGGAGACAGATTTCAGGGGGGGCAGCGCCCCCCCTGAAATATTTCAGGGGGGCGAGTGCCCCCTTGCCCCCCCCCCCCAGATTACGTCCATGGGTCCTCGTCATGTACTAACGCACGATGGGTGGGGAGCTGGTATGTGACAGTACAGCCAGTACAGAGCCTAATGAAAAACTCTTGAAACGGTCTAGCTTCTGGGCTTGTCCCCTCCGCCCTTCTGCTAACTAGCACATCCGTCGTTAGAGTACATCATCCGGGCAACTTAACCGAGACCGTGCAACCTAGGCGTTATTTTCATGCTTCCTTTGGATAGGAAATATGAATTTGAAACGTAATCCATTTTCACGTGCCTATACCTAACCAACGGGGGGTTTTTTTTTTCAGGGGGGCAAGTCGTCTTCGTAGGAATAATCAACAGTTTTGTTCACACCATAATGTATGCCTACTACTTCCTCACAAACTACAACAAGGAGTACCGAAAAATAATCTGGTGGAAGAAATATATCACGCAATTACAGATGGTAAGTTGAATTTCAGGTTTCGGCCAAAATCGGCCCAAATTCTGGGCCCAACTGCTAAAATAAAAATAGTCTTGAAGCATTTATCAAGAAATTCACTGTGAGTGAAAAGTACCAGCTAGGTATCGCGAATATGTACCACTTTCTTAACCAACAAAGTGGCCGAAAACTTATCTTCCCGTTAAAAGTCCGGAAGGGCGGGATCGGCAAGATTGTGAAGACACCTTCATTTCTTTCCGGGAGGACAACGCTATAGTGAACTTTTGGACAATATAGAAGAGTTCAGGAACTGGTGAAATCGACCGTTCGTGCGGCCACACTATGTTTCAGCCCATTGAGGTTTAATCTAACAAGTTTTTCCTCCTAAATATTATGCAGGTAACCTGTTATTACGTATTGTATTAGGTATGTATTTTTATATTGTAACGATTTTTTTTTTTTTTTCAGTACCAGTTCGCAGCAATCTTTGTTCATTTGACTCTGCTCCTGGTGCAGCGAGACTGCGAGTTTCCTCGAGTTATCGTCTTATTTTTGTTACCCCAAGTTTTGTTCATTTTTCTATTATTTTGGGACTTTTATAGGAAGACTTATTTAGCAGAAGGGCAAAAGTCTAACCTGGAGTCATCAAAAACCAGCTAACTTGTTAACTTTCGATGAAACCTACCGAAAATAATTTCGAATAAATTTATAGGCACGTACCTGTACATGTGAACGGATAGTATCCGAATTCGGGCGATTTTTTAATTACCTACATGGATAATTTGAATTGTAGGTGCTCAATGTGATATAGTAAGATAATAGTGTTTTTTACTGAGAGCAAACTAAGTAACTAGGTACCTACCTACTAGGTACCTACCTACCACACTGGTTCTAGATATATAATACATTATAATAGTATAAAAATCATCGTTGACCTGCCAGGAGCGGACCACGAGCGGACGATCCATAGAAACCTCTCTCAGGACTTTTGGAAGACACCTCGCCCCGGGTTTGACTTGCTCATTGGTTTCCTCTTCATTATATGAAATTGGGGGGAAATTTGAAATGTTTTGTCGGCTCTTTACTTACTTGTGGTATGAATCCCAAATTTATCGGACTTGAGTTGGTAATAGGAGTAAGTAGGTACCAATAAATCTTAAGTAGGTACCTACCTATTAGGTACCTATACTTACCGAGCTAGACCTGAATTACCTACTTAGGTATAGAATAATAGCTAATAATTGAATCGTATCGTGACGTTAGCCAATTTTCAAGTCAGCCAACTTACTCAACTTAGTACGTACAGTGACAAGCTCAGTAACTGGAATAACTGGATTATTTCAAGAATTATCCACCATGCTCAGCTCTGGCTAACTGCCAAATATACCAGCTCCCACCAATCGTGTTAGGGAACCTACAGTTTTAGATGGATTCCAAACCATCATAGTCTCGTTATCGGTACCTACCTACATTTCACTTATTATTGACATGCCGAACATCAGGCCCGTATCCAGAAAGCGATCCTGGGGGGGGGTTTAGCCTATATTTTTTTGCTTCGCGTTGGCATTACCATGTTAATTTTCCGCTCATGGGGGGGGGGGGGGGGTTAACCCCCTAACCCCCCCCCGTGGATACGGCTATGCCGAACATTATACATATTAGAATGCTGACAAGAAAAATTTTGATAGGATCGGGGTCGACCCAGTTCCCCTGAAGACAAACTTCTATACCTACCATTGCCATATCCACGGGAGGGGGGGGGGGGGGGGGGGTTAACCCCCCCCATGAACGGAAAATTAACATGGTAATGCCAATGTGAAGCAAAGAAATATATGCTAAACCCCCCTCCCCCTTTGACGCTAAACCCCTCCCCCCCCACACATGACTGCTTTCTGGATACGGGCCTGATACCTACCTACCACTCGGTACGTCTCGGCGAAAAAATAATTATTCACCATGACAGTTAGTGTGCATGGTCCTCAACCTCTTACATGTTGCGGTTTGCGGTGCAACATATTAAGTTTCCATTTCGACAATCACTTCACACGATTCGACCCAGCAGGTTTCTTTCCCCGACCTTTTTTTTTTCATTTTTAGCAAGAGATACTTAATACCTAATACCAATGTGGATGGTGCACCTATAGTTCCAATAAATTTGGTGCGGCGACAAGGGACGAGTGTGCCAGACCACCATCTTCTTCGCAAAATGATAGTTTTTCCTCAGTTCCTCATCGAATCTGCCTATCTGTTATATTGTTCTTCCCTTCTCCAAATAGTCATCGTGATAACACCGTTTGAATCCCAGATTATAGTTGCTAGGTATACCTAGCCTTTCCTGCCTGCACACGGGACCGTCTTTGTCCTCTTGGTTGCAAGTTTCACGGCCTGAAGTCCACCGTTTCGATCGAAATTTCATTCAAGCGTTTACTGATGAACCCATGCTCCAGCAGTCAAGGAACAGCGCAAAAACTCCTTCGAACTTCGCTGGTCCAAAGACTGCGGCTTCGAAATGATCATTCAATTCCGTTTGTTGGCGCCAAAAATTCAAAATTGTCGCCCACAGTGGCCAAGTGGTCAAGGGAAGGGGACCGCTTTGTGTCCTGAGAGGACCGGGTTCGAATCCCGGCGGAACAGAAAAATTTTCCGCTTCCGACATGGATGCATTGACTTCGGCCAACTTAACTTCTAAAACTGGCTTCAGCCCACTCATATTCGGCTTCGGCCAAAAAGCCTAACAAACCAACTCATTGCCGCATAATTAAGTTCCCTAAACGTCGCGCGTAAAAAAAAAAAAAAAAAAAAAAAAAAAAAAAAAAATCGCCCACAAAAATAAAATGTATTTTTTTGCTTATTAAAACTGATTTATTAATTTTTTTAATTTGGGGAGACGTCATGGCGCCCAAGGGCGTCGCAGTGCACCGGTTGAGAAACTCTGCACTATGAGTTTGTTTTTACTTTCTCGCCCGTATGTAATACATGGGCTGAGAAAGTTATGTTATCGTGCGAAATTTCGATTTTGAGATTTTCATTGCAAAAGGCGTTTCAGAGGTCCTAGATACCAAAAATATGGTTTTTAGATCATGTCCGTCCGACGTACGTACGTACGTCCGTCCGTTTGTCTGTAGCGCGGCTAGAGGTCACACCAGTCAACCGATTTGGCTCAAATTTGGAATATAGATGTCTAAAATCAGTTCCGAGATACGTTTTTAATATAATTTTGATTACTCAAAAATTGCGCCCACTATTGTCAAAAAAGTGTCAAAAAAAATTCAAAATCGTGTTTTTGTCTACTCAAGACGCATTTCACGGTACGGTAATAAAGTTAGAACCTTCAAATATTGCAATCGTGTTCTCAGATAGATGCTCCAGGATCGTATTTATTGTTTTGGAGATGGGCCAAAAATTTGGGCCAAAATTGGCCCATACGTGAAAATCTTGGCCCCATGAACAGTATTAGCCGGAATTTCACAAAAATCCATAAACTTGTGCTTAATAACATTACTTAAAGGTTTGTGGAAGAAATATTCAATC
This sequence comes from Mesopsocus fuscifrons, assembly GCA_950004255.1. Classification (NCBI taxonomy): domain Eukaryota; kingdom Metazoa; phylum Arthropoda; class Insecta; order Psocodea; family Mesopsocidae; genus Mesopsocus; species Mesopsocus fuscifrons. The sequence continues at coordinate 4,661,161 of OX465378.1, forward strand.
AATTCAAAATTGCCGCCAATATAGGCAAAATAAAGTCAAAAATAGGAAAAAAAGCTAGAATCTCGTTTTTGTCTACTCAAGACGCATTTCACGGTACGGTAATAAAGTTAGAACCTTCAAATTTTGCAGTCGTGTTCCCAGATAGATGCTCCAGGATCATTTTTATTCTTTTTTGAGATGGGCCAAAAATTTGGGCCAATATTGGCATTATCGTAGGAAAAATTTTCCAAAAATGGAAATCACGTTTTTGATTGGTTAGGTCACATTTGCAACATCACTAATCGACGGATTTTCATGAAAATTGGTGAAAGTAGTCTCAGATAGATGCTTCAAGGGCGTTTATAATAGATTTTCATTTACTTAAAAATTAAGACGGTGAAATGCAAAATAGAAAACATATACTTTGCGCGTCGAACGACACTTCACTGTTTGACGGATATGTTTGAAATTCGGTATGCAGGTGCCTAAAAGTATCGTCCAGTGTGAGGCAAAATACTTTTTAGAAAAAGTTAAAATTCTGACAATAATTCACGTAAAAAAAAATCAAATTTTCGATAAAAATTGCGAGAAAGTCATGTGCGACCATTGTCGAACCCTTTATTTCATAAAGTAAGTAGGTAAAATGTTGTAGGTAGTTTTGGAAGACCCCTTGCCCCCGGGCTTGCTTGCAAAGTTTCCTGACTGGCCTGTAGATGTCGCATTGTCTGGTAGTCGCTAGTTGCCGAGTCGCGTTGGAGCAGAGAAAGTGACAACATATGAGTATTCTGTAAATCAAGGCTCATTTTTATTGTTTTAATGATTAGAGAAATAAATAATTGACTGTGTTGTGTTTGTATTTAATCTATAATGAGTAAAACGTGTGCTCGGTGCGGCAAAACAGTTTACCCGATCGAGGAGTTGAAATGTTTGGACAAGGTAAGAATTCCCTGGTTTTTTACCTATTTAACCTGGCTAGGTATGTTTTTAACTGTAGTTTTTAACCCAGAACTTAAAAATCGTCCGTTCTGTAACGTTTCAGTGTATAGCGATGATGTACCGATGTAGGAGTGGCTTCAATGTGGTTGTCAAATTAGACAATGGCCCTGAAGGCCATTAATTTCTAACTGATCAAACTGGTTGATCGGCACCTATAGCTCTATCACAAGTTGTAAATAACTAAATATTTATTATACTCTTGAGTTATAAACGCTAAAGAGCGTTGCAATCAATCGATATGGGTGTTCGTAAGTTTTGGACCAGTTTAGGTTAGATAGGTCGTAGTAGAAAAGAGCTTTGACATCCGTTTGCCTGTCGGTGGATTTTGTGGGAACTTCCGGCAGGCCCCACTTCGTATCCGCTGTATACCTAGTATTTTTTTTTCCTTTGTGGAGTCTTGGCAGCTCATATTTTTCTTGTAACAGCTTCCCTACTTACAAGTATTCATTTATTTCATTGGGTTGGCAAGTGATTGACAATCCACGTGTTAAGGGTCCGCTATACCTGACGGTGCATTTTTTGCCACCCATAAGATTAACATTGCGAGCGGCGATTCATTTTCAAGGTTTACCCTTGGTTGGAAAGACACAAAATTTTGCCTGAACCTAGCCCTAACAATGTTCTAGGGGGTGTTCGAAGCAGATTTCCCATTTTTTTTTACTGGTTTTCGAGATACAGCACTTTTCTTGAGGTATGCGATGCTAGCATTTGCAAAACAGTTGCAATAAAAGAAACCAGTGAGAAATTGGGAAATCTGCTTCAAACACTCCCTAGAACATTGTTAGGGCTAGGTACAGGCAAAATTTTGTGTCTTTCCAACCAAGGGTAAACCTTGAAAATGAATCGCCGCTCACAATGTTAATCTTATGGGCGACAAAAAATGCACCGTCAGGTATAGCGTCCTCTTAACTTCACTCAAATTTGTAAGAGGAAAATAATAGCCGGTCCATATTGTCGAATACTACCTAGAACGATGGAACTCTACAAGATGGTAGTTCCTCCTCGACTCTGATACTTATCATGTTCTGCAGCAAAATAAAATGTATAACGAGACTGTGGTGGTTCGGAACCCACCAAAAACTGTAGGTCCCGTGTACTAACACGATGGGTGGGGAGCTGGTATTTGGTAGTGATGCCAACTGAGCACGATGGATAATTCTTGAAATGATCCAGTCGCTGACCATGTGCACCCCACCCCCAACTCTGTAATTTGAAATGACTTGTAAAGTATGTACTGACAAGGAAGTGACATTGACGGTATGGGCAGCGTAGGTATGTACCTAGAAGAAATAGGCGGCATTGAAATGTATTGGGTAAGTGGGTGTCGTTGACAATGGCCAATACATTAGGTATATAGGTAACACCCGTAGGTACCTATATAGACCAATTATGCGATCCATACCTGGATATTTCTGTTTTCGACGAAGCACCTTCATTGTGGCCACATACTATGCGTTCTCGACGGCCACTCTGGCGTGTCCGCATCCCCAGACTTATCGTTGAGGGATGGCAATCCCTCTATATTTTCCACACCATGACCATTGGTGCTCCCTGCAGGTGTATTCCCTTTCTCGAACGCCAGAAAACCCACACAAGTAACACCTTCAAAAATTAACATAAGAAGGTAAGGCACGCCATGATGCAATATATGGAAAACAGTTCTTCTTACGATACATTTTGAAGGTGTTGCTTGAGTGGGTTTTCTGGCGTTCGAGAAAGGGAATACATCTGCTGGTGTGTGTTTTATAGCCGTGGGGAGCACTCCCGAAAGTAACCAGTAGTCTCTAGTACTTTTATGTTCAAGCTTCGGTTAAGGGTCCGCTATACCTGACGGTGCATTTTTTGCCGCCCATAAGATTAACATTGCGAGCGGTGATTCATTTTCAAGGTTTACCCTTGGTTGGAAAGACACAAAATTTTGCCTGTACCTAGCCCTAACAATGTTCTAGGGAGTGTTCGAAGCAGATTTCCCATTTTTTCTTGAGGTAAGTATGCGATGCTATCATTTGCAAAACAGTTGCAATAAAAGAAACCAGTGAGAAATTGGGAAATCTGCTTCGAACACTCCCTAGAACATTGTTAGGGCTAGGTACAGGCAAAATGTTGTGTCTTTCCAACCAAGGGTAAACCTTGAAAATGAATCGCCGCTCGCAATGTTAATCTTATGGGCGGCAAAAAATGCATCGCCAGGTATAGCGTCCTCTTAAGAAGCGTTCCCAGACTGAGATAGTGGATAGGAACCTACAGTTTCAGGTGGCCTCCCAACAAATTATCCAGTACTCAATATAAAATCTGAGGAAAAAATTTCTGCCCGCTGGAGTTCAAACTGGGAAAATCCTGTCGCCAGTCCGACATTTAACAACTAGCCCATGTTGTTCCCGCTGTTCCAAACTAATGAAATAAATGACGTAGTGGTCATATCGTCGAGAGAGTGTCGGCTGGTGCAGTACCTATATAGGTATTCGGTGCCAATTTCACTTTCACTGTATAACGGGCCTAATCCGGAGCCAGATTGGAGTAGAAGTAGAAGGTAGGTTAACCTTCCATGGGTATAGTACTGCCAAAAAAGGACAAATCAACAATTATTTCTTGTACATGCCATGGTTACTTTAGTAGGTAGGTACATTATTTATTGCATAATGAGAAACTAGACAGGTATACATATACCAGCTAGACAATACCTAGACTACAGAGTTACATAAATATATAAATAGGCAGGGCTACTTGTAAAGGCCTCTTTACACGTCATATACAAACCCCGGGAAGATGAATAGTTTAGTGAAGATGAAATTCTAATTTTGCGAATTGTTCTTAAGGGTCCGCTATACCTGACGATGCATTTTTTGCCACCCATAAGATTAACATTGCGAGCGGCGATTCATTTTCAAGGTTTACCCTTGGTCGGAAAGACACAAACTTTTGCCTGTACCTAGCCCTAACAATGTTGTAGGTCGTCATCGAAGCAGATTTCCCAATTTCTCACTGGTTTCTTTTATTGCAACTGTTTTGCAAATGCTAGCATCGCATACCTCAAGAAAAGTGCTGTATCTCGAAAACCAGTAAAAAAATGGGAAATCTGCTTCGAACACTCCCTAGAACATTGTTAGGGCTAGGTTCAGGCAAAATTTTCAACCAAGGGTAAACCTTGAAAATGAATCGCCGCTCGCAATGTTAATCTTATGGTAGGCCAAAAATGCATCGTCAGGTATAGCTTCCTCTTAAGGGGTGTATGAGGACATGAGGATTGATTTTTGTCCGAAATTAACCGATCGTATCACAACGTAGCCTGCCAATTTCGGCCGTTAAAAAGACATATTATATCAAAACATTTAAATATCCGATAGTTTCTTCATGAAGCGTGCAGAAAAAACGTAAACAAATAGCGAATGTATGTTCAGTGTTTAGCAGGAGGTTAACTCTGCATGGGATGAGAATGGTGAGAGAGGCTAAGCTTCAGTCTGCTCCGAAGTGATGAATTAGATAACGCTTTAATTAGGTCAGGCGTGAAAAGCTCAGGATAAACTGGTCTCAGATGAGAACTGAGAGACTGAGGGCCACGCCTTTACAAACTTACCTTGCCATAGGTTTATTATTCATCAACGAAAATGTATTGTCTTGCTCTTTAGGTTAGGTTAGGTCATGAGTCATGAGATTGCTAGAACAAGATTTGAGAAGAACGGGTGTCGCCACTCTCATCGAAGAGTGAGGTGGAAGGTTATAAACCCTCCCAGGAGCAAAAGTGGCACTGGCCACACCATACTTAGCTTGTGGCCAGGCCACGCGGCTCAGCTCCTTCACATCGCTCTGATGAGCCCTTATATAGCCTCCCAGAACCGTACGTAAGGGCAGCCTCACCGTGGTCTAGCGGGAAAACACTAGATTACCACGGCTGAGGTCCCGGGTTCGAATCCCGGTGTCAGGAAAATGGCAGCATGGATGTTTTGCCACAGAGTTATGTGTTATATGTTTTTGTTGTATAATTCTCCGATATTAAGGGTCCGCTATACCTGACGGTGCATTTTTTGCCGCCCATAAGATTAACATTGCGAGCGGCGATTCATTTTCAAGGTTTACCCTTGGTTGGAAAGATACAAAATTTTGCCTGTACCTAGCCCTAACAATGTTCTAGGGAGTGTTCGAAGCAGATTTCCCATTTTTTTTACTGGTTTTCGAGATACAGCACTTTTCTTGAGGTATGCGATGCATACCTTTTGCATTTGCAAAACAGTTGCAATAAAAGAAACCAGTGAGAAATTGGGAAATCTGCTTCGAACACTCCCTAGAACATTGTTAGGGCTAGGTACAGGCAAAATTTGTGTCTTTCCAACCAAGGGTAAACTTTGAAAATGAATCGCCGCTCGTAATGTTAATCTTATGGGCGGCAAAAAATGCACCGTCAGGTATAGCGTCCTCTTAAATATTGTCCGAGCTGTCTGCCAAGCTGACTCGTATCCTGAGGTCTGTCTGGGTTCTATTACCTGGCATGGATGTATGGTGCGAGAAAGTGAAGTGAGACTATTGTCGTGCCCTTTTATTTTCAGAAGTAGGCCAAAGATCAAACGTCAGACGTCAACTGCCTGAGGCGGCAACATCAGACGTGCATGCTTCAATGTTTAAAGTTTATACCATAAAAGGGCGGTCTTTTGTTGTTATTTTTAGTGAAAGAGTGCATTCATTTGGAACCAATACTCTATTACGGCGCCACATTATGCATTTCTCCGAATCTCTCTCTATAGCGACCGTCAAGGGACTGTAGCATTCACTCGTTATAGATGAGTTTTTATTACATGCTACTGAACTACAGAGATTTTGATACAAAACTAAAATTCTTGAACGAGAATTTGGGCAAGGTATCCGTTAAAAAAATGTAACTTTTCCCTTCCCTAGTGTCATCTTGCCGACAACTCAAGTCTCTCACCCTGCTTGTAGTCATGTTTTTTTTAAAAATGGAACCCCGATAGAACGTTTCTAGTTCTTGTATGATACATGATAATACATACCTAGGTTAGGTATTCTGGTTGGTAGGCATACATGTAATTTTGTACCTTCCAACTGGTAATGCAAAATTTATTGGTTAGGAACGCGTACATCTTTAAATGACAATTTTACTATTGGTACCATGTTTACGGTCCAACTTCCTCTGAGAAATAGCTGTGAAAAATAAAATCACTTTTTGATTTAGCCAGATGTGAACAACCTCGATAGATGGCTGTCTTTTGAGGAAAACTGAGAGCAGGATCACACCGGTTCGATCCCGATCCCATTAAAGTTTTTCTGATCGACGCTCACCTCTGATATGATCATCATAATAGTGATACACGATGCAAGAACAAGAACAAGAAACGGAATTTCTTGTTCTCGCAAAGCGACTCTTGCTCTTGTTCTTGCAGTAAAAATCCTATATTGTTCTTGTTCCTGCAGTAGAAATCATTTCTTGCTCTTGTTCTTGTTCTTGCTGCGAGACTCTTGCAATTTCTTGCATACACATGAAATTTTCCGCGGTTATAATGTGGTTTTTTGCCTACCTAACGGCCATTTCAAGTGCAATCTATCGTCGCATAGTCTGCAGAGTTTTTCGTACAAAATATGGACTGCAATCTATATGAATGAAGCTTTGGAAAAGAAACTGCCTGGGTTTATGCAAGACTCTTGCAAGAGCTCTTGTTCTTGCAAGTCTTTTCTTGTTCTTGCAGCCAAAATCAACTCTTTTTCTTGCATGCAAGAAATGCAAGAACAAAAGCAAGACAAGAAATTTCCGTGCATCACTAATCCTCATTTCAAAGAAAAATTTACATCGAGGTTGTGATGGTACGGGACCCACTAAAACTGTAGGTCCCTGTCTTGTATGGTCTTATTGGCGGGCCTCTAACTAGCCATCAGTGGTGTTTCTTTAGGGCCATGTACAGTTGAGGTGACAGACCTAGCAGAAAGAGAGAGCAAAATGTCACCTACGTTGGAGAGGTACCGTTTGCCCTACATGGGACTTCATATGTCATATAGTCCAACCGTACAAGGCCACTTTGGTCTAGACACAAAGGCTGTAACTCATATGAAAGTGTCCAGGAGTCTGAACTTTTTATTTTTTATTTTCTAGCCATGTATGTATGTACTAAGTACATTGACTGTACAGTTATTAAGTTGGAACCTTAAAATTTCGCAGTAGTGTAACCAGATTTTAGATTTATACAATTTATCTTTCCGTTAAGAGGACGCTATACCTGACGGTGCATTTTTTGCCGCCCATAAGATTAACATTGCGAGCGGCGATTCATTTTCAAGGTTTACCCTTGGTTGGAAAGACACAAAATTTTGCCTGTACCTAGCCCTATAACCATGTTGTAGGTCGTCATCGAAGCAGATTTCCCAATTTCTCACTGGTTTGCAAATGCTAGCATCGCATACCTCAAGAAAAGTGCTGTATCTCGAAAACCAGTAAAAAAATGGGAAATCTGCTTCGAACACTCCCTAGAACATTGTTAGGGCTAGATACCGGCAAAATTTTGTGTCTTTCCAATCAAGGGTAAACCTTGAAAATGAATCGCCGCTCGCAATGTTAATCTTATGGGCGGCAAAAAATGCACCGTCAGGTATAGCGGGCCCATAAGTTCAACTGGTGAAATCCACCCTTAAAGTACCGCAGCACTTTCCCTAAGTTTCGTTTATGGGAAAAAAAAAAGTAGTTAATGGGAGGTATTGAATTCCGAAAATAAGTGTACCTTGAGCACAGATCAACTTACTTCGGGCCGGCTAACACCCAAGTAGGTTTATCTGTCTCTTTCCTTTCTTGTACCCCTCTGATGATGACCGTCTAGGTCGAAAGCGCTTAGGATTTATTATTACTTTTTCGTGAGTTTTGACTAAGTTATTTTTGACAGTTTTTCGGTGGTGGTTCCTAATACTAACTCTGGTTGAGGCGGTGCTGGGTCCACTAACGTTTAACTAAACATGGATTGCAGAAAATACCACAAAGTTACGAGTTCCCTCTTAAATCATACCTTGGGTACATAGTTGGTCAATGAAAATAAGAGTAGTTGGGTCTTCGTTTTTTGTTAAATGTTTACTACCTTGTGTTAGATAGTCGACCGGTACTAATAGTGAAAGTAGTTAAACCATACCAGTAGTCATCTAACAGATTGCCTCCATGGCCTATGTATGGATAAGGTTAATCATGTCTATATACAACGTGTAGTACAAGTTTAGTAATGAATAATTATTCTAAATGCGAAACAGAGTATCGCTACTACTCTCTATAGCGAACGAGCGCTACGGTTCATTGACAAACACTCTCTTTATTGCGAGCAATTTGACATCTCTAGTCCCTTGTGCACAACTTCGCTTACGGTATGGCCAAATTCCAGAGTAGTGCAATGGAAGGGTGTGCCTGGGCGTGCCTGGCTTGATAGATACCTGACCTAAGTCGCGAAAGGTGGACTGCTATATCTGATGATTCAGACAAGCTCGCAACTCCCCCATCGATTTTTACTTCCTCTCTACATTGTGAAGAACACTCAGAATTTCTATCGGGTAGGTTCCCCTTCTCTTCACTCTTTTCTTCTTCCTTTGAAAGGTGAAGGGGTGGGGAGTCGGGAGGATACATGCACCAGTGCTTACAATTATCCTTTGTGCTATAGAAATGAAAGCGTTGAGAACCGTCGACGTCAGCATATTATTTGATCGATCCGGCAGTCCCGTTGGCAGATAAGCAGTAAGCTGTTTTGCGATAAAGAAAGTCTCAAACCTGATAAACCGTTATTACTCCACTTGAGTTTGACTATCGATTGAATATTACTTTTCATTTTTTATTATTTGTTTATCCACGATTGGTCGAAGCCGAATGAATATTTATAGTGTGACATCCGTGCTACAAAACAGAAAATTGCTGCTACCGGGATTCGAACCCACGTCATGCGAGCAATGGAGTTTTCCTATTAGACCATGCATGTTAAATTTTTTCTCGCAACCTAAGCTTCACCATGATTCAAAAGGAGATTTTGAGATTGAGGGGACCTTCTGGATCATATAGGATAAAGCTCCTTGGCTCCCGCGCTCCCATCTCTCGCTTCTTTCGTACACAATGGGGGATTTGGTCACAATCTTGCCTCACAATCGAGTTTACCATGGAAAATCCAAAATTAATTTTTTGGATCAGCGAAAGGGCATTGTGAATAAAAAAAATTCAGAGCTCTCTCTTGCCTCTTGGACTGGTTGAATACCCTTTATCTGAATTATTTTGCTGACTATAGAACTTGGTCTTCGTTTCCTATGAAACACACAGCAATTTAACGGAATGCACGTCAGGATCAACAACTGAATGCAAGTACGCGGTAACTGTCTCAAGGCACGCTTAGGCGCACTGTACGTGAGATGACGGTGAAAAATAGCCAGCTGATGCTTTGTTATCGTCTTTGACATCCGTCTGTTCTGTGCCTAGAAGCCTGTTAAAACATTTTTCCAACGAAGTGGGTGAACGTACCCAAGAAGAAAGTCAGGAATGGCGATAAGAACTACGAGTATAAACTACCTCAGAGTAGCGACACCCGTTGTTCTAAAAAATACACAGAGTTTCCATAGGCGTAGCAGGGGGGGGGGGGGGTCTGGGGGGTTTAGCCACCCCCAAGATTTTTCTGACCTACACTAAACGTCACATAAAGCCATGCCTACCCCCCCTGGTGAGGAGAAGGTCTGGGGGGCTTAGCCCCCCCCCCCCCAGGTTTTTGTTCCTGCTGCGCCCATGAGAGTTCCTATTTTTTTTTTTTGTTCAGAACAAGTAGTAGACTTAAGAACAAGGGGTCACAGTGATCGAAAAGAGTTTAGCAATGACAGTCCTCATTTGTGTAGTCTGTCCACCCCTGCATATCACTGACTTTACTCTCATCCAACATTGAGGTGTACTATAGAGATAATAAGATTAGCATGACCACCGGCGAATTATTTTTAATTTTTTCCCTTAGTTGAAAAGATCCAAATTTTGCTTAGGCTTGAAAATTTCATTTTAAGGTAGAGAGATACTGGAGTATCATCATGAGAGACCATCAGTTTCAAACTTTTTAATTTAACAATTTTTTAATTTTTTTCAGACATGGCACAAGCAGTGTTTCAAATGCCAAGTGTGTCAGATGACACTAAACATGCGCAACTACAAAGGATTTAACAAGGAACCATACTGTGAAGCGTAAGTACTGCAGTATCTTTCTTATAACGAAAACCTCTCTATAGCGAGTGAGTTTACGTGATCCCTTGACATAGCGAGAGACTACGTGTGCAATTTGGTCGCTCTTATAAACTGTCGGGGATGGTAAATAGTCAGAAAAATAGGTTGACGATAATCTGAGCTGTCTGACAGGATGACTTGTGTCCTGAGAGGCCTGGGTTCGAGTCGCTACATAAGTAATTAAGAGGCTTTAGATTAATATTGCGACCAGTGAGCAATTTTTCATTTATTTCCTTCAGTAGAAAAGACTCTGAATTTTGCCTCGAGGGTTCTCTCTCTAGCGTTCTAGGTGTAGGAAGTGCCTATATATTTCTCCCGGGATAGAATTGGATTATTTACTAGAACTAAAAAAACAACTAGGAAGTTGGGAAATCTGCGTTGGCATTCGCAAAATTCAGAGTTCCTCCAACCAAGGGAAAAAATAAGTGGTTAACCTTATGGGTAGCAGAAATGCATCATGAGGTAAAGCACAACCTTAATCTTGAATGTGTATGATTATTCTTGCAGACATATCCCTAAAGCAAAAGCGACCACAGTGGCAGAGACTCCAGAATACAGGCGTATTGCGGAAAATACCAAAATTCAGTCGAACGTGAAGTACCATGCTGACTTCGAGAAGGCTAAAGGAAAGTTTACCCAGGTAGCTGATGACCCGGAGACTTTAAGGATAAAAGAGAACTCGAAAAACATCAGCAATGTGGCATATCATGGCGAACTTCAGAAAAAAGCTGACATGGAACGACAGAGGAACATCGGAGATAAGGGAGAAGTTGGTATGTATATTAAGGGGAATGGGAAGAGAACCAAAACAAATCACTTTTTCTTATACTTATAGTATCATAGAAACTAACCTTACTTAATAGAAAATTGTTGGTCAATGATTTTACCAACAAGGCAAGTGAAAATTCATTAAAATGAATTTTGGTTACCTCACAGTGTTTGAAATATCAACGGACTCGACATTATGTTTCAGTGGGTTCGTAGATGTTTGGTTATTCAAACACTGTGAAGTAACCAAAAGTCAGTTTAGTGAATCTTTGCTTACTTTGTGACGACCTTAGGGTAACAGTGAGAGCCGGGTCACACAGGTTCGATCCCGATCCTACCAAAACCTTTTCTGATCGCCATTCACTTCTGATATGTCAGGTGAAATGTAGATTGAAGCCCCCACCTAAAACTGTAGGTCCTCATCGTGTACTAACACGTTTGGAGTAGGTATTTGGTAGTGCTGCCAGCTGAGCACGATTGATAATTCTTGAAATTAAATTTCAGTTATTGCTCGGTAAAAACCGAATTTAACTGGAGATTAACCGTTAACCGAGTATGGTGGGACGCGCCCTAAATGGAGTAAGTTTTTTCAGGGCCAATGAGACCTAGTGAAGTGAATAATGGAGGATATCAGCAGTCCCGGAATGTTCCAGCTTCCAATCAGGTGCCGCTGCCGAATGAACCTCCTGGTGTGCACCATTCCCGCATGCCCTCTAACGTCATTTACACTTCCGACAGGGGAGCAGGTACGGAACCAACTCCTGCAGCTCTGTTGCGGATATTTTTATCACGAAGCTATCACGGAAGTATATAAAAATAGTATTGCAAGTATAGGTGTAGTGATTCGCGTGAAAAAAGATCCGCAATAGAGCTGCTGATTAGTATAATAACGGTGGGTTTCACAGTTTGCTAAAGTCTACTGTAATGTTCCCTAAAAGTTAACTATAGCGTAATCCTTCCGATAAGAAACGTTGGTGCCACGCTGTAGTCAACGTTTACGGGGACACTGTAGTAGCCGAAATTGTGAAAACCTCCTTCGTATGAAGCAAAACAAACCTTTGTTCTCTCATATTATCAGGGAAACTAACCTCCTTAGGTTGCGTCCCACCATACTCGGTTAACGTTAACTCCAGTTAAATTCCAATTATTATAAAAACTGACTTTAACTGGAGTTTAACCGTCAACCGAGTATGGTGGGACTCACCCTTATTGAAATAAAAACATGTAGCGCATAAAGTAAGGAAACATATGTTAAACTGACTTATTAGGGTTGCTGAACAATGTTTGAAATAGCGAACATCAACAAACAGAACAGACTCCACATAATTGATTAGTGTATTTCTCGATGTTATTCAAGCACTGTGAAGTAACCAAAGTCACTTCAATTAATTTTTGTTTACTGTATTTTGTTTCAGTTTCTTCAACTAAAGGTGGCTTCCTTATGGTGCAGATAAAATTATTAAATTTTTCTCCCCGAAAAGTAGCCGAAAAAATTATCTTACTATTGCTAACGTTATAGTTAGGGGTATTTCGGCAGGGTGATGAAAGCGCCAACTTTTCTGCTTGCAGGGAGAACGCTAAAGTGAACTTTTCGGGGACAGTATAGAGACTAGTGAAATCCACTTTTAGGGTAATGGTAGGCGTTCGCAGCCTTCTCACACTTTTAAAGAGGAGCCACTAAGGTGCTTGGACACATAAGTGGGAACACCTGTAACAGAGTGGATATTACTGTGTCAGTGCTCAAAGTTGGATTTTGCATGTCAAGGACTTAATTTTTAAGTAATTGAAAATCTATTGAATCTATCTGAGACCACTTTCACCAATTTTCAAGAAAATCTGTCGATTAGTATTGTGGGAAACCTGACCTAACCATTCAAAAACGTGATTTCCATTTTTGGAAAATTTTCCTACGATAATGCCAATATTGGCCATAATTATTATGTTGGATAAATTTCGTTCGGTAAAACTTCAAACTAGGTTAAAGTACACCTCTCTCAATTTTTATTGAAATCCATCGAACAGTGTCACTGGAGTGACAACCAACCAAAGTTATTGGCCCACCTCTAAATGTTTGCAAAATGATTGCATGTATTCAAAAAAACTTTTGCAAATTTTCAAGGTTATAACTGGATATACATAGCCTCCAGCCCTTCCTAACTGTCAAAAAACACGATTTTTTGCCTTTTTATGACCATAGCAGGTGCAATTTTTGAGTTATCAAAATTTATCAAAAAACGGGTCCAGATATTTACATTAGGTACCTACATACCGAATTTGAGCAAAATCGGATGAACGGTGTGACGTCCAGTCGCGCGACAGAGTGACGGACGTACGTACGTCGGACGGACATTTTTTAAAAACCACTTTTTTGGACTCGGGGGACCTCCAGGATCATGGGAAACCCAAAATCTCAAAATCGAAATTTTGCACGAAGACATAACTTTCTCAGCCCATGTATTACATACGGGCGAGAAAGTAATAAAAAGTCAGTGGTTATCTTCGGGATCTTTAGTCGTTAATTGCGCGTTAAGCTCCTAACGCTAAAACGTAGCTAAACTTCACCACTTCGTCGTTGTCTCGTCGTTATATTTGCGTTAACAGATCTTGAATAGACCTGCTGGAAACAGCTCTTTATTACTGTCTTACACATCTGACATAAGATGTATGTCTTATGTATGTATGTATGTATGTCTGTCTTATGTATGTATGATGTATGATGTATTACTGTAAGATGTTTATTACTGTCTGATCTGAATATTTGAATTCGTAATTTCTCTTTTGGATGCAGCTGAATAGCGGTAAACCTTTTTCTGTCTAGTACTCAGCTAGTTCATGCTGCAACCTATTATCTGACGATTTCAGCGGGGTCTAGTGCAGGTGGGTTCCTTGGCGATAACAATCCTGTATGTTTCCTTAAGCTGTAACTGTGGCCTCATGCCATTAAGTCCGAAATTTCCGGTTTCGGGATGCGCACCTGGGACCTCAGCCTTTCGAGTCTGGTGGATTCCAGCGATAATCATCTTCTTTGGTTTTGGTTTTCTTTTAATTTCCAAAAAAAAACCAAAATGAAATAGATAGTAACATAGTTGATTATGATTTCAGTTACGTCTAGCCCGGATCGACGTGTTGGATCTATACACGACCTGGATCCGGTCAATGATTACTATGGTTCGTTATCTTCAGATGCTAATCCTCACGGCCATGGACATAACTATCCTCAGCAACAACTTCAACACCAGCAACAACAGCAACAGCGTTATTATGCACCGCAGCAGGAAACATCTCAGGCGAAGTACCCTGGCGGATATGGTGAGCAGATGGGTCGGCGTGACGCATCCGGTTATGGTATAAATAACGGAAGGGGTGGTGCTCAAACTAGGGCGCCAACCGGATATCAGAAGGAATATTCAGACCAAGGCTACAATGAGCCCCCACCTTCGTCCGTTCAGCAGCCACGCAATTCTGGCGTAAGTATTTGGTGGTACCTAATGCCTGATATACCATATGGCGCCGGCCACCGAAAGATAGACCAGAACATATCACTCTGGCCCACGAAAGCTGCCTTCACCAGTGCTGCTGCCCACACAATAAACAATACCACCCTACCCCATACACGATTACAGTGGGCCATATAGGACCATGCTGGGCGATATAATAGCAGCGTCAGCCAGCTGAGCTGTCTATATATAATGTCTGTGGCTTACACTGGCTGAGGATCGCCCATAGTGTTACTGAGGCGTAAGAAAGGAGCAGCCGAAGCTTATATTAATAAATAGATTTGAACGTAGGGCCTCTGTTACCTTGTTGACTCTTTATCTTACATTTCCGTGTTTACAGAGAGTTTTCCGTGCCATGTATGAGTACAAGGCAGCAGATGCTGACGAAGTTTCCTTCTTGGAGGGTGACTTCATCGTGAACTGCACGCCGATCGACGAAGGATGGCTTAGCGGGGTGGTGCAACGGACCGGAAAGAAAGGAATGCTTCCAGCCAATTACGTCAGTCCTGCGATCTGATTGGCTCGGCTAGAAGTATAGAACTACTCCTCTTTGACAAGTTGCCATTACACTCTATGTCACTCTTGGGTTGGAGTTTCGTTCGGGAGCTATGTATTATGTACATCGATACATCCATACATCGATCTTGAGAGCAATGGAAATATTCTCCCAGACTCCAATTTAAGGCTGCTTTAGAGTATACCTGATTTTAAGGTTCCAGATAGGTAAACTGTCACTTTCCTGCAAATCTATTTAAATCTTCTTCCATCGCTTCACTATTCGCTAAAATTTCTGTAATTTCTAGGATTAAAAGTCGAACCTCAGTTAAATTTTACTGCAATTTAATGTAATTTTAACCACGTGAACCTCTGGTTAACAATTTAACTGGAGATCTTTATTTTGCTGGAAAGTCACAAAACATTCTTGTAAAAATTGCATTTTGGGTACTATAAAAGTTAATCTGTTGCCCAAAAACTTGGCACACTCATGCGGAGTTAAGAAAATTTGTTGTTAAAGGGGACATTCCCGTTGTGATGTTCCTTTTGTGTTCACCTGACTATAAAAAAGCACTTTTTTCCTATTATCATAGAAACTGACCTTTTTATCGAAAGAAAAACATGTACGGTCATTAGTCAAATATTTTAAAAAATTCATTAAACTGACTTTTGGCACTTCACAGTGCTTGATAATGTTAGTTTCTATAATAATATGAGAAAAGGTGTTTTTTTTTTGGTTAATAATCATCGTTCGTCTCATTTTATGAAACTTGGAACCAAATCTCGTTGGAATTCATTCTACTGGGAAATCAATGTTTTGTGTTGCCAATTTTTCTACTGAATTTTCTGAAATCGACCTTCAGTCCATTCCAGATGGATACCTCCTACTACAGGGTAACCAAAAAGTAGGTGCTACTGTAGGCGTTACCGAAACTTTCGAGGCTATTTTCATTCCAAAGTCGGAAAATAAGTACCTATCCAAAAATAATTTTTTCTTAATTTTATTTGAGTGGCTTTCAAGTATTCTTGATGTATTATAAAATTAAGTATTTCTTGTAGACTTTAAGAAATTGATGTAATGTATGTGTAGCATGTTTGTGTTTAAGATGACTTAACGTAAGGTACTTTTATGAATCGATTATTCGAGACGCTCGAAACTTGGAAACGATTTCGCTTCATACTCTTATGCCGTTTCTCTCTGTTTTAGCGCCAATTTTTAAAATTTTATGGCACTTGCCGACGATATCTCCGTCGTGAGATGTCAGAGTCCTGACCAGCTGCTGATTTTTTTTTTTTTTTTTTTTTTTTAAGTACCTACTCGGTTGCCTTTTAAGGCGGAATATTCATTTGCTATGTTTTTCCCACTTTTTGAGGAAACTTATAGAGATTTATATGTTCTGAAATATAATGTGTTTTTTAACGTCCGAAATTGCGATAGAGGCATTTTGGACGAATGTTATATAGACAAAAAAAATCACTCGATCGTTAAATCAACCAGTCAGTTCTGACGTTAAGGGATATATATTTGAGAACCTTTGATTATCCAAGAGTGTCCGCAAAATATTTTGAAAAAATACGAAAAAAAGAAGACCCAGTCAAATTAACTCGCCAAATTTGGGTAGTCAGTTTAACCGGGATTAACTGAGAAAAACTTTGAGAAACTCTTTTGTTCACTAGTTAACTTAAACCGCAGATTAAATCCCCCATTTTAGGCCGATCAAATAATTGACTAACCACTATAACCTAACAGCTTTTGCTTCGATCATGTTTGAAACAGTAAAAGAGTAGTTGCGCAGTCATTCTCAGTTTCACGTCACTTAAGGCACGGAGCCATTCCTCATACGTAACGTATTGTTCCATGTTCATGTGCATTTTATATACGCAATATATATTTCAATTTTGCAATGTCATGTCACCTCTTAGTCAGTGTTTAGCCGCCATCTTGCAAGATAAATATATATATCAAAGTGTGGCGTGTGAGCTCTTGAGATTTAACAAGAAATGGGAGTATTGTATTTGTTAACACTTGACACTGTAAACAGTGTTGCTAACATACAACCAACTTCTATTTTAAGTAGCAACAAAGCAGATCTTTTAAGAATACAGTAACATTAGAAGTGACGTCACACTTTGGCATATAACAAAACCCCCTATAACGAGCAAATTTACATGATCCCCGTCTAGAGAGGGACTACCTACTGTAAACATATCATGTGATATAAAGAGTTCGCTATAGAAAGGGTTGTAAAATGTGTCAGGGTTTGTCAGTGTTTTGTTGTAGAGAGTTTTTTCTTTATAGAGAATTACAGCTTACTTACTTCAATATGTAGCTAAAATTTCTACCTAGATGGCGGATACCCGGTGGCTTTTATTACTGTTGCTTGTTAGCAGTGATGCTTTAAATGTATTTTATGTTCCAATTATCTTTCCAATACCTGTTTTTATAGAGAACCTTATCGGGTTATCTAATTTAAAACCGCCAGATAGAGTTAAGATGGAGGAAATTAACCTGGATTATTGATAACTGATAGTAGTTCATCTAAACTCTACCTGGATTAACTACTTCACGTTAATATTTTACTTTTTATCACTGGGCTTGTTTGGTAGGATTAGATAGTTAACTATACTGAATCGAAGTAGATAAGAACATATATTATCTTAAGTGGGCATCTAACTTTACTGTCAGTTACCTAAGTATTTAGAATTTAAAGCTCAATTTTGACGGCTGAACTTACAATTTTTGCTCTCGTTCTAGTTGGCAACTTTTGGCAATCTTACATTTTTTAACTAGTAATTTCAAAATTATTTCTGACACGTTTGTAAATTTCCTTTTTCTGCTTCAATTTAATATTACTTTTGTGCTTTTTTCAAAGTAGGTGCAACTGATGTGAATTTTGTTATTACTGTGCTGCTAAGTTCAGAAGAAAAATATCTTTTGATGTTAAACTTTGTTTTGTATTATTTTGGTGCCAGGAAAATAGACCCGGAGCTTCAGGCTCAGTTCTGGACCCAGCCAGACATTCTTGTTGCAACAGCGCGAGTGTCCGTCACACACTGGTATGACATACATTGTTCTAAAGACCACACAGGGTTTTCTAAAAACAGAACAAGAAGTAGACTTAAGTGGAAAGGGTCACAATAATCTAAAAGAGATCAGCAACTATAACTTACATTTTTGTGTAGTCTATCCATCTCTGACGATGAATGATGCGACTCTCATCATACAGTGAAATAGTGTCGCTTGTCATCTTTTATTTTATTGATTATTGGAAGCATCTTGAGCGATCACCGACACTAGCGCTAATGGTCCACCGCTCGGTGGTTGGTTCTAGAACTGTTGTGTTGAAAGATCTGAAACTGGCTTCGATAGATTTTTTCCAGCCATAACTAGTCTTTTGTTTGATGAATAACACCCACGGTTATAGCGCGACCTCGGTTACAACATGGAATACCTTCAGTCCGTTGAAACGGGCTCTAACCGAGGCTGGCAGTATGTTCAACTAGATCAGTGATGCAGATCTTCGGTAAAAACGGTTTTATATCTGATTGTGTCCATGAGTCATAAAGAATTGAATAGGATTGTGAATATTAGGTAACGCTCATATCTAAGAAGTGCTTAGTGGTTTTACTTACCTAACGACTGCTGAATTCCTGTCATCTACATTCTGGGTTGCATGTGTACCCACGGCAGCTATTTTATATTTCTTTTAATCAATTTTACCGGACAAATGTTTAAAAAAAAAAGTAGAACACCTTAATCAGAAAAGCTATCCTAAAAGTAACCAGTCGTTGCTAGGTAAGTGTAGCCCTAAAATTTTGTAGGACGTAATAGGAATTTGTATTTTTACCGTAAAGTATGTTTTTTTATTGTATTGATTATAGGCCGCTGTGGGTTATTTTGCATGATATACTATTTTGTTCGGTTTTTTCTATCGAGGAAACCGTTTATGTATTAGCTTTTTGGTACACATTTGGCGTATCTATGTAGGTAATGTATTTTTTTTTATCACCACTGACATGTATTCGATCTGTGACTGAGCGGGACAACTTTGATCAAGGAGTGCACCAAGTGTCCACTGGTTTCTAAGGCTTCGGCGCTAGTTTCGCTTACTTCCCTGTTATTAAACGGTTTGGGACAACACTAGCGCTGGCCTAGAACTTGGTGGCTGGATCCAGCAGCTCTATAATGGGCGTTAAGCTCCTAATGCTGAATCATAGGTAAAACTACGCCACTTCGTCGTTAACTTGGCGTTAACAGATCCGTAGCAGGTCTATTATAGAACTAGAAAAGTGATACCTCTGAGTTACAGTTCGAGTACACAATCTAAGGGCTGTTCTCGTAGTCATCGGTCAAGTGTTTCATCAGTCCTATCCCGTAGTATCGGGGATTTAATCTGCGGTCAAAGTTGACCAGCGAGCAAAAGAGCCGTGCCAAATGCAAAATCAGATTCATCATGCAGATCCAAAAGGTGCCATGTATTGGCATAGGAGCTACGATCAAGTATTTGACTAACGACTGTGAAACAGGCCCTTAAATGAATGCTAATACTGCTTTTGCATGATTGTTGTGGAACTGACGTCAAGAAGACTACTTGATAAATTTGTCTTCCTCTCTAATTCCTGTAAATTTGTAAAAACTTTTGCATTCTATTCGTATTTATGTACTTATAATAACAGGCACTTCAATATTGAATAATTGTAATGCACGTTTCATTGTTAGGTAAGTCTTAAGAGAGCATTCATTTGGGAGGCGATTTCGGTAGTCCTTTGCCAGTTATCTTTGAATCGACCTTTTAATTTTTGAAAAGAACAACTAATCATACGGGATTACTCCCTCACAAATGAACGCCCTCTTAACTGCATTTGTTCCTGAACTCACTTATCTGTTTATTGTCGATTTGTTTTTATTTAACTCAGCAGTTTAGAGGCTATGCTCGGAGAGGCTAATATTACCTTCCAAAACTATACAAACTCACTATGTAATGGAATGTTATAGGAATTTAGGTACCGAATGAAATTCGGTCTTACTGTGTAGGCGCTAGGTTGGTAACGGTCAGACAGGGCGGACAGACAGGTGCAATTTTAATTGACTCAGGGGACCCTTAATATCATGGGAAACCCAAAATTTCAGAATCAGAATTCTATGAAAAAACAGTACTGTATTGCCAGATATCGTATTGTTGTGGCTAGCGGGAAAGCAAAAAAACAAACGCTGGAATTATTGGAAGTCCTCCAAAGCCCCTGCCACGATTAGTAACCTGTTATGAAAAAAAAACTTGCTCTCTAAGACCTATTTTACGCATTTTCACCGTTTGAACGGACAATATGTAAAAAAATAATTTTTTTGTACGTGTAATGTAGGTACATTGTATTGTGTAGTATTGTAGTGCATACATTTCAGTGCAGTCGGGCATGATGCACCAAGCAGGGGCTGGTAAACTGAAAATGCTAGTAGATTTTGCATAATATTAGTTTGGGCAATCGCGCAATTACTAGCGGATAATTAGGTTGGTTCCCACAATACTTGGTAAACGGTTAAACCTTCGTTCGGTTTTTAAACATGAATTAACTGGTATATAACGGGGGTTTAACGTTTAACTCAGTTTAGTGGAATGCAGCCTTAATGTGGGTATTGACAGGTTGAATACCATTTCAAATAAGACACTATGCCGAAGCTTGTAGAAAGATAAAAAATGATCAGGCAGGTAGGAGATTTTGGATTTTTCTTTTAATTTTTATTTATCTTCTCAAGGTTGAAAAATGTAATAAGGTAGAAGCTATGGGTGAGAATCGAACCTACAATATTGCGACTGTAGGTCAGTCACCTCCAAGCTACTGTCTTCGCTTGTACAACAGTGGTGGCTTTAGATGCAGATAATGTTCGCAAATTTATGTTCCCAAAAAAGTAACTGATAACATTATCCTGCCGTTAAAAATCCTCTAGCTAACGTGCTATTGGCAGGATGGTGAAAGGCACCAACTTTCCTTTTCACTATTGTGGACTTTAGGAACTAGTGAAATCCACCCTTAGCCTATGTTTTTTAACTACTCAGCACTTTCATAATGATTCAAAGCTTCGATCTTTCATAAGCTAAATATACCTATGTCAACAGAAGAATATCCCAAAACATTCTGCGTCAACGGTTTAATTCCATTTTCAGCATTTTCAATCTTATTTTAAATTCTACTGTTTTTATTGTCAGTGGGAATTCTCTGTATTCTGTATGTAATTTAGGATGTTTGCTGCTAGTTTTATGTATGTTTCATGTCTGTTACCTGTAAGCCGCAGATTTTATTTAATAACTTTACTAACTTTACTGGTCTCGATTCTGTAAGTATTCTTTTCGTATTATAAGTACCTAAATATATATTGTATCTGTCGAATTAGGTTTGTTAAACTGAAATATAGGTGCTCCTCCTACTTCTATTCGTCGTTCCAGGAACAGGGAGGTCTCAAGATGACGTGGTAGAGGTGACTTTACCACCAAAATGTTTTTTTGTCACACTAGGCTGGGAACAGTTCTACTCTAGCGCCAGGGAGTTTTCAGAAAATCATCAACTCCGGACCCATTCCAAAGAATTCAAAAAATCAGGATCTTCTCATAGTACCTATGAATCTACATCTATATGGAGTAAAAATTTGCTAGATTGATGGGGTACTTAACCTCACTAACAGCTTCGATACCTGAGTGGTCCTTCGAGTTAGAGGAACCTGAGAGCCTGGTCACACAGGTTTCATCCCGATTCTATCAAAGTTTTTCTGATCGGCGGCGTTTAGTTCTCCTTTGTTCAGCACGTCACATCAGTGGAAATGTATATCAAACTGTAGGTTCCCATCATGATCTTACACGATGGATGGGGAGCTGGTATTTAGTAGTGCTGCCAGCTGAGCACGATGGATAATTCTTCAAATAGTCCAATCTCTCCCTCACTGGGCTTAGGGCCATTTTCACCAAGAAAAATCAAATTCAAATCAAGCTGATTTGAATCAGTTGCTATGGTAATCAACAAACTCGAGCCTCGCTATTGGTGTTACTAGGGTAAAAATTGATTTTTATTTCAAATCAACGTTGAATTTTCTTGGTGGAAATGGCCCTTAGAAGTAACACATTCCCCTTAGGCCTTCACTTCGTGTCAGCCCAATCTCGGCCAGAACCTACTTAGCTGATCCCTTTTCGGCCAATCTATGTTGGCAGTACCTAACTGGATGTAGGTCTTGGGTACTTTAAGGCTGCGTCCCACAATACTCCAGTCAAATTCGGGTTTTCCCGTGCAATAATTGGAATTTAACTGGAGTTTAACGTCAACCGAGTATGGTGGGACGCACCCTTATTCAATAATTTTTTTTATTTTTTTTAGTTATTTTTTAATTCGACAACCATTGGTTAAATTTTAATGAATGTTAGTCCAAAGTGCTTATAGACTAACGTCAGATTAAGTATATTGGCCCTCACGGAAGTGAGACTACTTCGGAAGTTCCTTAAAACTACAACATAGTTCGTTGGATTCTATCTGTTTTACTACATTGTGTGAACAAATTTTTTTTAGATCTTAGATGTTCCGTATTGTATAAATAGGCGTGAGGTGAAGATAGTAAAAGTTATCAGTCGTATATACCTGGAACCTGACAAACAATTACAGTTCCTCGTAAGACTTCTTCAGAGCCAGGGTGAGACCTGTTTCTGATCTATAAAGTAGTAAGAGGTAGCAGGTTACACCATGGCTGTGAAGATGTGGTAGTAGTGATGCACGATGCAAGAACAAGAACAAGAAACGGCATTTCTTGTTCTTGTTCTCGCAAAGCGACTCTTGCTCTTGATCTTGCAGTGAAAATCCTACATTGTTCTTGTTCTTGCAGTAGAAATCATTTCTTGCTCTTGTTCGTTCTTGCTGCGAGAGTCTTGCAATTTCTTGCATGTTCATGGAATTTTATGCTGTTAAAATGCCATTTCAAGTGCAATCTATCGTCGAATAGTCTGCAGAGTTTTTCGCACAAAATATGGACTGCAATCCATGAATGAAGCTTTGGAAAAAATCTGCCTGGGTTTATGCAAGACTCTTGCGAGAACTCTTGCAAGAGTTCTTGTTCTTGCTCTTGTTCTTGTTCTTGCATGCAAAAAGTGCAAGAACAAAAGCAAGACAAGAAATTTTTGTGCATCACTATGTGGTAGGGAGAACAGGAAATTTTATCAGCTTAACGTGCTGGACAATACCTAGCTCTCCATAATTTGCCCTAGCAGCCAAACTAAGATTTCCAAAATCTATTCATAGTGTTAATATGGGAGTAACTGTACATTGTAACGAAGTATTTCAATTATTTTATCCATATTCTCCAACATTTCATTGTGAAGAAACAACTTAAATACTCCGCAAATTAATACAGAAACACCGTTGTCTAGTGAGAGTGAGGTCCTGGGTTCGTATCCCGGTACCAGCAATTATTCTGTAACACCCAACATTCATTTGGCTACGGCCAAAGAGTTACATAAACATTTGTCCATTCGGGCCATGGGTTTGTAAGCACCAACAGGTGCATGCGGGCTCTTTACATTTGAAAATCAAAGATATAGTAAGTAACACCGAAATAGGGTCTTGAGTGAATATACATATTGAACGGAGGATCGGTAACAACAGTCAAATCTCGTTATCGACGTTTACACTGTAAAATGAATTTCTCGATGGGGTCTTTACATGAAGACGTCATCCAAGGCAGGTTTCCTGCATGGGCCGCGGACCTCATCTTCGAAGGTGACCATCTTTTCTCTGGGTCTCACACAGTTCCCACAGTTCACAGGCTCCCCCACTCTGCCGGCCCGATGGACGCTGGCTGCCGAACCGGGGCGAATGATAGCCTGTGGTGGAGGTGGTGGCATCAGGAGAATCTCATCACCCGCTCCTGCGAGGTTGAACTCGCTAGTACTCCGAGGCATCATGTATTCAAACACCTGAGGAAGTATCGAAGATATCTATATTCTGTTCATAGGCGTAGCAAGGGGGGGTCTGGGGGGGGGGGGCTGAGCCCCCAGGATTTTTTTGACCTACACATTACGTCACATAAAGTCATCTACCCCCCCAGGTGAGGAGAAGGTCTGCGAGGCTTACCCCCCCCCCCCCCCCCCTTAGGTTTTAGCCCTGCTACGCCCATGATTCTGTTGGGCTTTTTCCTCCTTACAAGGCCTGATTGGATGAAGTATAACAGGACCAAGATCTAGTCCCGACTTCTTAAGATTTTTTCGTTGAACCTTACAACCGGCGCCCCTTGCCCCCTTTGCCCCTTGCGCCAGTTTGCCCCCTTGTGTACCTACAGATGTCACTAAAGTTGGGGCCTCTGTCTCACTACAATGATAACCCAAAGGGTGGCAGGTACCCACTAAAAAATTGCCATCCCCGACGGGCCTGAGTGACCGTCCAGGACGCACGGAACTTCTCTTACCTCATCACTGGCGTCAGCCTTGATATAGGAACTACCGGAACATCTGCCTGGGACGCCTCGGTGAAAATGCATATTCGCATCCTCCCTTCGTCTAGGAAGAGTATGCATCTGGGGAGGGTGGGTGACTACGTTAGGATGCTGGTGCTTCAGGATAGGGACCGGAGTTCGAGGCTCCACGATCACGTGGTTTGGCCCATCCACAGTTTCTTCTGTGTCGGGTTGAGGTTGTCAAGATGAGGTAGTATTTACTATGGACATGGTTATCCCCTCCAGTTCTTCCTTCTCACAAGCAGCTTCCTCCGGCACTCCAAAGATCTTGGTAATTTTCTTCATAATCATAGCAATGTGGAATTGAATCAGGTTGAAAGACATAGCTATCAGTGCCATGCCAAAGAAAAGAAATAAACTGGCGGTCACTACTGAAATGATTTCATTTTGAGCCCCCTGTTCGGTTGCGACGTTCATATTATGCCTCAGGCCAGGCATCCTGTCTCCAAACCCGATGGTGCTCAGGGTTGTAAAACAGAAAAAAATTCCTTCAAGGTACGTCCATTTTTCGACGTACTGAAGCAAGAATGCTGAACTAATCACATATATAATAATTAGTAGGAATGCAAGAAATATCGGGACTTTCCCGGGGGTTTGGATACCACAAGTATCGCCGTCTGACTCCTCGGCGGCGGTTACTTTCGCTCTCTTTTCCAGAGCTCTCTCCTCGTTAGTTTCATAAGCGATTTTCACATCCACAGAATTATTTGCTCCACTGTGGCCAAAAGAAGTATTGAGGCATGTTGTTTCATTTTTAATTTTCTTCTTTTTTATTGCCTTTTTGGGCTTTTTTCTTTTGATACAAAATAGTTTATAGACAGCTGTCCGGAACTTTCTTGACAAAATTTCGCCAATTGCAGAGAGATATAACAGCATTAGTGGAATGCCTATAAGGGCGTATAACATGGCTGCAAATTTTCCCCATGGTGTCTTGGGCGCAATACTTCCATAACCTGGAACGAAAACAAAAGGTTAGGTTGAGGTACCTTAGTTTTTGCTGGTAAATTAGTTCATGGGTCACGGCAATGGTGCATAGCTAGAGGGGGGCCCCAACGAAAAATTTCGTAAACAACTATTACTGTGACGCATCACTTGGAGAAATGAGAGCCCTGACGGGTATCTGGCCTACACCGGCCGGGGGAAAACTAGACTGTTGGCCGTGATCGTGACCACATCACCTTCTTGTCTGGTGGCTCTCCTCAGGATTTTTATTCAGAAGTTTCCTCTATCACATTCCCGCATACCCAGGTCAAATCACTTTGAAAAAGTTTCGTTACGTTGGGACTCGTGGACTCGATAGCCGGGTGGACTAAATGGTCGACTTTTGAGGAGCAGTGAGAGCCGGGTCACACCGGTTCGATCCCGATCCTACCAAAAAGTTTTTCTGCTCGGCATTCACCTCTGATATGTTCAGCATGTCAAGTGAAATGTATATCGAGGCTGTGGTGGTTCGGAACCCACCTAAAACTGTAGGTCTCCATCGTTTACTCGATGGCTGGGGAGCTGGTACTTGGTAGTGCTGCCAGCTGAGCACAATGGATAGTTCTTGAAAACGGTCTAGTTGCTGGGCATGTCCCACCCAACCCTCTGCTATTATTACGTTGGGACTCGAACATGAATTATTATCGCCGACCCAGTTCTAGCACGAAAGGTGTCTCAATTTGATAAAAGTGCGGAAAGTAGAAATAGGTAAAGACTTGGAAAAACAAAACCGCTGGTAGTTTAACCCTTGTAACGCCAACATAAATTACGGAAGTTTGTCCACTTTTTCAGAAGTAAGAAGGCATTGAGCTCACTCATAAACTTGAGCCTACTTCGGTCTTCTTACGATTTCAATTTAACAGCTTGGGAAAGATTGATGGAATGAAATCAATTGAACTTTAACACGGTTCACAATTTGCAGTCGGATGGATTTGTTGAAAAGTTATTTTTTGTTTCGTATATAGGGAAGTCATTGTCACCTCTTCGTCTATGTCGATGTTAGAGCCTTTCCTTTCGATTAAAACCCCTTTAAAAGGTACATAAATACCTACCTCAGGCATATGTGATAAAAAGTAAAATTTATGTACTACTTAGTACCTACCTATAGTTACCTAGTATTAGTTGACCATTTCAAGAATTATCTGTCGTACTCAGCTGACAGCACTACCAAAATAAGTACCAGCTCCCCACCCATCGTGCAAAACTTATAGAAATACTTATTTTAATTAAGTTCTTATAAAAATTTCTACTAAAATGCATTTTGAATCAACAAAAAAAATGCTTCAAAAGCTGTTTCCTAATTAGGCATAGAGCGAGGAACGAAGAGGAAGGAAGAGGATAACGAAGCAAATAGTAAATAATGGATTCACAATAATTGTGAAGAAAAAATTTTGTTATTCAAACCGAGTCAGAGGTCAGAGCTATTATTGTGAAAAATTAATAATAAATAAATGAGAGGCAGGAAGAAAATGATATTCTACCTTACGTACCTAATTAAATTCCAGCCTCCTGCGGGTTTATATTCCGCCTGCGAGAATAATGATTATGCAATTTGCTTACTTCACTGCACAGACTGTCTAAGTACTTTTTATACAAATTTTCAAGGATCACGGGGCTTTTAACGGAACCTGAGGCCGCTGAGATGTATTTTATCGTCTGCAGGTAAACCCTCTAGAAAGCAATCCCTCTGCAATTTTCCACTATCAGGGATCACTGCCATGGAAAATTCAATCAATCATCGATGTGGGTTCGCTATAGAGCGAGCCATGGGGATGAAAACTAGAATCTCTTCCTACGATTATCAAGCTCTCATCTCATGACTCACTTTTATGGGGACCTACAGTTTAAAATGGGCTCCATTTCTCCATTCTATGGCTGAATTTCACCACTTTCCGATATAGTGTCTATAACGAGAGGATTTAACGAACGGATTTACGTTATCGTATGTTTTGCTTACGACAAGTGCGATAAGAGAGAAACAAGTGCAAGTGCGAGGAACTTGTCGTAAGCTAAACATACGATAACGTAAATCCGTTTGTTAAATCCCATCGTTAAAAGACACTATCGGGTACTATAAGAAATTGGTTAAATTCAGCCTAAGGGGAAAACGAGGGGATGACCACTCCAGAGATTCCTTGAGATTCCACTGAGATTCCATAAAGATTTCCAAAGATTCCCAACGATATTCATAGAAAAATGAACCCCGAAGAGGTAACCAATACAAAAAACTCCAAGATTCCCTGAGATTTCATTGAGATTGAACCCATGATTCCAATGATTCCCAACGAGATTCCCAACGAGTGGTTAACCCCTTGGGGGAAAAGATACAATACAAGATAATATTGATGTAGATATCTATTATCTATATAACCAGATATAGTCCAAGTCTGGATTTTTCAGTGTCTCTTTTCTCCCATGTCACAATATAAAGTATTATTGCAAGATATTGTTGTAATAGTTTTTTTTGTATCTGTTATCTATACTAGACAATCCTCGTCAAAATCGTTTCCTGTCACGCTTTCCCCTCATTCTCTCCCATAGTGGCAATAGCAGTTACAACACAAGATAATTTAGAAATAGGTAATGTTGGTATCTAGGTATTACCTATAGCTAGTCCTAGTCTGGATCCTTCACTGTCACGCTTTCTACTCAATATCTCCCAAGTGACAGTAGGAGGGTAACGTTCTACTTCTCTATAAATTCAACAGGGAATGGAAGACGGTAAGTCTCAAATTGCGGTTTTGCACAACACGACTTCATTACTGAGCTAGCTGTAGATAAATTAAAATTCACTGAGACTCAGCTAAGTGAAAACTTTGGCGAAACAAACTCATCCATCTTTGCCGTGCCCACTTCCCTAACTTTTACTTCAGTTCCGTTTCTGTCTTTTGAGTATAAATGGAAAGTATCCATTTCAAATTTCAAAAATACTTCCACCTTGCGGGAAGTTTCATCATTTCAATTTAAAAATTCTCGGTATTTTTGAAATATACCTATATGGAATAAAACGCGACTTTTCTGTTGCTGTTCTCTACGACCTCGATAGCCCAGTAGTCTCGATGATGAGTGATGCTAAGTGTATCGAGGCTGTGTTGATTCGGAACCCACCTAAATCTGCCCCGTCGTGTACTAACACGATGGGTGGGTAGCTGGTATTTGGTAATGCTGACAGCTGAAGTAGATCATTCTAGAAATGGTCTAGTTGCTGGGCATGTCCCCCCCGACCCCTCTACTATACCTGATACTCTCAAAACCAAAGTCAAGCAATCATGGCCAGGGTTACAACTACGATTGGAGACCAAAAACTTTGGGGGGGGGGGGGGGGGGAGAAGCAAAATGACTGCAGTCTGGTTGTCCAACTAACTACAAGTATATTTCACATTGCAGAAAATAATGCAGATGTTTTTTTTTGAGTTGGTGATGAGTTGGTTTATTAGATGTTTTTGGCCGAAGCCGAATATGAGTGGGCCGAAGCCAATACATCCATGTCGGAAGCGGAAAAATTTTGCGTTCCGCCGGGATTCGAACCCGGACCTCTCAGGACACAAAGCGGACCCCTTGACCACTCGGCCACTGAGAGGCACTAATGCAGATGTAAATGTTATATAAGAGAGGAATAATTTTTTTCATCTTCAGGATAGATTACAGAGCAATGTCTCAGTACATGTGATCTCATCCATTAGTTACGGGTAGTCTACCTCACTTTTGGATGAGAGGAACGTCACCCATTGTTCTAAAACAGACAGGGTTTCCAAAATTATTTTTTGTTCAGTCCAAGAAGTAGACTTTAAGAAGAAGGGGTCACAATGATCTAAAAGAGTTGAGCAATGATTTGACATTTGGGTAGTCTGCCCACCCCTGCATATCACTGACGTCACTCTCATTCTAGAATGAGGTGGAGTATAGACCCCATAGCGTGAACTCAACAAATATATGGCTATGCATTCCTATCCATGCAATTTTGATTTGATTGAATCAGTTCGGTATAATTTGGTGGGTTAATTAGTAGGCACACCAATTCACTCGATAGCTTCAACCTGCAGTGGCGGCTCCTGCCTTTTCGGTTAACATGTTGTAGGAAACGTTTTTCCAGTTAAGGGTCCGCTATACCTGACGGTGCATTTTTTGCCGCCCATAAGATTAACGTTGCGAGCGGTGATTCATTTTCAAGGTTTACCCTTGGTTGGAAAGACACAAAATTTTGCCTGTACCTAGCCCTAACAATGTTCTAGGGAGTGTTCGAAGCAAATTTCCCATTTTTTTTACTGGTTTTCGAGATACAGCACTTTTCTTGAAGTATGCGATGCTAGCATTTGCAAAACAGTTGCAATAAAAGAAATCAGTGAGAAATTGGGAAATCTGCTTCGAACACTCCCTAGAACATTGTTAGGGCTAGGTACAGGAAAAATTTTGTGTCTTTCTCACCAAGGGTAAACCTTGAAAATGAATCGCCGCTCGCAATGTTAATCTTATGGGCGGCAAAAAATGCATCGTCAGGTATAGCGTCCTCTTAAACAAATTTATAGTTGTCACTTTCTATAACGAACAAAAAACGAAAACCTCTCTATAATGACCGAATGCTACGGTCCCTTGACAAATTCTGGAACACTCTCTATAGCAAATGGACCCTCTAATGTCGTTATAGAGAGATTATTGTCTTACCAAATTAAAGCCTCACTTATTATGGATATTGACATGTCTTTTCCTCAAAAATGCTTGGCACCGTTTTGGAGCAATCAAAGTTTAAACGGAGGCCTGCATAGTGAACTCATCACATCGTCATGAGAGTCACGGGACAATTTCTTTGGGATAAAGGAATCCTGATTAGGTAAGTATTATACTGTTGTCTCTCTCAATAACGACCACTTATGTAAACTTGCTCGCTATAGGGAAATGATTTAAGAGGGAACTCGTAACTTTGTGGTATTTTCTGCAATCCATGTTTAGTTAAACGTTAGTGGACCCAGCACCACCTCAACCAGAGTTAGTATTAGGAACCACCACCGAAGAACTGTCAAAAATAACTTAGTCAAAACCCATGAAAAAGTAATAATAAATCCTAAGCGCTTTCGACCTAGACGGTCATCATCAGAGGGGTACAAGAAAGGAAAGAGACAGATCAAATTACTTCGGGCCGGCTAACACCCAAGTAGGTTTATCTGTCTCTTTCCTTTCTTGTACCCCTCTGATGATGACCGTCTAGGTCGAAAGCGTTTAGGATTTATTATTACTTTTTCGTGGGTTTTGACTAAGTTATTTTTGACAGTTTTTCGGTGGTGGTTCCTAATACTAACTCTGGTTGAGGCGGTGCTGGGTCCACTAACGTTTAACTAAACATGGACTATAGGGAAATGAGTTGTGTAGAGGTTTTCGTTATAGAGAGAAATAGCTGTAGTTTTAAAGGTGACAGAACGAGTCGCCACTGCAACATGGGGTTGCTTTGGTCTGGGAGAGAATGCACTTAGCTTTGTAATGCTAAATGCATGCACTTACAATCAATTTGAGAATTACAGGTTTAGAGGTTCAGTGTGTAACTGGCAATTGCTTTGTGAGTTAATGCAATTTGACTTTAAAATGGACCAAGTGCTAAATTATACAGGTGGGCTTTGTTAAGGCCATTTTCATAGTCATTAGTCAGATAATTGATCCGCCGGTTTGACCGAGTTCAATTGTGAGCAGCTCCTATGCTAATAAGAGGATGCACTCTCAGTGGCCGAGCGGTCAAGGGGTCCGCTTTGTGTCCTGTGAGGTCTGAGTTCGTAAAAGGAAAACTAAACTGGCTTCAGCCCACTTCTATTCGGCTTCGGCCAACTCTTCTTCGGCTTCAGCCAAAACAAATATCATAACCCAATCATCGGCGCCTATATTATGTTCTCAATGAACGTCGCGCGTTTAAAAAAAAGGCACTCTCTTTAAGCTTAAGCTTTAAACTTAAGAAGTGCGTTCAAAAATAAAAACAAAAATGCCTCAATAGTTACCAACATCGTTTCACCGATTTCAATAAATTTCTGTCCGTTTTTACCTTCGAAATGTGAATGTCATTTAGTACCTCACAAAAAATGTCACTGGATATTAAAAGTAACAATGCGAGGTGTAAGGTTACAAAAAAGAGGTAGAAAAACGTCACAGAATGTTGGTTAGGTTGATCAAAGGTTGGAAAATGGCGTAATTAGTGCTTGCAGGCTTAGCTATACAATACTCAATACTCACAAAGGGAGTTTACCTTTTTTAAAAAAATATCAAATTACTCTACAGCGGGGGAAAATGCATAATGGTAGAGCTCTAGTACCACTTTTTTATTCGAAAATCCAACAGTGATTTTCCGTCTTTTTCGAACATTTATATTTTTATTTGATATATTTTTAGTCTCGGGTACTTTTGAGTTACGAAGCCCCAAGACCCAGGTTCTAGTTAGGAGTTGTCGAAATTTTTCCTAGTGAGCATTGCCCTGCCCTGGGCCCTTTCTCATAACACGAATCTAACGACATAATAACGAACGAATTGGGTAGGCGTTAAGGGTCCGCTATACCTGACGGTGCATTTTTTGCCGCCCATAAGATTAACATTGCGAGCGGCGATTCATTTTCAAGGTTTACCCTTGGTTGGAAAGACACAAAATTTTGCCTGTACCTAGCCCTGACAATGTTCTAGGGAGTGTTCGAAGCAGATTTCCCGTTTTTTTTTACTGATTTTCGAGATACTTTTCTTGAGGTACGCGATGCTAGCATTTGCAAAACAGTTGCAATAAAAGAAACCAGTGGGAAATTGGGAA
The DNA here is from genome assembly GCA_950004255.1 of Mesopsocus fuscifrons. Taxonomy (NCBI): domain Eukaryota; kingdom Metazoa; phylum Arthropoda; class Insecta; order Psocodea; family Mesopsocidae; genus Mesopsocus; species Mesopsocus fuscifrons. The sequence continues at coordinate 4,693,341 of OX465378.1, forward strand.
ATCTGCTTCGAACACGACCTAGAACATTGTTAGGGCTAGGTACAGCCAAAATTTTGTGTCTTTCCAACCAAGGGTAAACCTTGAAAATGAATCGCCGCTCGCAATGTTAATCTTATGGGCAGCAAAAAATGCATCGTCAGGTATAGCGTCCTCTTAACAGCGATTTGAATGGCGGGAGAACTCGACTACCGTTCGTGATTCTGACAAGATCACCCCCTTGTGTACAGGTACAAAAAGTTTGACTCTATGTCCCAATAGGTTCACCTAGGGCACGGAGTTTTAAGTGGATGCGGTCCTTCAACTTTTCCGAAACTCCCCAACTCTGTCCTGTAGAAAAACAAAAGGTTCAGGTGGGCATTGTTTTGTGGATTATTGTTCGGCCCAACCAGCTTATTCTGGCCTAAGGTATCCAAAGGGAACCTGGAGCTGGAAATGAAGGGGTCCTCAGGCCGTGAGAACGAAACATCTGTCTAGAAACCCTCTCGGTTAACCGACAAACTTCACCAAACGCGCCCATCAACTTCGAAACTTTTTATCGTTTATGGTTCTACTGTAAAAATTGCAAGAAGGGCAGTTCTGAAGTTGTGTTTTAATTTTCTCTTTCGTGGTCACAAGATGGAAAAAGAGATTAGTGCATGGAAAAAGGACCCAGACGGACCCAGGTTCTGCAATCTGGTTGTCGAGACTTTTCCTGGGCTAGGTACTCAGCCCTGTTAAGTAGGTACGTGGCCTTCACCAGCCTCAGAAAAAAATGACAATCGGACGTGATTGTGTTCAAATCATCCCTTGCTTTTTTTTCTTGTTTTATTTAGGCATTTATACAACCTCATCGACGTATACCTAGTCTTAATTTTAACAATATAATATCCTTCTTAACAGTAAGGTAGAGACGCGCCAAGTCTTTGGCTGCAAGAACAAGAATCGCTGCAAGAACAAGATTTCTTGCAAGAGTTCTCGCTAGGGTCATGCATAAACCCAAGCAGTTTTTTTCCGAAGTTTCATTCATTAGTGACTATGGATTGCAGTCCATATTTTGTATGAAAAACTCTGCAGACTATGCGACGATCGATTGCACTTGAAAGGGCCGTTTGATAGGCAACAAATCACATTATAACCGCGGAAAATTCCATGTGTATGCACGAAATTGCAAGAGTCACGCAGTAAGAACGAGAACAAGAGCAAGAAATGATTTCTACTGCAAGAACAAGAAAGGATTTTTACTGCAAGTACAAAAGCATGAGTCACTTTGCGAGAACAAGAACAAGAAACGCCATTTCTTGTTCTTGTTGTCGCATCGTGCATCACTTGTTACGGTCGGTCAGGACGGTCGTAATAGGGAAAGGCTACTATCCTTTGTGTATACGGGAAGAGAGAATGAAAGTGTTACTTACCGATGGTGGTAATAAGAGTAAGGCAGTAGAGGTAGCTCGATGCGAAGCTCCAATGGTGTTGGTGATGGGCGTAGGAGACCCCTTGCCCAACACTATTTTTCATGGCTACTCCTCCGTCGTAAGTGTTCAAGTTACTCTGTAAGTTATTTTGGAACTTCAAGACTTCTTCGGCAGCCAGTCGAGTCCAATTCTCTTTGTATAAAATGTTCAAATCCTCTGTTATTGACCAAAGTTTTTCAACTGTTTCTGCCCGTATTTCAGCACTGGTTTTTTGTTGCTTTCTTACAGCTTCGATATCTCCTCCTTCGAGGAACATGAACATCGTCGCTCCCAGAAAGGTGTACCCGAGGACGAGGGTAAAAACTCCCAGACTGGAAAGAATTGTAGTGGAGTAGGGAGGGCAGTAGCAGCAACAGCACAGCCTAAAGAAAAAAAAAGTATCTTAGTAATTTCGCGATTTTCACGTAGAATAACGTAGCCTTACCTGATGGTGAAGCCTCTAATCCAATCCTTAACCTAACGGCCTCGATAGCCGAGTGGACTAAATGGTCGACTTTTGAGGAGCAGAGAGAGCCGGGTCACACCGGTTCGATCCCAATCCTACCAAAAAGTTTTTCTGCTCGGCATTCACCTCTAATATGTTCAGCATGTCAAGTGAAATGTATATATCGAGGCTGTGGTGGTTCGGAACCCACCTAAAACTGTAGGTCCCCATCGTTTACTCGATGGCTGGGGAGCTGGTATTTGCATGATAGTACTGCCAGCTGAGCACAATGGATAGTTCTTGAAAACGGTCTAGTTGCTGGGCTTGTCCCCCCAACCCTCTGCTAACTAACTAATCCTTAACCTGACGGTCAACCCTGTCCTTATCCTAACGTTAACCTGACGGTGAGCTCTATAGCCTAATCCTATCCTTAACCTGACGGTAAACCCAAACCTGACATAAGCACCCTAGCTAACCCGGTAATGTGAAGTGAACGCACAGGCGTCACTGGAGGCAGCTGATAATCCGATTACAGGAAGCTCCACCCGACATATTGGATTTTGATATTTTTCCTTATTTCTCAGTCATATCAGCTGATTTTATTATATATTTTTTTTCGTTACATAAACCAGGGGCGCCATTTTGCGGTGGCAGTTTGCCCCCCCCCCCAACCACCCCCCCCCCCCCCCGCCCCGGAAATTTGGGGGACAATTATTTTTACCATTATTTGTCAAATATTTGGAGTTAACTTCATTATCACGTAAAAAAGCAATAAATAAATAAATAATAATTTTCGCCAACATAGAAAACATAAACAAACATGCAGATTGTTTTTCCCGGGTTTGCATACCACCAGAGGAGTTAGACAGAAACCGAATAAGAGTGAGCATTACATCCATGCCTCAAGCGGAAAATATTGCTTCTGCCGGGATTCGAATCCAGACCTCTGAGGTCAAAGTCGAATGCCTTGGCCGCTGGGTCACTGAGAGGCGCATCCCATCAGACTGATAAGGAAATTGAATATCTGATGTTTGCAATTTCTTGCCCCCCCCCCCCCGGATTTTGAAAATCTGGCGCCACTGACATAAACCAATATTTCTGGATGCTTCGAGATATTTCAGGCATTCATATTTCCAATGATTGTATAAAACGTTGGAAAAACCGCCATGAAAATTCAAAATTCTGGTCAACGTTTCCGTAAAATACATATTTGAGAGAAATTGGTTTATTCCAAATCAAATTTGAATGTTTTAAAATAACTGTAGGTGCCTTATGGGTCGTCTAGTTATAGATTCTAGACCAATAAAAAAAATCCTCAGCTAATTTTGGCCCACTCCTGTTTGGCTTCGGCCAACTCCTCTTCGGCTTCGGCCAATTTCTGTGGTGTTATGTACACCCGGGCCCTACACACCATTTTATAAAGAAAAAAAAGTATCATACATTTTTGTGTGTGTGAGACCTTGAGTCAGTTTAGGAATGGGCCGAAGTCAAGACATCCATCATGACACCCATGCTGAAAAAATAAAATAGTGCTTATGCCGGGATTCGAACTGGGACCTCTCAGGACACAAGTGGGGCACCAAAAGTCTCATACTCAAATCATTCGTTGTGAAACTTACCAAATTTTCCATGGTGATGGATTCTCTGCTATACTCCTGCATGTTTCCGTTTTGGTGCAGCAATGGGGCGTGTTTGTGGACTCAGCTGAAGACGCTGGAGAAGGGGGACTCAACCCGTGTTGCTGACAAGTCCTTCTTGGAACCAGCATCCCACGTCCACCACCCTGCAAAAAACAAAATCGTGGGTCGGGAATCGAAACTTCGCCTGGCGGCAAATGATACGTTCCAGAATGGAAGGGCTGCAATGGCGGGTCTAGAATGGCAACTCATTCCTCCCCACTGCGGATGCCAACTCGAGTTCACTTCCGATTCGGTGCAAGTTTTTCTGACCGGCATGCTCCTCTTTTCAACATGTCAAGTGAAATGTATAATGAGGCTGTGGTAGTTCGGAACCCACTATAACTAAATGTCTTATTCGTTTGGGGAGCTGTTATTTGGTAGTGCGATGGTGAATTCACAGCTTGTAGCGAGTTTCCCTAAACATAATCGTTTCGGAGAAGCGGAGCGGAAACGGAAATAAAGGGTTCGACAATGGTCGCACTTGACTTTCTCGCAATTTTTATCGAAAATTTGATTTTTTTTTTTTACGTGAATAATTGTCAGAATTTTAACTTTTTCTAAAAAGTATTTTGCGTCACACTGAACGATACTTTTAGGCACTTGCATACCAAATTTCAAACATATCCGTCAAACAGTGAAGTGTCGTTCGACGCGCAAACTATATGTTTTCTATTTTGCATGTCACCGTCTTAATTTTTAAGTAAATGAAAATCTATTGAAAATGCCCTTAAAGCATCTATCTGAGACCACTTTCACCAATTTTGAAGGAAATCTGTCGATTTGGGTTGTTGCAAATCCGTCTTAACAAATCAAAAACGTGATTTCCATTTTTGGAAAATTTTTCCTACGACCATTGTCGAACCCTTTATTTATCTTTCTTATCAGGCGGGTGGAGGTGCCCATTGTGCCACCTTGCATTACCTACCCTACTGCAGGAGCCTGGCCCACTGCAGGATTTTTACTTGAGGCTGCTGCATGAAGTCAGCAGTTTCTAGTCACGGTTCATGATATAAATTAGTTTTTAGGTAGGTGAGGGCCTCAAACCCACAGTGAACGTGTCCGGGAGTTTCGTCCCATTTCCCACACCCCCTGCATGTGGGTATACCCATCCTATGTAAATGCTTCCTTCAGCTGCCCGTGGTGGCTTCAGCTACATATCTAAGCTGTATTCTGGAGAGCTCCAGTGCCTCTCTCCTCTGCTGCCTTCCTAGCCTGTTGTTAATTAAAGCCTTGGCGTGTTCACTCGGGTACATGCACACGCCAGTGGTTATGGAACAGAGTGGCTTTGTCAATGCTCAAATCTGTCAGAGCAGAAAGTTGCTTGAGTTTGATCTCGAGAGAAGCAAGAGCAAGCTCGCTACGCTTGAATGACTGCCTTTACCTCAAGACAATGCCAAGCAAAGCTATTTTGATGTTAGAATGGAGTTAGCCACCCTAACACACCCTAACAGAACCACGTTTTACTTCAAGAACCAAGACAGAGACTAGAGGTGTCCTCAAAGCCACATCAATGAAATATTCCTCTTTCGCAAAGGGGAAATTAGTACCATTGAAAATCATTGATTGCTGGTTAAGGGTGGATTCACGAGTCTGGTTGAACTATAAGTTAAATTTATTATAAACAAATGACGCATTTATTTAGTTTACGAGAAGAGGCTCTGAACCACCTTATTTGTTAATTAAACAAGGTTGCCATGCGTTGCTATTTTTTTCCCTAGCAACGCATGACTACCTTGTTTAACTTCCAGAAAAAAATTCGAGAAAACTCTCGAAATAGCTAAATCCAGCCTTATGTCCACATATAGTATGCTTGGGCTATTTATACAGTTTATCCACCCTCAGGCTCGATTTCACCACTTCATAAAGTATCCTATAGTATAGTATCCTATAGTATAGTGTAGTACAGTGTCCGCTAACAAACAAAAACGAACGGATTTTTGTTTTCGTCGCAAGGCACTTGTCATAAGCGAAACGTATGACAACATAAATCCGTTCGTTAGGAGATACTATAGTGTACTGTAAGAAGTGGTGAAATCCAGCTTTAGTTTACTATATTTAAGTTTAGTATATTCTGATCGCTGAGTAAAAAGTTCGAGAAATTAGACTGGGAAGCGGGGTTAAAAGTTATTGGTCAATAGAAGTATGACATCGCTACTGATGGGGATTCTTTAGAATTTTCTTGATGTTAGTTTTTGTAGTAGGTACCTACCTACTACTTTCGCACAGTCGAACATCTTCTAACACACACGACGTAAGCCTGACAATGACAGCTCTGCTACTACCCTAAAACCGTGAAACCGACCCTGAAGCGAAAATTTTCAACCCTGGAGAAGGGGAAAGACTTTGGGAACAAATTTAGGATTCTACATCACCGCTTTGAAGTTCCAACTTGTGACTCTTATAGAGATTCTTCAAATTCCATACCATACAACAGCCCCATTGATATATGACTCCCTCAATAAGAAGTGTCTCATTTGACCGAACTCATTAAGCGGACATCCCGAGTTGTCATTCATATCATTTGACTTACGCCCTTACATAATGGGCATGGTTTGAGTACATGTTCTGATTACTCTGATGCATCTGCCTCCGAGAGTTCCCACACAATACATCCATTGTTGTTAGTGGCGCTTTGATTTAGAGAGATTTCCCATAGAAGGTTGACGGATTACAGGCCAATATTGTTGACGTGTATCACAAATCTACAACTGCATAACCATGAATTCGCAGGCGAAGTTAAATGTCATTTTGACGTGTTCCTCAGCTAGATTGGGGGGGGGGGGGGGGGGGCACTATTCACTGTCAAATGTATTGTACCTTTCTTGTACCTTCCTCACCCACCAAATACCTTTAGATGATGTTAACACATCACTTTAGGAAAACAACCCCTCTCAGTTTTTCCTCAATTTTTTCTTCCTTAATTATTCCTCCCCATTGAATTTCACCCAGTGGTCCTGTCACCAGTATCACACCCTGTGTGAATTTATTCAACTCAGCCCCTAGAGTGTGTTGCAGGCCCACCGGAATGAGGGGGGGGGGGGGGGGGGGCGAGGATACCACTAAATTTCGACAATAGTCACTGTTTCTGTTGGTTCTGGTTATCACCGGGAATTGATTGGGACCTACAGTTTAAGGTAGGCTCCGAACAATAGGTATACACTGTTCCGTCATCCTTTTTCAACTTCACATAGAGCCACTGCGTCGTAAAGTAGGGATTATATAAAGTGTAGTGCGGTAATACCCCACGAATACAGGGGGCGTTTTTTTTAGCGAAAAAAAAATGTACATTGGAAGCGTCCGTTGACGTGTTTGGGGACTGGGGACGATGTGGAGACGAGGTATGGTTGCCTCCAAGGTTCGAAACCTAATGGGATCATACAACTCCCAGTCTCCCACCCTTGCGGTTCACTGAAGCAGAATCATGCGGTGGAGGAGTGTTAGGTGCAGAAACCATTCCATCTTTTGCAGTGCAGAAGAATTATGCAGAAATCTTCCACCCTACCAACAGTTATAATACCTATAGTTTTAGTGAATGATATATTTGATGTCCCTTGGAACGAATTTCACTGATTCAGTTTAACCGTTGGATAATAAATTTATTTAAATTTTTAGTCATGTTTTGCTCACCTATAAATAACTCCAACCAGCCAACACTGTCATGCGGAGTCAGTTATTTGTTTACTACGTCTTGGTGGTCCCAAATCAAGAATTCGCTGGCGAATTCTGACGTGTACACCGACTATAAAGTTACATAATCACGAATTTGCAGGCGACAATTGACATAATTTTGACGTGTACACCGACTCTAAAATTACATAATCATGAATTCGCAGGCGACGATTGACATCATTTTGACGTGTACACCGACTCTAAAGTTACATAATCACGAATTTGCAGGCGACAATTGACATCATTTTGACGTGTACACCGACTCTAAAATTACATAATCATGAATTCGCAGGCGACGATTGACATCTTTTTGACGTGTACACCGACTCTAAAGTTACATAATCACGAATTTGCAGGCGACAATTGACATCATTTTGACGTGTACACCGACTCTAAAATTACATAATCATGAATTCGCAGGCGACGATTGACATCATTTTGACGTGTACACCGACTTTAAATTTACATAATCATGAATTCGCAGGCGAAGCTCAGTGTCATGTGCCTACACTAACGCTGCCAGCGCAAAAAATCACTGAGGGGCATTAAGGCTGAATTTCACCACTTCTTATAGTACACTATAGTGTCTCCTAACGAACAGACTTATCGTGTGTTTAGCTTATGACAAGTCCTTTGCACTTGCTTCCTTGTGATCACACTTGTCACTATGGACACTATAGTATACGATATGAAGTGGTGAAATCCAGCCTAAATTCACCAGTTCAGTTTAACGTTAAGTTAAATTTATAAACAAATGACTTAAATACATATTTAGCTTCCGAGAAAAGGGTAACGGTTACCTTTAACCTCCTTTAACACGTATACTATTATGCTTCGTATATTTATAAATTTAAACTGGTCTGGTAAAAAATCCACCCTAAGCCGAGTGGCAGAGCTAATAAATCAAAAAGGAATTTGCTGACTCAACTTTGTAATCACTTGAGAAAGTAAGGAAAACGCTGAGGTTTTATTAATGGGGTGACTGAACGTTTGCGATTTCTATTAATCAAAGAGTTAAATTGGCGGGAAATCTGATTTGCTCAGTACTTGAAGACATTTGGAAGCAAGAGACGCTTAAGAGTCAGATAGAAACGACGAAAATATTTTAGGAAATCCTTACAAGCTCACGAAAGTCAACCACTTCCAATTATTAGTTGTCTCTTGGGCCTCCTTTTGTACTTAGAAGAGAAGGAACTCACAAGAATAAGAGACTTCCACAGCCTTCAAATTACAAAACTATTGTCCTTGGTCTATTGTTCTTATTGAACGGTTGTTCTGTGTTGTAGTACTTAGTTCTTGATCTCTTCTTGTTAACAAATAAAATTTACACGGTGCCTGTGGTGTGACGGTGCTGGTGCCGGTGCCTTCTCTTAGTTTTATAATGAAGAAGCTAAATATATGCGTCATTTGTTTATAAATTAAACTTGCCGTTAAACTGGCCGTTAAACCCTAATTTCCCCCTTTCCCTTAGTCGAAGCCACAAGAACATTTGGTGTGGCATCCATTTTACCAAGATAAAATTTCAAAATTCGAACCTAGGACCCCACTAGACACCGCTGTTCAAATTTTAGAATAGCGACCTAATTTTTTCAAGTACAAAATCCAATTTTCATTTTCTAGGAACCTAAAAAGGTTTGATGACGGGACCTTATTTCCAAATGAAGTATTAAGCAGAACGGTGTAGACTGTAGAGTAATAAAAGGCAAAGAAATAGTAATTGGTAGTTTCGACTGAATTTGACGAGTAAAGATACGACGAGGTATGGATCGATGCCCCTCACCTCCTGCCCCCTTCTTAATACCGAATTTACTTCGTCAGCTTACTTTATTTTCGTTCTTCGCTTAGAAGCTAATCTCCATAAGAACTCAACTTTTTTTTTTATTTCTCTTTTCTTGAACTAACAAACGTACTCTTTAGCTGGGTTAGCTGGATCCCGAACATAGATTTTCTAATCGATACGTTCAGCGTCTCACGTGGAATGTAGATCCATGCTGTGGTGGTTCGGAACCCACCCGAAACTGTAACTGGTATCTGCATGGTAGTACCAGAATAGGTTGTACACTGAATCTTCTTATGAAATTTTGTACCTATTCGTAATTTACTAGAAAGAAAGAGTTAATGAGAAAATATTTATGGTAGATTGACTTTCCAGCCTTTTTGAGGAAAGTTTTGGAGTACTTTGCCGATATCTGAACTAAACTATGGAGAATTGTTTCATGAACTATGTCAGAAAACTAAAGAAACGTTCCCGAGAAAATTTTCAGCTTTTGCTGGGTAGTGGCAGGAGTTACTTTGCAGCCCCCTTAAATAAAGTTCAGGATTACTTTGACATAAACTGTGTAAAAAACGTCGGAACTAAACTAATGAAATCCAGCATTCACAGAAACCCCCTTCCCCCCATAAACGTCGAGAGGACAAATTATAATTAACAAATATTCTGTAACATAAAAAACCCAGTCTCTTCGAAGTCTTTCATGCAGTATTCCAACCTGAGGAAACTTGCTCTGCTTCCTCAATATTCCCTCGGAAAATCCTTTTACCGGAGAGTCAGATAAACAGTCAGAGCTTTTAAGCTGGATGTCAGGTATCCGGCTTTTTGCAGTATCACAATCCACAGCTATATACTCTACCTCACTCTTGAACGAGAGTAACGACACCCATTGTTCTAAAAAATGCAGGGTTTCCAAAATTATTTTTGTTCAGAACAAGAAGTAGACTTAAGAGGACGCTATACCTGACGGTGCATTTTTTGCCGCCCATAAGATTAACATTGCGAGCGGCGATTCATTTTCAAGGTTTACCCTTGGTTGGAAAGACACACAATTTTGCCTGTACCTAGCCCTAACAATGTTCTAGGGAGTGTTCGAAGCAGATTTCCCAATTTCTCACTGGTTTCTTTTATTGCAACTGTTTTGCAAATGCTAGCATCGCATACCTCAAGAAAAGTGCTGTATCTCGAAAACCAGTAAAAAAATGGGAAATCTGCTTCGAACACGACCTAGAACATTGTTAGGGCTAGGTACAGGCAAAATTTTGTGTCTTTCCAACCAAGGGTAAACCTTGAAAATGAATCGCCGCTCGCAATGTTAATCTTAAGGGCGGCAAAAAATGCACCGTCAGGTATAGCGTCCTCTTAAGAAGAAGGGGTAACAATGATCTGAAAGAGTTTAGCAACGATAATTGACATTTTTGTAGTATAGGATTCCAACCTGGAATTCTTTGGACACAAATCGGACCCCTTGATCGCTTAGCCACTAAGTCTGTAAAACTAATATTAAATATGTTTTCTGAGCTTACCGTCGTTCTTCTTGGACGGTTTGCTCTTGTAATAAGTGCTTAATATATTTGTAAAATTAACTAACCGTTAAATTGAACTTGTGAAATCCAACCCAAGTAAAGGAAAGGGGATGGGAAATTTGATTTTTTAACATTACTTTGTTGAATCAGCTGGAAATTAAAAAAGTAAAAAAGTTTGTCTGCGAGTTAACGGTTTTTTCTTCAGATTAATAGCTTATTTTCTACCTTGGGTGTGTTTTCCGTTGAATTGGTTATCTTAACAGAAGGTTAGTGGGATGCTTAACTTATGGTCTTGATCGTAACTGACACATAACTAAGGATCGTCAAACCCACCTCTAGTAGTTCAATGAATTATTGTACTTTCTCTCCAGCCATGTACTAAGAAAGTTTTAAGGAAAATTTCTGGTACCGAGGGATTCGAACCCAGGACCTCAGACTTGCGAGTCTAATGTTTTTCCTCTAGATCACGGTCCCATTTAGTTCTATCTGATATTATTTACTAGGTACTATTATTTATTATGTTATATTCCCTATAGTGTGAGAAAGTAAAATACTTATGTTATTGTCACCTCACTATATGTCACTAATAAGAAGTTACTTTATATAGGTATTTTCAAGTTAAATGATGTAGATAAATATCTGTGAGATATAGTAAAGTGCCATTGTACTATCTATATATTAAAGTTGCTGTAGGCGGATATGAGTTTGGTCATCCACGTGACACTAATATGAACTTTATATCCTTTGTCTTTGCAGGTGAGGGAGGTTTTATCAGCCTTATTACCTTCTGTAGGTACTTAGTTCGGACAACATCAACTAATAAAGTATAGAGGGAGAGAGAGAGAGAGAGAGAGTAAAGTGCAATCTCTGTCGTCGAAAATATTTACGAAAATTGTTCGAACGTGAATATGAGTTTGGTTATTCGTGTGTCACTAATATGGAGTTCACTGCCTTTGTTTGGAACAAGTGGGAGAGGCTTTATCAGTCTCATTACCTTCTATATTTGATTTTAACTGTTGTCAATTACCAAAGTATGGTGAGAAAGTAAAGGGCAATCGTTTATTAAAATTATTCGTGAATATGAATTTAGTCATTCATGTGTCGCTTGCTTTGGATGTCGCAGTTAAATTATCTTCTATTTAATTTAGATAGATTTCTCATAAGTTAAATTTGATCGTTGCCTAACATTTATCAAAATTGTTCGAATGTGAATATGAATTCGGTTATCCATGCTTCACTATCAAGAAGTCGTCGTTATTAGCTTTGATCCTTTTGCACGCCTGTATGCCTTTCACAGTCTAGCAGGATTCAGGAACGAGTGTTACCTACTTGCATTGTCTAACTTTCTATTGAATAAATTCAAAAGCTGATTATTCCATTCTAACTTGGGTGACAATCCAATTTCCAAGAAAAGTTTTAAAATAAAAGTAATTTTCGTGTTTGACTTATGGTGATAATGTCCCATTATACGGGGCTAAATGCTATCTACTAGCTGCACCACTCACTTCCTAATGTCACTTTCAGCAGTTCTTATCTTCCGGATAAAGTTAATAAATTTGTCTTCCCGAAAAAGTAGCTGTTACACTAGCTAACATATTATGAAGGACAACGCTATAGTGCACTTTTAGGAGACGCTATAGTGCACTTTTAGGAGACGTTATAGTGCACTTTTAGGAGACGTTATAGTGCACTTTTAGGAGACGTTATAGTGCACTTTTAGGAGACGCTAAAGTAGACTTTAGGAACTGGTGAATGCTATCCTAAGTAGTTTAGTGTATTTCCTGTACAACTTCTGAGTGGTCTGTGTTCGAGTCTTTGCACAATTTCTGGCTTAATGGGAACAGTTCCATTCCAAAACTATATTTTGGAATATTTGAAGATGCTTAAAGTTAAATATAGAAACAGGAATGCAAAAATTATCAAAAATAATCATTATTAGACAATACCGTTATCATGAATACCTAGAAACAATTTTGAACTTTTCAAACAAAAAGAATGCCTAAATGAAATTCCTAACTTAACTTAGTTTGAATCCTAAAATATATTGGTTTTTAATAGCGATATTTTCATTGAATAATGTTTTTACTTTATCGCTAACCAATATGGTGACAATATATTGTTTTTTGAAAAGAAAAAAAATGTTTCCCATGATCTTGGGGGTCCCCTGAGTCGAAAACCTTTTTTTTGCCTTGTCCCGGCCAAAAAAAGTGGGAATAAAGTTCCAGTTAAATTACAAATTGAGGAGTTCTTCTAAACTATAAAATATTAAATATTGTTAAACTTTCTGCAGATTTGATTTCAACCGGGAGAGCTTCTGAAAATAGTCAGGCTTAGTCATCTATCACTACCACTCAACAAATCTCGATGAAATGAAGTTAAAGGAAAAAATTTGTAGGAAGTTATAATTAGTCTATAATAATTGCGGCCGTTATTGCCAAAAAATTTCATTTTGGAATCTTCGGACAAGGCGAAAAAAAATTATCTTGAAATATAATAAAAGGTAACGGGGAGTAAGATAACTACAACTAATGCCGGAATTTTTATTTCACGTGACTTGCTATATCTCCTTACCGAGGTTACCTTTAGTTCTAAGGAAGCCACTGCTCATTGGTGCAACCGACTTGTAAGAAGTTCAGTTCTGTCAAAGGTTCACGAACTAACTTTTATCTTCTCGATTCGGAACTGAATGAAACTTCTTAACCGTACACGTTTTGCCGTTACTCACGTTCCGCGTAAACTTGCAATAGCGTCAATAGCTTTATGCTTCAAGTCGTATAGAATGATTCAGTGAACTAATAAATTTTTTTAGACGCCAATGACAACAAAAATAATTGTTTTGACCTATCATATCAGTTTCAAATAAAAGTATGGATGAAAGCAGTACCGCAAATGAATGAATAAATGAATAAACCGTTTGAAATTATTATTGAAAAATAATACTGAGAATTTTTGTTATGTTTTCATTCAGTTTAGAGTTAGCGTAATCATTATTACTATCACAGTATACAACAACACACATTAAGTAGCACTAAATAAGTGACCAGTAATTTTAGTAATTTCACAATGTAATTATATAAGATGATCTATATGTTTCTCATCCTTGGTATAAATTTTGAAAACGGTTACGGTCAGCACAATTTCGTTTCTGACCCCAAAACGCCCAAACTGACTATCAATAAATTAAGAAAAAATGCTGAGCGATACAGGAAAAAATATTCTTACCTTTTACGGCAACGGAAAAGAGTTCCTCGTGCCCGCACCGCACTAAAGTCGAAAGAAAAAGGTTTTGCCCATGTTCTTCCGCACAGTTTGAGAGATACTGCCCCTACGACTGCTAGTTCAATACAACACGCGCTCGGAGTTGACACCAAGAGAGCTTTGGACGAAGGTTCACGTTTCGGCCGCTAGGGGCGTCAGCATTCTCCCCCTCCCCATTTCATCTCAACCCCCCCCCCCCAAACCATCCCCCTGTATCCTTTGCGCCCACCCGGCACCCACCGAAATTCCATGCTGCTATGTCCCTTTCTTCAGTGTCAGCACTTTGTAAGGGCGCGGGTAAGCACAAAGAAAATAAACGCTATACTTTCGCGACGCCCACAAAAATCCCTCGTTACTCAAAATTTTGTCGTGATGAGACAAGAGTCGATTTAAAAATTTGGTGATGTTTAGTTGTGCTTACCTGAACCTTCCGTTATTGAAATAAAAACACAATAAATCCTTAGGCAGTTTTGTTAAGAACATAAAGTAAGCAAAATGTCATTAAAATGAACACACTCCATTCGGCAACAGTGGGTTTATTGATGTTTGGTAATTCAAACACTGTGAAGTAATCAAAAGTCATTTGAATAAAGTTTCGCTTACATATTGAATAAGAATTTACTGTGTTTGTGTTTCAATTAGAAAGTTAGTTTCTGTGACAACAATTATGAGAAAAAAATGCTTTGTTTTCGTCAGCAACATGTATGCTAAAAATCAATTTCTGTAGTAGAAACTAAATAACTGTTCAGTTTTTTAATTGATGGGTGGTTAGTAAAGGTGTAAAGCAAGTACGAAGCAGTGGAATGCTCGCAGTGACAGTAATGTTATCAGAATGCTGTCAAGAGCAATACCTACCTAGGTACTAGTAATCCCCTTAATTTGATTACAGTTAACCCATCGACAAGTTTACCGAGCAATCATCGAAGTTTAAGCGTGGTTTTGCGTGTAATCACTGAAATAGCTTCGAGAGATTAGTGATTTTAGATTATTTGATGAATTTTAATATTAAGAGTTTGTCTAAACTCTATGTAGTCTATTTTTATGAATTGAATAACACACCTATCGCATATCTATATTCTCACGACTGTGATCCTGGTATCGAATCCCGGTATACCAGAAATTTTCTGTTGGTAGGTATAGTATGAATATCACACCAAAGTCAGTTTGTTTAATTAATATTTGAGCCTTCGGGCTAGTGATGCACGATGCAAGAAAAAGAACTAGAAACGGCGTGTCTTGTTTTTGTTCTTGATCTCGCAAAGAAACTCTTGCTCTTGTTCTTGCAGTAAAAATCCTATATTGTTCTTGTTCTCACAGTAAAAATCATTTATTGCTCATGTTTTTGTTCTTACTCCGAGACTCTTGCAATTTCTTGCATACACATGGAATTTTCTGATGTTAAATTTTGGTTTTTTGCCTACCGATCGGCCATTTCCAGTGCAATCTATCGTCGCATAGTCTGCAGAGTTTTTCGTACAAAATATACACTGCAATCCATGAAAGAAGCTTTGGAGAAAAACTGCCTGGGTTTTTGCAAGACCCTTACGAGGACTCTTGCAAGAGTTATTGTTCTTGCAAGTCACTTCTTGTTCATGCAGCCAAAATAAACTTTTGTTCTTGTTCTTGTTCTTGCATGCTAGAAATGCAAGAACAAAAGCAAGACAAAAAATTTTCGTGCGTCACTACTTCGGGCCAAGAGTGTGGGCTGTAAGTAGACAAATAAAGGGTCCGACAATGGTCGCACTAGACTTTCTCGCAATTTTTACGCCAGCGGTATCGAAAATTTTGATTTTTTTTTACGTAATTTATTTTTTTTGGACCAAAATTTTAACTTTTTCTAAAAAATATTTTGCCATACACTGGACAATAATTTTAGGCACCTACTCACCGGATTTCAAACATATCCGTCATATGGTGAAGTGTCGTTCGACGCGCAAAGTACGTGTTTCCTATTTTCCATGTCACGGCCTTAATTTTCAAGTAACTGAAAATCTATTGAAAATGACCTTGAAGCATCTATCTGAGACCACTTTCACCAATTTTCAAGGAAATCTGTCGATTAGGGTTGTTGCAAATCCCTCTGAACCAATCAAAAACGTGATTTCAATTTTTGGAAAATTTTCCTACGATAATGCCAATATCGGCCATAATTATTATGTTGGATAAATTTCGTTCGGTAAAACATGAAACTAGGTTAAAGTACACCTCCCTACCAATTTTTATTGAAATCGATCGAATAGTGCTACCGGAGTGAGTGTCGTTCGACGCGCAAAGTACGTGTTTTCTATTTTCCATCTCACGGCCTTAATTTTCAAGTAATTGAAAATCTATTGAAAATGACCTTGAAGCATCTATCTGAGACCACTTTCACCAATTTTCAAGGAAATCTGTCGATTAGGGTTGTTGCAAATCCGTCTGAACCAATCAAAAACGTGATTTCCATTTTTGGAAAATTTTCCTACGATAATGCCAATATTGGCCATAATTATTATGTTGGATAAATTTCGTTCGGTAAAACATCAAAATAGGTTAAAGTACACCTCTCTACCAATTTTTATTGAAATCGATCGAATAGTGCTACCGGAGTGACGACCAACGCGTTTGGGCCAAAACTGGGCCAAGTTATCGGCCCACCTCCAAGTGATTGTGAAAGACCTAAAAGCATCTATTCAAAAACACTTTCGCAAATTTTCAAGGTTTTCAACTTGATATACGTAGCTTCCAGCCCTTCTTAACTGTCAAAAAACACGATTTTTTGCCTTTTTTTGACCATAGCAGGCGCAATTTTTGAGTTATCAAAATTTATCAAAAAACATTTCCAGATATTTACATTAGGTACCTACATACCGAATTTGAGCAAAATCGGACGAACGGTGTGACGTCCAGTTGCGCGACAGACTGACGTACGTACGTACGTCGGACGGACATTTTTTAAAAACCACTTTTTTGGACTCGGGGGACCTCCAGGATCATGGGAAACCCAAAATCTCAAAATCGAAATTTTGCACGAAGACATAACTTTCTCAGCCCATGTATTACATACGGGCGAGAAAGTAAATAAAGGGTCCGACAATGGTCGCACTTGACTTTCTCGCAATTTTTGATTTTTTTTTACGTAATTTATTTTTTTTGGACGAAAATTTTAACTTTTTCTAAAAAAAATTTTGCCATACACTGGACAATAATTTTAGGCACCTACTCACCGGATTTCAAACATATCCGTCAAATGGTGAAGCGTCGTTTGACGCGCAAAGTACGTGTTTTCTATTTTCCATGTCACGGCCTTAATTTTCAAGTAATTGAAAATCTATTGAAAATGACCTTGAAGCATCTATCTGAGACCATTTTCACCAATTTTCAAGGAAATCTGTCGATTAGGGTTGTTGCAAATCCGTCTGAACCAATCAAAAACGTGATTTCCATTTTTGGAAAATTTTCCTACGATAATGCCAATATTGGCCATAATTATTATGTTGGATAAATTTCGTTCGGTAAAACATCAAACTAGGTTAAAATACACCTCCCTACCAATTTTTACTGAAATCGATCGAATAGTGCTACCGGAGAGATGACCAACGCGTTTGGGGCCAAAACTGGGCCAAGTTATTGGCCCACATCCAAATGATTGTAAATGACCTTAAAGCATCTATTCAAAAACACTTTCGCAAATTTTCAAGGTTCCAACTTGATATACGTAGCTTCCAGCCCTTCTTAACTGTCAAAAAACACGATTTTTTGCCTTTTTTTGACCATAGCAGGCGCAATTTTTGAGTTATCAAAATTTATCAAAAAACGGGTCCAGATATTTACATTAGGTACCTACATACCGAATTTGAGCAAAATCGGACGAACGGTGTGACGTCCAGTTGCGCGACAGAGTGACGTACGTACGTACGTACGTACGTACGTACGTACGTACGTCGGACGGACATTTTTTAAAAACCACTTTTTTGGACTCGGGGGACCTCTAAGATCATGGGAAACCCAAAATCTCAAAATCGAAATTTTGCACGAAGACATAACTTTCTCAGCCCATGTATTTCATACGGGCGAGAAAGTAAAAATTCTTAAAGCGTTCTCAGAAGTTACTCGCTATTCAAGAGATATCCCAGATGACGAATAGGCGTTTGACCTGGTGAAATGATAAACATTTCATCATTATCTAGAATCCTTTTGACCTCTCACCCTTGCACTGGGTGGTCACAAAACAAAGAAATAAAGTGGTCAACAGCTGAACAACACTTAACGCCAACTTTCCATAAGTCATGGCCGATGTCGCCTAATTAGAGCCAGTTAGTTTAACCGGAGTTAAAATTAACGGAAGGTCCGAATTGCCTACTCAGACTTATCTTCCATCAATTTTAGTGATATTTAATTTTTTTCGAGAACATTTACAAATTGCTGGTTATTGTTTTTTCGACCAAGGCAGCCCGGACTAGGTATGAACCCGTTTCACGAGTGTTCCTGCGTCATTGGGAAGAGTTGCGTCATCCACTGCGTTGCCAGGAGGGGGGGGGGGGGGGGGGGGGATATAAAAATAATTTCTTTCCACTTTTTTATTTTTTTTATTTCTTTGTATATTTGTATATATGTATATATGGGCTCTAATTGTGAAACTTCCTCGAGGCTGGGGCACCATCCAGTGTTTTTTGGGGGAAAGAAGGGCTCATATGGGTAAGTATGTGTCACTCCTGTCATACAGTTCTTTTCATATCATCCCATGACCTCTAGGGTTCAACCTCCTTCAAGAACGTTATACTAGGGATATATAGGTATATATATTTTGAACCCCACACTCCGGGGGGCTTTTTCGAAGAACTCTTTCAGACAAAACTTTACGTAAATTCAAGAAACACTAAATAGTGATATTGCATTTAGTAACTTCGAGTCATTTATTCTCTATTGCCTTATTTTTCTACCCCTTCCAACGGATTTTAAAAAAATTCCAGGCAAATGTTTTAGGTAGTGCGAGAAATTTTTTCGGAAGTCCTATAACGTGGTAAACTCGTTTCTAAATATAATTGTCACTCTATAACGGAAACCTCTCTATAACGAGCTATAGGGTCCCTGGACAAACCCTACGTTCACAATAATGTCACTCTTTCTACAGAGCGAACTCTCTTGATGTTGCTTTTCGTATCCCCTTGCGGTTGGTATAGAAGGAGACAGAACGAGATACCGAATATTCCATTTCCTCTTCTAAAAACTTTGTTTACGAGAGGAAGAGTATGGATGAAAAGACACAGTTCCTAATGACATATGATTTGTATCATTGTATGGCATCGTATTACGCGCCACTGCTTTCAAATGCGAAGCCTTCAACGAAATAGGAAGCTTCCGAGATGGGACAGGAGTAATTGCGTTGTTAGACTAATTTTCCTTCGGAGATTGAATGAAACTTACAAAATTCTACCATTACTGTCATTATTACTTTTAGAAATCACAGAATTTTCGAGGTATTATCAGTAAGTTTAGGTGACATTAAGTTAGATAGGTGGCACAGTTTCGTTGAAAATTTTTCCCCTTCATACAACAACCCCTTGCCTTGGTATATACGTAGGTACATCATGTAATAAAACAACTATACGAAAAAGTATCAGAAATATTCCTATGTTAGTTTACATGTTGATAATGGTAGATAATTCTTTGGTCTCGGTATACCTAGCTAATTGTAGGTGTATATTAATCATTTTCTAATCAGGTACTTAATGTTCTTACCTATAATAGGGACATAGGTATAGCTTGGTTTTCCTGGCCACAAATTGTGGTGAAGAGACTGTTCGCAGTTGAGTTACCTAGTTGTCGTCTAGTCTGAAGTTTGTTGGTCATTTATGGAAGACCCTTCGTAACTTTGGACTTAGACTGATCTCAAGCAATGAGTTATCACTGTTGACCTAACCGAGGTTTTAAAAGGAGATACACGTACTGGGGGGTCTCACTTCTTCGTGGTTTTTGTTACCGGTAGTGCAAATTTTCCAAAAATCGAAAAAATGAATTTCATTATTTTGGCTTTGGCCGTCTTCGCTGCTTCGGTGAGTCAAATTTTTAACTTTACGCGTCCTGGCCGGCCGTTCCGGGCGTATCATTAGCGGGGAGGGATAGCAGGTTTTGTGAGGGTGCCTGCCATCCCTGAGTTGCCATTCCAGTACGCACATCGTGGTTGGTCAGCTTTTGAAATAGAGTCCTGTCCACATAAGGTTTAGAATCGAAGAATTCAAATTATTTACTAACTCACTTATACGGTGGCTTTATTCTGCTTTTTACCGTTTTGATAATACCTACCTATACCTACCTACCTACGTACCTACCTAGGTGCTTTACCTAGTATATTTAATTCCCCGAAAAAGAAGCCAAAAATTTTAGCTTCCTATACTTGCTAACGACGGCGCAAACGGCAGGATGGTGAAGGGCCCCGCTATATTGAAATTTTATTAGCAACTGGTGAAGTACAGCCTTAGGTAACTAGTTGCAAACTTTCTCAATTTGGAGAGCCACATGGTACATACTTGTTGAGAGGAGTGGGGGAATCGTTGGTAAAGTGGCTCTGTGAATGCCTAAGCCTGACAAACCTGACTACGGTTAAACCGAGAAACAGTGCTTCACTTTGAGGGTCATCCATCTTCCATCATAGCTAAGATCCTCAACTAAAGATCCGTTGCAGTGATATGGTCATATTGGATACCTGAGGACCATAGACGACGCTACTAAACACTAATATCAGTTTCCCAGACTTGGCAAGTGGTTCCCCCAAGTGGCGCTTCTGGAGGCACTTGGTTAATTTTGATGTAG
Organism: Mesopsocus fuscifrons; assembly: GCA_950004255.1. Taxonomy (NCBI): domain Eukaryota; kingdom Metazoa; phylum Arthropoda; class Insecta; order Psocodea; family Mesopsocidae; genus Mesopsocus; species Mesopsocus fuscifrons. The sequence goes on from OX465378.1 coordinate 4,713,908, forward strand.
ACGTAGACGCACTGGGCCAGATTACCGCAGAGGTAGCGCGAGGTATTTCCTTGTGAGCCTTGCCAGCCTTCCCAGCCCCAATGTGTAGGTACGTACTACGTACCACGGCCGTGGGAAATCTCGACTGTAAATGTGACCAAGTCACCCCTTTGTGTACGGAAGTTACGAAAGGAATCACAGCGGGCCCTGCAAGTGGGGTAGCTCCTAGAACTTTTAGGGTGCGTCCCACCATCCTCGGTTAACGGTTAAATTTCAATTATTGCACGGTAAAAACCGAATTTAACTGGAGATTAACCGTTAACCAAGTATGGTGGGACGCGCCCTTAATTGTTATTTGACGAAATATTGGCCACAGTGGCCACCCAGTTCTACCACTCCAAGGTGCCTTGAAAAGGTTCAGGTTCTGCCAGGCTAAGTTACTCTTAGATGTAAAGCCTCGATAGCCGAGTGGCCAAGGAGCAGTGAGAGCCGGGTCACACCGGTTCGATCCCGATCCTACCAAAAAGTTTTTCTGCTCGGCATTCACCTCTGATATGTTCAGCATGTCAAGTGAAATGTACATCGAGGCTGTGGTGGTTCGGAACCCACCTAAAACTGTAGGTCCCCATCGTTTACTCGATGGCTGGGGAGCTGCGGTATTTGGTAGTGCTGCCAGCTGAGCACAATGGATAGTTCTTGAAAACGGTCTAGTTGCTGGGCTTGTCCCCCCCCCCCCCCCCCAACCCTCAGCTATTATTATAATATACTCTTAGATGAGGTCCGTAACCGCGTATGTCTTTCTTTTGCATACGTCAACCTCATATCCTCTTTAAAAAGGCACAAGTGATACTTTTAGTAGATATACCATTTCTGCGCTGACCTACGAAGGGAAACTGGTGCCTGGAGAGGAACTTTTCTGAGTGTTCTCACCCCGCATGTCTCAGAAACAGTATAGTCCATAGCTGGCCACTGAAAGATGGGGTAGTAGGTACCACTTTGGCGATATAGTAGCAATAGCTTACAAGTTTTCCCTGTTTCTGGTTTAGGCATCAGCTGCAGTGGTTAAGCGCGATGCAGGTACCGTCGCAACCGGACAATCCGACGTGGAGAAGGCTCTCGCAAAGATCACAAGTTCAATCAACGAGATGCTGCCCCTCCTCAGCCAGGAAAAGATCACTGAGGCTGTAAAGAAAGCTTCCGAAGATACTGCCAAGGTCTTCAGCGGAGTCAACGACAAGATCAAGGCTGAAGTAAGTCTGATAAATCGAAGACTGTTTGTTGACGTAGACGATATTTATTGGTTCTGAAATTCAATGAAACAATACTTTTTAATCACAACATAGTCAAATAGTTTCTGACGTAAGAAACTGACGGAAAGTTTCCTTAGTCTACAGTTTAAGAGGTTTGGAGAGTCAGCGAAATAGGGAAGTCTATGAAATGGCTGAAATATTTCGCTTAAAATCCCTATAAGAATAGAGGCTTCCTGTTATTATTCAGAGTGGCTTTCTCCAGTCCAACGTAAAGATAAGTTTAATTATCTAAACATTCCAAACGTTCAAGTGTTATCGCATTTTGGAATATTTATACAATTTACCTTATCGTTAAGTTGCACTGGTTAAAGCCAACCTAAATGCCGGAAGGATATTAATATAACTAATCCGGTAGATAACTAGAAGAAACAACTGCCACCGTCCAAATTCAAAATGTTTCGTTAATAAACTTTTTCAGATTGAAAAGGCTGGTCCTGAAGTAAAATCCAACCTTGAAAGCGTTAAAACCAACCTGGAATCTGTGATGGAGGACCTGAAGAAAAACGCCCCTACCGTTGAAACCTTCGAGCAAGCTATCAGCAAAATTTCTGCCAAAGCCAAGGAGCTCTCCGATGCCGTAGCCCCTCAGGTAATTTTTTTTTTTTTATTAACGTTGTTAGTATTATAATTTTTTTTATGGGGACTTTAGCAACTTTGAAATCCACCCTTAACTAAGCAAAAGAAATATTTTTGTTTCAGTTGAAAAATACATTCGAACAATTGGCTGAAGCTTCCAAAACTGGAATGAAAAATCTAATGACCGAGGTTCACGAAATCAGTCCTGACAAGCATACCCATAAACATGACCATTAGGAAAGTAAGAAGTTACCTCACTCACTCAAATAGGTATTCTTTGTCTACGGAAACTTATTACACCCCCTCCATGGTAAAAATGCCTTCTTATACAAAATACAGTCAGCTATGGTGAGGCCATGTACTGAACAGACGTTTGTGGAATGGTGGAGGGGAAGTAGTTATCTGGAACTGCTTTCAATCCAGCACCCTTAGGGTGCGTCCCACCATGCCCAGTTGAAATTTAACTGGAGATTTACCATGTTGAATTTAACTCAAAAGTTAAATTTAACATGGTAAACATAGGACAAAATCTCCAGTTTAATCTTGACTGGGCATGGTGGGACGTACCCTTAATGTACCAACTTAACGTAGACAAAAAGTACTTACGCAATGACATACCTACCCTTATTCATTTAAAAATTCTCGTTCAGAAAATATTCATTATATTGTACAATTCACTATTGTACAAATAAAATAAAATTCAACGAACTCTTTTCTGAAGAATTTTAGTAGTGGTTAATTAAATATTAACTGATTTCATTTAAAAATATAAAGAAATCCCTCATGTACTTGGTGGACTAAAGATATATTTCCCCACTGAAGGATTTTGATGACTTTGAAGTGGTTTTTAGTTAGTAGTTAGTAGTGCGGTTATTTCTCGCATTATCGACAGTTTACTTTTCTATTCTCCATTAAAATAGTCATAGAAAGTAGGTAAATGATGAACTTCATTTCGATGAATATCTCGATTACTTTGGCATGGAATTCCATCGGGAATATTTACATTTGGTCCAAGATAGAACCGTGCCCCCAAAAGGGGTTCTGACCCACAATACATTCCTTTCTTCCATTTTTTTAAAAGACAAAGAAAAAGGCAAAAGAACTTTTTGAAAAACCCATGGACTGTACATAAATTTTCGACAAATAAAATTTTATTTTGTTTAATTTAAGGTTCTAGTTTAGCTGAGTAGGAGACATTTCTGCACTTATCTAAGATTGCCGTTGCAAGCGAAGAATAATTATTAGTAATATCACCGCTCAATTGCGCGGATACCCATCCGGGTCTTGCGCATTTAAAAAAAAAATTATTAGTAAATTTTTTCCCATTTGTTGGAAGGACTGCGAAATTTGCCTGCAGAGATGCCCAATTTTAGAAATTAATTTGTTAAGGGGGGAAGTCTTGAAATTCAGTAGGCCACAATTTTAAGCCGAAAGGTGGTTTAGAAATGCATTATCACCTTACGAAGAACCTTAAAAAAACTACATTTATTAATTACATATCAGTCAATTTCTTTTGAGTTCCTTTCCGCGCCAATGTCCCCTACACGAAACATTTTTATTTTAAAGGTTGAAGAAGCAAGGGCTGCTCTTGCGACCGCGTCCACCATGGCACTGGAAGGTCTGGCCACCGCTGTACAAGATTTGACGAAGCAAGTGAAGGCGGTTGCAGGAAATTAAAATTATAATTAATTAATATAAATTATACAAAGGAACTAGCTCATCTATTTTCACAGTATGGAAGAGTAGCCTACTAAGGGTGCGTCCCACCATGCCCGGTTAAAATTAAACTGGAGATTTTGTGCTATGTTTACCATGTTAAATTTAACTTTTCAGTTAAATTTAACATGGTAAATCTCCAGTTTAATTTTAACTGGTCACCCTAAGTTACTTAGCTAAAGTAGGTTTCAGAAAACGTTGGTCTAAGTAGAAGCACAAGGCAAGCCATGGGCTTTCTAAGCCTGCGCTAATGTTCTCTCACTTCTCGCAGTTTACGATACCTTGGAAGGTTCTATCACACCATTGCTTTCTGAAACCTTACCTACCTTCTTTCGAACTCTTATACATAGAATAAAGTTTGAAAGACGTAACAGGACGGTGATACCTACCATAATGTAGGTATTAGGTGAATAATTCATTGTACCTAAAAAAGAAAGAAATAATGAAACAACTGGAAAGATTTTTTTCCTCGCTAGGTCTGTCTGTCTAGGAAAGAACATGCAAATTTAATCGCTGTAAAGAAAGTTCGTTGAGAGAGGGTGTTAAGGGGTTGTTCCTCGTTTTAGAGAAGTTTTCGTTATAGGGAGTGTCCTTGTAGAGAGTGACAAATGAACAGTAACTGTATAATAACGGCATGTGTACTTCCATGTATACCTATACACAAGAATTTCGTCAAATCTGCCTGGGATCGTCTTCGTTTTGAAAACTTAACCTAAAAGTGAAACCCCTTATCGTGCCAATATTGGCCAGGTATAGGGTAACGTATGGCAGATATAGGACTAAAACAAAAAATGAATCTTATCAAAATCTATTCCCCTTCAGGTTCCCTACGACAACAAGAAAAAATATTCCTACAGGTTTTGATGCAAGTCCTCGTCTTATGTATTACTTCTTCCTGCATCAGGTTGAAGCACATTGCAATAAGTGCCATCCCTAACATCAGATATACGGCAGTTGCTATGAAACTTAAGCTAAGGTTCTCGCTACCGTGATTGTAAATTTTATCTCCTGGAACTATGTCTCCAAACCCAATCGTAGATAGGGAAATAAAGCAGAAGTAGGAGCCATCTAATAGACCCCAGTCTTCCCAAAGTCGGAACAGAAGTGCCCCCACGAACACGTACCTAAGAACAAAAAGAGAAACCATCAAATAGTACCTGGCCGTTCTTGCGAAAGAAACCAGAACATGAGTGAATTTCGCAAATTTATTTTTTTACATCACAGTTCTGAGATTCTTTAATGGGCGTTAACGTCCCAGTTGGGCTGAAGTTAGGCCAAAACAGTTGGGGAGTAGCTTAGGAGTGGGCCGAAGCCGATCTGGTATGTAGTAGCGCTACTAGCTGAGCATAATGATGGATATAGCTTGAAAAATGGTCCAGGTAATGCTAATTTTGGTAAAAAATGTGAAAGAATATTTTGAGAAAACAGGATAGGATACGGCTAAAAACAATTTGGCCAACAAGATGGGGCAAGACTTAGGCCAAAACGGCCATTTTTTTTTTATTTTTTATATAGACTTACCAGACCATAAAGGCAAGACAGAGGGTAACTGGCACAGTGACCGACTGTGGGTCGTACAAATCCCTGTTGCTTTCGTTACCGTCGCTATCTTCGTCTTCGCTTTCTTCGTTCTCCACGTCCTCGTCATCTGGAGAACTCTTTTTACCATTTCTTGTACTCTCCTCTGCGTGAGAAATCTAGAAGTATGAAAAATAAATAGTCCTCCATATGCTTTCCTGAATTTCAGGTAGCCTTAGTAGTGTTCCCAAATTTTCCTGTGGCTTTTCCGCACTCAACAGTGTTGAAAACACAATCAAATTTTTTCAGGGGGAAATAAATTGTAAGATCTCGAAAACTGCAGTTAAATTGGGAAATATACCTACAACATTACTAAGGGTTAACGTTAAGAGGACGATACACCTGACGATGTATTTTTTGCCGCCCATAAGATTAACATTGCGAGCGGCGATTCATTTTCAAGGTTTGCCCTTGGTTGGAAAGACACAAAATTTTGCCTGTACCTAGCCCTAACAATGTTCTAGGTCGTGTTCGAAGCAGATTTTCCAATTTCTCACTGGTTTCTTTTATTGCAACTGTTTTGCAACTGCTAGCATCGCATACCTCAAGAAAAGTGCTGTATCTCAAAAACCAGTAAAAAAATGGCAAATCTGCTTCGAACACTCCCTAGAACATTATTAGGGCTAGGTACAGGCAAACATTGTAATGCCAACGCGAAGCCAAAAAATATAGGCTAAACCGCCCCCCCCCCCCCCCCCCTTGAAACTAAAACCCCCACCATGACCGCTTTCTGGATACGGGCCTGGGTGGGACCATGGGCACCCGCAGGAAAAAATTCAATTCAATTCTTTTTAATACCTACCCAATTTTTTTTGTTACCAACAAATCACGCAATTTTATTGTACTTTTGGGATTCCAGGCCGCCCCCCTTCAGGCGCCCATGGGGGAAAGCTTATAGTCTAAATCTGGGTAAAATTCAGAGAAAATTAAAATTAAAATTAAAAATTGTAATTAAGGGTAGGTACATGAAAAGGGGGGGGGGGGGGGGGGAGGATACAAAAAATCATTCATTGTATCACTCGCTCAACGCTGTTGGCAGGGAAACAGACATTTCATAATGCGTAGTGGAGAACGTTAAGCAATAAATGGTCCGACAATGGTCGCACTTGACTTTCTCGCAATTTTTATCGAAAATTTTGATTTTTTTTTACGTGAATTATTTTTTTTGGCCAGAATTTTAACTTTTTCTAAAAACAATTTTGCCACACATTGGACAATACTTTTATGCACCAGCATGCCGAATTTCAAACATACCCATAAAACAGTGAAGTGTCGATCGACGCGCAAAGTACATGTTTCCTATTTTGCATATCACGGACCTAATTTTCAAGTAATTGAAAATCTATTGAAAATGATCTTGAAGCATCTATCTGAAACCACTTTCACCAATTTTCAAGGAAATTTGTCGATTAGGGTTGTTGCAACCCAAAATCTCAAAATCGAAATTTTGCACGAAGACATAACTTTCTCAGCCCATGTATTACATACGGGCGAGAAAGTAAAAACTCAATTTCCATCTTTACAGACCGAAATATTAGGTTGAAATATGAAAAAGATGCTTGAGGGCAGCGCAATACAATTCCTATACTTCTTTTTATGATAAAACTCCTTTGATACAACTTGTTGGTTTCAGGTCTTCTCTTACCTTGAAGTCTTCTTTGTTGATAAACAAAGCTTGCGGTATTCTTAAAAGGTTTTCGATATATCCATCAGATTGTATCCTAATTTTCCAGGGAGTTCAATGTCAAATTGCCCTAGTTGTTTTTTCAAGGTTTTGGTTATCCTATAGGGGTCAAAACTGAAGAAGAGTTGACCGAAGCCGATAGGACCGGGTCGCAACAAGAAGTGGGCCATCAGCGGAAAGTATTTCTTACTCCTGAATTCGAACCTATGTAGGTGTCTCAAAATAAAAGTCGGCCCCATTGACAACTTGTCCCCTGAGACGTACAACAGAAGGTTTCTATAGGAAACCGTTCACTGACCATCGGAGAATGGACATTCAACAATCGGCTGTCGAGGCTATTGTCCCTTTCATCAAACCAAAGCCGCCTCCGCTGGGGCCTTTTTAATCAAATAGCCGGAGTTTTCTGTAGGAAACCCTGTTATGTCCAATTACATCCCCTACCGACTGGCTTTTGAACAGGGGCTTATCAAGCACGTAATAAAAACCTGCATGGAGAGCTCTTCCCGTTCTCTCTTAAAACCTTGCTATATACCACAAAAGCGCATTGAATCTGTAAAATAACAGGTCACCCTGGCTCTGGAGAGCAGTAGTTCTAGAAAATTCTCAAGCTGGCCACAAATACCTTTTGGGATGGAAGAGATGCAATGACGAGCTTGGTGGGGCAACTCAGGGATGACAGGTACGTATACTTCCAGGCCCGCCATCCCGCAGGGATCTGTTCTTAGAAGTTCTTGATCAAGTTAGTGATCTAGGTACAATACCTGCCATTCTCGATGAGGCAGGAACTCATCTTGCGGTGGCTGTACCCTGGCCATGGGAATTTCAATAGGAATAGAAACTCTTCTTCTGCGGAAAGTTGAAGAACCTGGACAACCCCGACAGAGGCACATTTTGAAGTAAGCCCATTTGAAGCTTCTTGCTAGGATGTCACCGATGTTGGACAGGTAGAGCAAGAAGAGTGGCATACCTGCTATGGCGTAAACCACGGTCGCGAATTTGCCCCAACCTGTCCTCGGTGACAAATTTCCATAACCTGGAATTTTATAAATGTTAAGGTTAAATGGGAGTGATGATTATTGATGTTCACCTAAACCATAGCACGCTACAGCACAAGCTAACCTCCTTATTGAAATAATAACATCGTGAATCGTTACCCAAATCTTTTACTATCATAAATTTAGCAAAAAATCATTAAAACGACTTTGGATTAATTCACAGTTTTTGAATTACCAAACGTCAAAAGGCAGACATCAGTGGATTCACGGGTTTGTTGATGTTTATAGAAATTCAAACACTGTCAAGCAACCAAAAGTCATTTGAATGCATTTTTGTTTTCTTTATGATGTTAAAATGACGTTAGTGTTTCTAAATGATAACATGAGAAAAATACATTGTTTTGGTTCAGGTGAAAAAAGTAAAATAGGTACTATAGTATCGCCACTCTGACCTGCCTGGCCCGAGGGCATGCTGTGAACAGTGAACAGTGCAGAATGCCCTCGGGGCAGGCAGGTCAGAGTAGCGATACTACACCTATTTCTTCAAAATCTACATAAAACGTCACGTCATGTCCTCTTAAAATGTTCAAGCTAGGAAAGGGATTATTATACATATAGTAACATATCTTATAATTGTAACTTATTAGTTATGATTTTTTTTTGCAAACAACTCGTCTTGGCGTGTCCCCACCAAACGAAGCATTAAAAGCACCAATATTTCATTGTCAGTGCTATTATCATGCTATCCATCCCTCTGCTTAGCACAAGGATTTACTGGTAGCGCTTCAGTGAATCGTTAAGAAGATCACATCTATCCTGAATTTTTGTATCCCTCAAAGAGCGCGGCCCACCCATGTAATTTGGGTCTCAAGCGGACTCTTCTTACTGAAATTTTGAACCAAATTTCTTCAACGTCGTATTTAATATATTTACATTAAAATTAAGATTGATGATACAAGGATAATTTAAAATCTAGGAAACATGCCAAGAGAAACTTTCAGTCCCTCGCCCGTTTTATCAATGATAATACAACTGAAATTCACTAGTCGTATGGTTTTCTTGTGAGATTATGGGTTATGAAAATATGCCTGCGTGAGAAATATCAAAAACTGATTCAGCCATTGACCGTATTGTACACTATAATACCTATGTTGTGTCTAAAATGCTACCTGACGAAAAATTCCAACCCTGCATGGGCACCCCTTACCACTTTTCTACAGCCAGATTGAGATTATGTAACTATATCCTTCAGATTAATCCTAGACTAATTATTCACCGCTCAATAAGAAGTAGCCGAAAAATTTATCACGGCATTAAAATTCTACCAGCTAACGTTACGATGGTAGGTACTATCGGCAGTCCATGTTTAGTTAAACGTTAGTGGACCCAGCACCGCCTCAACCAGAGTTAGTATTAGGAACCACCAACGAAAAAATGTCAAAAACAACTTAGTCAAAACCCACGAAAAAGTAATAATAAATCCTAAGCGCTTTCGACCTAGACGGTCATCATCAGAGGGGTACAAGAAAGGAAAGAGACAGATAAACCTACTTGGGTGTTAGCCGGCCCAAAGCACAGATCAACTTACTTCGAGCCGGCTAACACCCAAGTAGGTTTATCTGTCTCTTTCCTTTCTTGTACCCCTCTGATGATGACCGTCTATGTTGAAAGCGCTTAGGATTTATTATTACTTTTTCGTGGGTTTTGACTAAGTTATTTTTGACAGTTTTTTGGTGGTGGTTCCTAATACTAACTCTGGTTGAGGCGGTGCTGGGTCCACTGACGTTTAACTAAACATGGATTGCAGAAAATACCACAAAGTTACGAGTTCCCTCTTAAATCATGTCCTGCGGCAGGATGGTGTAAGGCACCAAATTTCATTTTCGGGAGGATAACTCTATAGTAAATAAAATTTTGGAAACGTCATAACGAACACAGGCAATTTAAATAGCACATTGTTTATGGCGGACACACAGCTGAAGTGAAAAATAAAACTTACCTATAGTGGTTATGACTGTAAGACTGTAAAGAAATGCTCCGGAAAAGCTCCACTGTTTGGGGCTGTTGACGTCGCCCTTCTGGGCTTGCTGTACAAATCTTTCTTGATACTCCGTGATGATTACAGTCACTTCGTTCCTCCAAGAAACATGATTAAAAATATTCACTTTGTAGGTGATGTCCCACAGATCTTCCACAGTTTTATTCCTATGCCGCTGGGCTGATCCGAATATTTCTTCACTTTCTTTTCCTGAAAGTTATGTGAAAACGTGAGGTAATGTTTTCAGTCTTAAGGTCCTGCTACGGCTGATGATGCAATTCTGTTAACCATATGACATATACTCCAAATTCCGCAAAATTCCAGATTCCAAAAGTTCTCAGTGATTTTTTTCGATTAAACTGTTACGTCATATCATAACTCAATTAGTTAAGGGGAAAAAGGGAGAATGATACTGGGCTACCCCTTGGCAAAATTCTGGGTCTTTCTATTATCGCTATTATCTTTTACAGCTCATTTCGTTATCCAAGAGATAGAGACGTAGACAGTGTTGGATTAACCATTAAGCTAAATTAAGCTAAAATAAACTATAGCCTGGGGCCTACAAAAGTTTTCAACGTAATAAACAATTAGGAAATTGAAAGTTATTTCCGCGAAATAGGTATGGAGGTTTTAACAGAGATTAGTGAATTTTATTTCGGCTAGCTCGCTTCTCATCTTTTCTCCCCCATTTCCCAATGACAAAAAAAATAGAAATAGGGTAATTCGGCTCAGGATGTAAATGTAAGAAACTGATTGGCGGCCGAAGTCAGTGAGGACTTTGTATGAAACCCATCTTACCAACAGAAAGCTACTCCTACCTGCAGGTGTATTCCCTTTCTCGAACGCCAGCAAACCCACACAACTAACACCTTCAAAATTTATTGTAAGAAGATAAGGCACGCCATGATGCAATATACGGAGAACAGTTCTTCTTACAATAAATTTTGAAGGTGTTAGTAGGGTGGGTTTGCAAGGGAATACACCTGCTGGAATCGAACTAACAACTCAGTCGTGCTGATCTAGAATGTGAGAGCTAGGCCATGGAGTCAGCATTCATTGGCTGTGGGGAAAACTTGACTGATTTGGGCGTTATCACCCGCCTGTTTCTGTGTTATTGCTTACCTACCTTCAATCGCTATGAACATGAATGCTCCGGCTGTAGTGTAACCAACCACGAGTCCAATGATACCAACGTTGGTGAACATGAACGCCACAAGGTTACGAAGGTAGTCTTTGAATTTGTCCTGCCATGGTTTTTGGTATCTGCTGGAGGACCTAGAGTACTGCTGACGAGGGCTCCGTTCCATTTCGGGACCATTTTGCCAGCCAGCCAATTTTTTTTCACTTTTCTTGGATCAAAAGGTTACTCAACCCCTTTCATTGTAAGGGTGACCTGTAAGGAAACGGAAACTGATTAAGTTTCTACCATCCCTTCTTGAGGAAACATGCTCGCTAAAGAAATTTCGTTACAATAAGTCAGGGGTTGTCATCACATGTTGGGAGGTTTTCGTTATAGAGAGTGTCATTATCATTAGTCGTTTTAGAGAGTGAGAACTGACAAATTTTTGATGAAAAATGAGTTCCTTGTGGAGTGCTAAATTTTCTTCTCGTTCACTTCGCACACTCAGCTAGTCACAAACCTATTTATAAACAAATGATAAACGCATCGAAGCACTACCAAAAAATTTCTTCTCTCTCGCCTCACTCTCTCAAACACACGCACTGTTGGTTCCTTTGGTATATTACGTATTTTAGCGTGCCTCCCAGTGTCCGAGCGGTCCGGGTTCGAATCCCGGCGTAACGGAAAAATGTATTGTATGGATGTATTGGCTTCGGCCCACTTATATTCGGCTTTGCCCCATTCTTCTTCGGCTTCGGCCAAAAACCTAACAACCAACTCATCGGCGCATATGTTCTCATTTAGGAACGTTAAAAAAAACGTATTATTTAATTTATTCAAAATATGAAATTGTAGTCGGGCTCTTAGCCCAAAACAAGTCCTTGAGAAAGATTGAAAATCGTGCTCAGGGAGATAAAATACACCAGAGGTAGAAATCAGGAAATTAGAATCCAGAGGTCCCTTATAATCCACCTTGACCCTGATTAACTTACATCTGGCTTATCTAATACGATTCCGCACCGTCAAAGCTCCATCTCATACCTAGTCCACCTGACTCTTGGATGCATGAGAATGGCGTCAGTCATATCCAGGGGTTGATAGACTACAGACTGCACAAATGCCAATTGTCGTTGATAAACTCTTTTAAATCATTGTGGCTTCTTATCTCTAATACGGCTTGTTCTGAACGAAAAATAATTTTGCAAACCCTGTTAGCAGAGGGTTGGGGGGACAAGCCCAGCAACTAGACCGTTTTCAAGAACTATCCATTGTGCTCAGCTGGCAGCACCCCAGCCATCGAGTAAACGATGGGGACCTACAGTTTTAGGTGGGTTTCGAACCACCACAGCCACGATATACATTTCACTTGACATGCTGAACATATCAGAGGTGAATGCCGAGCAGAAAAACTTTTTGGTAGGATCGGGATCGAACCGGTGTGACCCGGCTCTCTCTGCTCCTCAAAAGTCGACCATTTAGTCCACTCGGCTATCGAGGCCGTTTTGCAACCCCTGTACTTTTATTTGTAATTATTTATTGATAAGCAGGGTAGGTTTCATCAGTTCCTGAAAAAGTAGCCGTTAAATGTCCACTAGCTAATGTTACCATAAGGGCGCTATCGATAGGATAGTGAAAGGCACTATCTTTTTCTTTTCTGGAGAATAACGCTATAGTGAACTTTTAGGGGACAATATAGTAGAGTTTAGGAACGTTAAACTCCCCTCTAAAGAGAGTGTTGATATTGTAGATTGATCACTATCAGTTAGGAATAAGTTTTCTCTGCTGCGTATATGCATGGGTAGTATTGGTTTCTGCTATATGGCCAGTAAAAGTCCCAGACGGACTTTGACAAGGACCTACAGTTTAAGAGATATACTTACTACATGCACCATGTATATTCCAACTAAACGTGAAATATTGTCTCGCCATTGTCTCCATTGTCAGTTTATTCGAAAATAAATAGGTATGGCTGGAATAAAGCGATGTTCAATATAGTGATGTCAGCAGCTAGGAGAACAACACAAAGGCTTTTGACACTTCCAATTTCCAACAAACTTCAACGTTTGTTTTCACTTTGTGACCTCTGTTGGTCCAAATGAAAGCTCCAGCATTTAAACCCTTTGAAAGCTATTAAAGCATAACAAACAAAGAAATGGAGGGTTTCGCTGTGGTTGCTGTTGAGTACCTCACATTTCTTTTGCTCCAGGTTTTTTGTTTTTGATCTGAAAAGGTTTTAGAGTTTTTTACTTTGAAAGCTCAAAGGGCGGTCTAGTGGGGAAAAACACTAGACTCGCAGACTAGGATCGATCCCCGGTAGGTGCTGGCAATTTTGTGTTGGTAACAAGGAGCCTTCATGGCCTTATTGAAGCACTTACACAAAATGGGTACCACCAAGAAAGCTTACTGAGAATACAAAGCAGTATCTGATAAAAAATCTACACCTTCCTTCGGTCGACCGGGGTCTTGCATTTAGGTAGCAATTGCAAGGTGGCACAACGGACTTCGGGAAAAGGGTACAACAGGGGATAAAGGGTATAGGGTAAAGAGGGTAAAGGGTAAAGGGGATATAGGATTGAGGGTAGGTTTGAAGCCCGGTCGCTGAAAAAATGCCAACGTGACGCACTCCCCCCCATGACCGATTTCTGAATACGGGCCTGGCGTGTACTTAGGTATGAAAGCAGTGACTTTAAAAAAATCAAAAAGTCGGTGGATACTGTTTTACACTATACAGTCTGATACAGATAGGTACACTCTGAAGTTACAATTTGTAATACAGAATGAGCGGTCTAGAGCGTTGGCGCTTTAGCGATCGCCGCTCCGGTCGCAAAACAAATCAATGGACTTACCTATAGGGCCAGCCATCTGGATTTGGTTAAATACTACTCAACTGTGACCGACATGTCCAAAATAAGTCCTCCAAATAGTTTTACTGGTTTTTCTGTTAAAAGGAAAACTTTCGAAATAGAGGGACGGAATAGAAAACACTTCGGAAAGTTTAGGAAAAAAAAACTCACTAGAGAATGACAAGCGATAAAGAAGTTCAAATTGCTGTAGACTGTTTTTTCGGCATATATAAATGGCATGTTTACAAGGCAAGTTAAATGCGACCTTGGCAGTTCTATCAGGAAACAGGAAATAGAAAAATCATGATTCTATGCTTCTTTGTTTTATTTTATGGATTGAATTGCAACGATGTAATCCACCTACCCGTCAGTATTTACGTTCAGCCGAAGATGATCTAGTTAAGGTGGATTTCACCACTTCCTAATGTCTACAATTGTGTCCCCTATAAGTTCATTACAGTGTTATTCTCCCGGTAAGATTAGTTGGTGTCTTTCACCGATAGCGCCCTGACCATATAGTGAGTTAATTGACTTTTAACCGCAAGATAAAGTTTTCGGCTACTTCTTCAATTAAGGGTCCACTATACCTGACGGTGCATTTTTTGCCTCCCATAAGATAAACATTGCGAGTGGCGATTCATTTTCAAGGTTTACCCTTGGTTGGAAAGACACAAAATATTGCCTGTACCTAGCCCTAACAATGTTCTAGGGAGTGTTCGAAGCAGATTTCCCAATTTCTCACTGGTTTCTTTTATTGCAACTGTTTTGCAAATGCTAGCATCGCATACCTCAAGAAAAGTGCTGTATCTCGAAAACCAGTAAAAAAATGGCAAATCTGCTTCGAACACTCCCTAGAACATTGTTAGGGTTAGGTACAGGCAAAATTTTGTGTCTTTCCAACCAAGGGTAAACCTTGAAAATGAATCGCCGCTCGCAATGTTAATCTTATGGGTGGCAAAAAATGCACCGTCAGGTATAGCGGACCCTTAAATAGAAAACTTTCTGGTACCTTAGCAAAATCATTATCTTTCCTGGCGTTAAACGTAAAAGTGTCCCAGGCGTTATTTTTTTAAATTTTACAAGACCAGGTTTGATGGTACAAAAATTTTCATTTTCCAATCATGTGTGAGCGCTGAGGAAGAAATATTCCCACACTATCATTCTCATATTGAAAGAGCACTTGAGGCTATATTGAGAGAGCAGAGGTTTTCGACAACTCGTGATTTAAGTTCTGAGTCTGAGAGAAAAATACTTGGGAAGATTAAAAAAAAAGCAGGTCAACAAACCCAAGAAAAAAGCCAACCATTTATTTTTCACCTACCTTTTGCAAAAGTGTAGAATATCGTTTCGACTTGAGTTGACACATTGGTTAAGATAAGTAAGTAGCACTGAACTCGTGATTGATCAACGAATGAACAGTACAGTGCTTCTTCAGCAAGCTTACGACCCGACTGACGAAAATAGAGCTGTGCAAGCTCTACAGCAGCTTTGAGTATTAATAGAGGCCACGGCCATGCAGCTAACAATCAGCAGGACTACCAGACGACTCACAAACTCTGAGCCAGACAGTAGCTCACTCAGGTTACTACCCTCTTTATATGCTTCCCTGATTTACACTTTAAGATGAGGCAATTTAAGAGCTGACCCATACTTGAAAGTGCTCCTGCTATACCTGAGTCTTGGATGAGAGGAACGTGAGTGATATGCAGGGGTGGGTAAGACTGCACAAGTGTCAGTAGTCGTTGCTAAACTCTTTTAGATCATTGTGAACCCTTCTTCTTGAGTCTACTTGCTCTGAACAAAAAATATGTTTGAAAACCTTTTTTTTTTATAGAAAAGTATAGGTATTTTATTATGCTACTTTCGAAATTTTGGGAAAATGTACTAAATAGTACGTTTAGGCCTTATGGCAAAATTCTGGACTTTTCCGACCGAGGAAAAAAATCGCAGTATTAATCTTGCGGTGAAACACTACCTTAACTAGATAAAAGGTTTCAGGTACAAGGGGTAAATGGTTAAACCGTGGGAGGTGGATTTTCTAGAGAGAGTCGGGGATAAAGTGAGGGAAAAAGAAATAAAGGAGAAACGGAAATGGGGGGGGGGGGGGGGCGATTGAAATACGTCACTTACATGTGATAGAAAAGCCACAACCGTCATGGCCAGCACCGGATCCAGCTATTCGCAGGAAGTTTCCAGAGTCTATTGACACATTCACGCCAAATTTTTTAAGAAATTTCATAAACTTGAAAGCACCTAGAGTGGAACCACATAGGTACTTACTTGCCCAAATCTCTCTTATATGTCAAACAGACACGTTGCTTGAGAAATAAGGTTGAGGTTTTAGAAGACCCAAGAATTCCAAACAAATCTATGGATGTCTAATCTACTTATTGTAGTAAATAAAAGAGAAAATAAACCATAGTGGCCAATTTTGGCCAATTTTGGCCAAATATTAGAACTACAAGATCTGGATCTAGTTTGTCGTCTAAGGCCCTATTTAGACAATGGGCCATGAAGGGCCAACAGTTGGCGAATTTAAATTTCGGCCCTCTATATTGTGTAATCCTAATCTAGGACTCAGTATGGATTCCGACAGTCCATTTTAACTGTTATTTAAATTTACGTATGTTAACTTATAATAGCAAGTCTAAAGTGAGGTTTATAGGACGGTTATAGTTTAAATATCCGCGCAATGTATTGGCAGGTTAACCGTTAAACTTAACTTGTGAAATCCACTCGTGTACTTACATACTCCAGTTTAATCTACTGGCAGGTAAATAATGAAGGTGGTAAGTAACAACCAACAACTCAACAAGCAAACTAATTTTTATTTGAAAACCTGAAAAACCTCATTTTGTTCAGTAGAAAAAAAACAATTTTTATTTTCGATGGCTAATGCTTATGAATTACTTATATGATAAAAACGAGGTTAGCCTCGGGATTATTTTTGTAATCTTCTTTTACGGGAAACTCAGTCATCATCTTCATCATCTTTGATAATCCCCAGCCGCTTAGCGACTGATTTTACATTATTAATAACCTCCTCCTGAACGAGGTTAAAGCTCATAGCCAAAAGCGCTATCCCGAACAAGAGATAAAGCGAACAAAGCGCTATCGATACTTCCGCGTTGCCTTTGACCTTTTGAGCCGGTACAAAATCCCCAAAACCTATTGTGGTCAACGTAATGAAACAAAAATAGGCAGAGTCGAGAAGGTTCCATTTTTCCCATTCGTGGAATAAAAAGGCTCCCCCAATAATGTAGCTTATGACTAGACAAACACATAACCATATGGGAACAGGTTTGATTTTTCCGCCGGTTGTGTCGTCTTCATAGTCGTCGTAGTCAAAGTCGTAGTCGTTGTCTTCACGCAAACGACTCAAACGCTGAGGGCGGGAGCTCTGCTGCCGAGGAACTGCGAAACCCATCGGTGACATTATGCGAGGCGACGAATTTGGGGCTGAAATAATACAATTTTACGATCTCACAGTGTAAAAAGCTATAGGCTCCACAACTGAGGTCCTGGGTTCAGATCAAGGTACCAGCAATTTTTTTTTGGTAGCATGGACGTCACACCAAATTACAAATAGGTAAATATCCTTAACACTTCCTCAAAATTTTAATGTTGTAACTTAAAAGAAGTGTACCCTCAGTATCGTTCTGATCGAAAAGAAAAAATATAATTTTTTGGAGACTTTTTTGACCAATTGGGAGTATTAAGAGGACGCCATACCTGACGATTAATTTTTTGCCGCCCATAAGATTAACATTGCGAGCGGTGATTCATTTTCAAGGTTTACCCTTGGTTGGAAAGACACAAAATTTTGCCAGTACCTAGCCTTAACAATGTTCTAGGGAGTGTTCGAAGCAGATTTCCCAATTTCTCACTGGTTTCTTTTATTGCAACTGTTTTGCAAATGCTAGCATCAAATACCTCAAGAAAAGTGCTGTATCTCGAAAACCAGTAAAAAAAATGGGGAATCTGCTTCGAACACTCCCTAGAACATTGTTAGGGCTAGGTACAGGCAAAATTTTGTGTCTTTCCAACCAAGGGTAAACCTTGAAAATGAATCGCCGCTCACAATGTTAATCTTATGGGCGGCAAAAAATGCACCGTCAGGTATAGCGGACCCTTAACTCTTGTTGCATCTTAAGTAACGTTAATCTACCTCTTCTAGAGGATCTCGAAGAGTGAGGAGCCTGTAGAGTGTCATTGTGGTCAACTTCTTGTTGTCTCCGAAGAGATCCGGCGTAAGGAGAACTCTGGAACAGAGCGAAGTGGACACAGTAAATAGTAGAAACAATAAACAGTAAGAAACATTGAAGATACAGTAAATTGTAGATAGAATAAATACGGTAAATAAGACACATCTGATAGATGTGCGTTAAATTGATAGACCTAAGGTCCCATGTCTATCATAAGGAATATACAGGGGGTGATTTTGTCAGGATCGCGCCTTACAGTTGAGCTTCCTCTCAGCCGGTGAAGGTCAGTCAACCATCAGGGCTGGGTAAGACTCAGTCAAAAGTGTCCCTCCTTAGTGATAGGTACGATTAAATAGAAGATAGGAAACCCAACCCATTTAACTCCTATTTCGGTACCTGCTAAATATTTCATCTAAAATATAAATAATCTTTTAGGCTGCGTCCCACCATACTCGTTTAAGAGAAAATCTTAAATTTTCTACCATGATTTAAGGTTTTCTGTAAATCAAGTATGGTTTTTGGTATTTTTTCTGATATTTTCAACTAAGTTTGGAAATCTACACGGACTTTCGGAAAAGCCCTCGTATATCTGCTGTTACCCTAGCGCAATAGGCTGGGAGTATATACAGCAATATGTCGCCCTGACAATGAATAATTGCGTAATTGATCTGCAATTAATTAGGCCTTGAGATGCAGTGTAGAGGATAATTTCATTGACGTCTTATTGTTACCATGGTTACAAGCTCGGATGGTCACTTGATTTCAGCGAGTGACGACCCTGGTGCGCCCTCACAGTGACCTAGTTAGCAAATACGTGACTGACGTCCTGGGTTCTAATCGTATAGTACCAGCTATTTTCTATTGGTAGCATGGATGTCACACCAAATATGCATTTGGCTTCGAACAATAATAAGCTTCTTTATGTAACATCTGTGCGTTGGGCTGTACTCCAATACTATTATATATAATTCCATTAGCTAAACATTGTAAGTGGTGCTGAATATTGCATGCAAAAACTTAAACCTTTCGGGAGCTGCAGCGTTTGGACGAAAATACATTATTTAATTACATAATCATGTTTTTTCAGGCGTGTTCCAATCTCTGTGTTCCCTCCCAGGCAGAAATGCACAACCTGCTATTACAGAGCCTGAGGTATACCAGAGCTTTGGTGGATTATTGGTACGTACCTGCAATTGAGAGTTCGGGTAATATTGCTGGTTTTGTCTGGGCAATGTAGTCGATAATTGGTTATTGTATTTTGCCGGTTTTTGAGCTGAAAATGAAAATAATTTATGCTTATAACTGTGGCCCAGAGCAAATGCTTCATTAGTTTTTCATTAGTTTTTCATTGGTACAGTCAGAGAAGGATTGATTATAATTATTTAATAGCTTTTGATTACTTCGCTGGTTTTGAATTAACAAACATGAAAAACCCACTGATCCAAAATGGTTCAGGTGCGAACATAAAAAATAAACATCGACCCATTTCATCTTGATTCATACCTTTCATAGATTCGTCTCGGTCCAAGGCATACTTGTTGTAGAGGACAGGTATTTCGGGATCAGTAGGTGAAGCTTCAGCAGGTACAGGAGCTTCTACATCTCTAGCTTTCGATCTATCGTACGTCATTCGAGATTTCTCCGAGTTGGAAGGAGTGATGATGTCTCCTGTTTTGAGAGGCACTGCTGAGTCAGAGTACCTGGAATGCTGTGAAGCCCTTAAATGGTTTGGACCCAAATTTGTTTCTCTATCCTCGTAAAATCTGGAAAAAAAGACCTTTTTTTTTTTTTTTTTTTTTTTGGTAGGTACGTGTAGGGGTGGCTTCAAGGTTTGTTGGACCCAGTTCTGCCTGGCGCGGAATTGGCCCTGTCTTTGAAGAAATTACCAAGAGGGATAAATGGAAAAGTAGAAAATTAGAAAATTAGTAAACAAGAAGGAAAATCAGTGGACTATGTAAAAGAACTCTGTAAAAAACTGGCCACATACATTACGTCCTGGAATGGAGGGGCTGGAATGGTGTCACAGGGATGTCGGGTACCCACAATATTAATCCCGTCCCTCCCTAACACTTCCGGGGATGTCAACGGTCCATGACATATTGTACGTGGCTACCATCAGGAAGGTAAATTTTGATGCCTAGGCCCAGAATGGGTAATAGTGGGAATTTTTTTTTAGTAAATCTATTTCCCCTCAATAGAACGTTGTGTGTACCTCTCAATTTTGTAGACCACAGCCACAAATATCCAAAAATAAATTCACACAAATTTTCACACAATTGCACACATGAAAGTTCTTTAGAAAGGAGCTAAGTTAACTTTGCTCCTTTCTGCATAGGCGGTCAGTTTTTGTACTATAGAAACATATATCAACAAAATGCATTTTTGAATGTCAAGTGTAGGTATAGTCCAGCTTAGTCTTGGATGAGAGTAAAGTTATTGATATGCAGGGGTGGATAGACTATACCCAAATGTGAATTGTCGTTGCTAAACTCTTTTACATTTTACGACTTGTGACCCCATCGTCTTACGTCTACTTCTTGTTTTGAGCAAAAAAATAATTTTGGGAACCCTGCGTTTTTTTTAGACCAATGGGTGTCTTTACTCTCATTGAAGGGTTAGGTGGACTGTACGTAGTGTCAAATTGCGTTCTCTGGGCCGCAGACACGTTATATAAGTCTTCTAATAAGATGTTGGTACTTGAAAGTAAGCTACAAGTGAAGCACGGAAGATATTTCATCAAGCTGTTTATTGGTTCATCAATTTGCAAATCTCAGGCAATAATCAAATTCCAAGCGAAGGAGATGAGGGGTGGGGGGGGGGGGGGGTAGTGAGGGGTTGTTAATATTAACTCGATTATTCAGTAATGTAACGAAAATTCATACCTGCTTTCAGTGTCGGAGTAGGTAGAAAGAGAGAGACCTAGAGCACTATCCGCGGAGCGAGTGGAAGTTCGAATATTTGGGTGCTTAAACGACTGACCTCTTGACCTGTTCGACACCCTGCCTCCACTGAAAAATGAATTAGTTCAGTAGTAAAGGGGGGGGGGGACCTACAGCTTAAGGTGGGTTTCGAACCGCCACAGGGATCGGGATCGAACCGTGGAGTCCCGGCTCTCAGACCACTCGGCTATCAAGGCTGTTCGTTAAGCTGTCTTTAATTCAATTTAATTAATTTTAATTGCTTGACGCCAGATGAAATCTTTCGTAACCTCTTTATAGAATGGGTGATTTACTCAGAATCACGCCTGTCAGTCGAGGTATAACCCATCAGGTGAAGGCCAGGTACCCATAAGGGCTGGGTTGGGTAATATTCGTCAGCATCCTGGGTTCTTTTATTTCATAGCCCAGTACCTTGCCATACTGCGCTAACCCAACCTACTTGGCCTGCCTACTGGAGGTTGGCTTAAGGGTCCGCTATACCTGACGGTGCATTTTTTGCCGCCCATAAGATAAACATTGCGAGCGGCGATTCATTTTCAAGGTTTACCCTTGGTTGGAAAGACACCAAATTTTGCCTGTACCTGGCCCTAACAATGTTCTAGGGAGTGTTCGAAGCAGATTTCCCAATTTCTCACTGGTTTCTTTTATTGCAACTGTTTTGCAAATGCTAGCATCGCATACCTCAAGAAAATTGCTGTATCTCGAAAACCAGTTAAAAAATGGGAAATCTGCTTCAAACACTCCCTAGAACATTGTTAGGGCTAGGTACAGGCAAAATTTGGTGTCTTTCCAACCAAGGGTAAACCTTGAAAATGAATCGCCGCTCGCAATGTTAATCTTATGGGCGGCAAAAAATGCACCGTCAGGTATAGCGGACCCTTAACCTGATGCCTCAAATACACCATGGCCCAACGGCGCCGCCGGTCACTGACAGTTGGCCCACGAAAGCAGCCTTCAGCAGTGCAGCTGCCCACACAATGGACTCTACCACCCTACCCCATACACGATCACAGTGGGCCATATAGGACCATGCTGGGCGATATAGAAGCAGCGTCAGCCAGCAGAGCTGCATACATAACGGCGATTGCTAACATTGGCTGAGGATCCCCCATGATGTATCTGAGGCATTCAGTGGAAGCGTCGGTCCAATGTAACAGTGAGTTAAGTCAGTTTTCTGCAGATTTGGGGCCGTGAAGGTTCACTCTTCAATAATAAATCGAGTTTTGGTCGATATACCCGCTCTAAAGTTCTTAATTGTAAATAACTCACTCACATAAAACTTCAGTGTACCATGTGAGTTATGTCGTATTGGAGGGCCTAAAATGAGCCAAAAACAGTAATTCACGGATGGTTAACAAGTAGTAGGTATTAAGCATGAAAATAAGTAGTATCACGGGTACTTTGTCGTCCCATTGTGAAGTGAGGCTAAACATATTGGTTGTTATTGATTGGTCAGTGCTATCTATAAACAGCAATATCTCGGAACTACGATTTTCCAACATAGCTCAGTGTTACATTGGACCGACGGAATAAGGCTAGCCTCCTGGTGGATCCGCCATTAGTGGGGACGATCGAGCAAGTGCATTATATTAGAATGCCATCCATACAAAAAAAGCTTTGGAGTAAAAAATATTGAAAACCTTTTTTATCGTGCTGCGTCGTCGTAATTGACACAAGGTTCATATAGAGAGGCAATAAAAAGAGATGCTGAAAATATTTTTATGCAAACTAGTAATAACACTGCTTTGAAGAGACTGGCGATACGCCGGCCGTTTTTTATTTTTTGCTAAAATTATTTAAATTCATCCATACTTTGAGACTCTCCAGTTTATTTCGGAGGGTTATTGGTAGTTTATAAAATGTTTATTTTAAAGCTAAACATACAGACGGAGGAGAATGTTATTTTCAATTTTTTCCGTTGGTCGAAAAGGTCCGAAATTAATTCATAGTAACCAAAGGAAACAATTAAAAATAATTCTCCGCTCTCAGTTTTACTCCCTTTCCCTGTTAATTAGCCTTGTAAGTGGTGTACGGCGATTCTTCTCGCAAAAAAAGTATTCTCGTCAAATTATCCGTTTTTTGTTGTTCTAAAGAGGCTAAAGCAATTTTGAAAATCTGGAAAAGTGGAAAAAAAATCGTGTTATAATTTACATCTGTTAATATCTAAAACAACACTCTCTCTAACGAAAACCTCTCTCTAATGAGCAAACACTAACAATCACTTCAAAACTCTCCCTATAGCGAGTAAATTTACATGGTCCCTTTTATTCCGAAAATACTTTTTTTCGCGATTTCTGAAAAAACTAGCCGAGTATGAAGATGTTCGGCTGCAGCTGATGAAGCATTTCTGCCACCCATAATGTGAACATTGCAAGTGGTCGGAAAGTACCTGAATTTCGTAATGTTCGCAGCAATGGCTGCGGCTGAAAAAAAATTTATTTCATGGGTTGATTTCATGATCTCCCTATTTTTCCACTAAAAATAAACATAAGGCTAAGTTTGAAAAATTTACTGGGAAGTCGGAAAATTTGTGTAGTATGTCATCCCCCAGAACATTACATAAAGCTAATTCTTGGATGATAACAACGAAACCCGTTATTCAAAAAAAGACACAAGGTCTCCAAAAATTCATTTTTGTTCGTACCTTCAAAAATCTTTAAAGAAGAGGAAAGAAGTTTCTAAAAAAAATTCAGCAATGATAATTCGCATTTGTGCAGTCAGTTCACCACAGGACATCTCGTCCAAAAAAAATCACCACTCGCATTATTGATCTTGTGGGAGGTACAAATGCGCCATCAGTAGAAGCAGAACCTTAAGTCTGATCGTGATATGCCAAAATGATGGGTAGCATGGTTAATTAACAGGTAGGCTCCCAGGTTCATTGTTAACCCTCACCTTGCAGACCTGACCGTGCTTCTGGAACTGCGTCCTCGTCTGCTTGGCTGCCGCTTAGGCTTCCTCGTACACATGTAGCAACAAACTCTCCAATACAGGAACCTGAAAACAGAAATATAACCATCAGTCTATTATTAGGGCTAACTGAGACCTTGGCAAAGCCTATTCTTCTAAAAAAATAAAGGGTCCGACAACAGTCGCACTTAACTTTCTCGCCCCATGTGATTTTTTATTTTTTTTTATTTTTTGGAGATTTTTTTGCGGGCGTAATTTTTAAGCAATCCAAAATCGGTTGAAAATGACCCAAGAGCATCTATCTGAGATCACTCCTACCAAGTTTCATGGCTGTCATTCTATTACTGTAGTCCCAAATGCGTTCTAACCATTCAAAAACGTGGTTTCTCATTCTCAACTCATTTTCGACACTTTTTTGACAAAAACGGCCGTAATTTTGAAGATAACAAAATTCTGTTCGACAGATGTTTAAGTTATATGGTTCTACACAAATTTACCAAATTTCATGACAATCGGTCAATAAATGTGAATGGCGCCGAAACGATCGAACTTTGGTCCAGAACGGCCGTAATTTTCAACCAATTCAATTTTAGTTGAAAATGACCTCGAAGCATCTATTTGTCAACACACATACCAATTTTCAGTGTTATAGATTGAAAAGTGTACCGTCGGCGCTTGTCTAAGTAACCAAAAACACGATTTTTGAATTATTTTGGCGGTTTTTTGACAATAGCGGCCGCAATTTTTGACCAATCAAAAAATCCTTGAAAATGCCCCTCGGCAGTGATTTTAGACAGGTCCATACCAAATTTCATCAAAATCGGATGAACGGTATAGGCGCTAGAGCACTGCACGGACTGACTGACGGACGGACTGACTGACGGACTGACGGACGGACAGACTTTTTCCAGAAACCACTTTTTTGGACTCAGGGGACCCCCAGGATCATGGGAAACCCAAAATCTCAATTTCGAAATTTTGCACGAAAACAATACTTTCTCGCCATATATGGCTAGCGAGAAAGTAATAAAAAATAAAACAAAATCCGAGGGACTCGTCGACATTGTACCTAAGAAAGGAGGATTATTACGTTTTGATATAGGTACATTAAAATAAATTTAGCTATTTAAAAAAAGAAGTCGCACAAGAGCCGTCTCTGTGACCTCTCTACACAAGGGGGTGATTTGGTGAGAATCACGCCCCACAGTCGAGTTTTCCCCCAGCCAGTGAAGGCCAGGTACACATCAGAGCTGGGCAAGAATCACCAGGACAAATCTGGTCAAGTGGGGACTAGATCCTGCCTCCTCTTGCTTCATACCTCAGTTCCCTGCCTCACGAACCTAATCCGCCCATATACAGAAAAGTTTTCAAAATAGTTAAGGCTTGGTCAAGAGACCATAGTGTTTGGTCGTTACAGAGAGGTTTTCGCTATAGAGAGTGATAACTGTATTCTGAAGCTTTCCTATGAAATATTAGACATTTTTTTGTCCCGAAATTTACGATTTGGTCAGTTCCTAAAGTGTAGGTACTATATAGTGTCCCCTAAAACTATAGCATTATTCTTCCGAAAATAAAAGTTGGCGAATTTAACTATCCTGCCAATAGCGCCCTTATCATAAAAAGATCTAGGGGCCTTTCCTTTTTCAGGATGAAAAAAATTACTAACTTGATATAGGTAGCATAGCAGAGGGTTGGGGGGGACAAGCCCAGCAACTAGACCGTTTTCAAGAACTATCCATTGTGCTCAGCTGCCAGCACTACCAAATACCAGCTCCCCAGCCATCGAGTAAACGATGGGGACCTACAGTTTTAGGTGGGTTCCGAACCACCACAGCCTCGATATACATTTCACTTGACATGCTGAACATATCAGAGGTGAATGCCGAGCAGAAAAACTTTTTGGTAGGATCGGGATCGAACCGGTGTGACCCGGCTCTCACTGCTCCTCAAAAGTTGACCGTTTAGTCCACTCGGCTATCGAGGCCGTATATTTATAGGTAACAACTGGTGTAAACGACAGTCAGTTAACTAATAATTTAAAAATAAGGTTTCTCTTCTGGCATTTTTTAAAAATACTTTCAGGTGTTACATCCAAAAATATCGAATTCCTAGAAAGATTCCATTAAGAAATGTAAACGAACAAAATTCAGTCAATTTTACGTTGGCAAAGTAAACATAGTGCAACAGGGAAGGAAATTTTGCGAAAGTTTCTTTACAAGCAGAAGTGAAGCACTTCGATTTCAATTTTCAGAAGGGTAGAAAGTCACAATGACATTTGCTCTTTTGCTATTCACTATATACTATATGTATACCAAAAGCAAAATTGAAAAATGTCTATGAAGATTGATGCCTCTGGGAGTATATAATTTAAATAAAAATAATAAAAGCTAATACCTATAACCTCCGATTAATTATTTGTTAAATGCTTTTAAGGGTCCGCTATACCTGACGGTGCATTTTTTGCCGCCCATAAGATTAACATTGCGAGCGGCGATTCATTTTCAAGGTTACCCTTGGTTGGAAAGACACAAAATTTTGCCTGTACCTAGCCCTAACAATGTTCTAGGGAGTGTTCGAAGCAGATTTCCCATTTTTTTTAATGGTTTTCGAGATACAGCACTTTTCTTGAGGTATGCGATGCTTGCATTTGCAAAACAGTTGCAATAAAAGAAACCAGTGAGAAATTGGGAAATCTGCTTCGAACACTCCCTAGAACATTGTTAGGGCTAGGTACAGGCAATATTTTGTGCCTTTCCAACCAAGGGTAAACCTTGAAAATGAATCGCCGCTCGCAATGTTAATCTTATGGGCGGCAAAAAATGCACCGTCGGGTATAGCGTCCTCTTAATTGGATGAGGACTCCTCTATAAATCTGTCTATAAATTTATCTTTCCGAAATAGTAGCCGAATAGTGGTCGTTAAAAGTCTACTAACAAACGTTAAGATAAGGGTGCTACCGGCAGGATGGTGAAATGCACCAACTTTTCTTTCGGGAGGATAACGCTAGAGAGAACTTTTAGCGGACACTATAGTACACTTTAGGAACTGCTGAAATCCACCTTTAGGGGGGTTTAGGAAACTTAAAAAAATAAAAAATAAAAAACTTAGGAAAACACTTACCTAAAGGAGTGCGCCATTATGTCTCCTATGTTGGAAAGACATAGCAGCATCAATGGAATCCCGAGAATGGCGTAGAATATTGTTACAACTTTTCCAAACGGGGTTTTGGGCGCTATATGCCCGTAGCCTATAAAAAAGAAACAAAAATAATTGTGAACAAATATTCAAAAAGTAAAAAATTATCGAAAAATCACCGATGTACTGGAGAGGGATGAGATGACAGTTTCCGGCATCCCTCTTTTGCAAGCCCACCATCTCAGCCCCTCCAGTGCAGGACGCGTTTACCAGCTTTGGAAGCCTACAAAATCTTTTCCCCCCGTCTTGCGGGTACCTTACTACGCCAATGGTAGGTTGGGTAGGTACGGGGATTGCATTAGAACATGTGAGTTGTAGAGTAGGTGCATGAGTAGGTGGTCTTAACCCAGTGTTCAGGGCAGACAACCTTCAGTATTATCCAGTAAGGAGGCCTGACACCATCCACTCTGCTCGAACAAATCATGTTGCTCATATGGTATGTACTTTATTTATTTATTGAGCGGCCTCACAGTGGTCTAGTGGGAAGAAACTGGACTAACACGACTGAAGTCCAGAACTTCAGTTCGAATCCCGGTTACCAAAATTTTTCTGTCGGTAGCTTGGATGTCACGCGAAATATTCATTTGACTTCGGCCAACAATTTAGTACAGCCAAGGCTATTTGTGCTGTAAGGGCCCATATAACGCTTGGCCATTAACTTTACCGGCTCTCATTACCAGAATATTGTTCAAGTAAAAACGAAAAAAACCTATAGGGTGTGTCCCACCATACTTGGTTAAGGGTCCGCTATACCTGACGGTGCATTTTTTGCCGCCCATAAGATTAACATTGCGAGCGGTGATTCATTTTCAAGGTTTGCCCTTGGTTGGAAATACACAAAATTTTGCCTGTACCTAGCCCTAACAATGTTCTAGGGAGTGTTCGAAGCAGATTTTCCATTTTTTTTTTACTGGTTTTCGAGATACAGCACTTTTCTTGAGGTATGCGATGCTAGCATTTGCAAAACCGTTGCAATAAAAGAAACCAGTGAGAAATTGGGAAATCTGCTTCGAACACTCCCTAGAACATTGTTAGAGCTAGGTACAGGCAAAATTTTGTGTCTTTCCAACCAAAGGTAAACCTTGAAAATGAATCGCCGCTCGCAATGTTAATCTTATGGGTGGCAAAAAATTCATCGTCAGGTATAGCGTCCTCTTAAGGAAAAATCGTCTAATATCACCCAAGTTAAATTTCCACGAAAATCTGCGTTTTTCTTTTTGATTGTCAATTTTAATAGGATTTCAACACGGTAGATGAAAATTGACGGTTATCTCTCAACCGGTATACCTATTAGTGATTGGGAATCCCAATTAAGGATAATCTTTATCAACGTAAGATTTTCCTCCTTAACTTCGTTTACCTACTTCTTATCATATGGACCTCTTTTATATGGAAGGTATCTTGTTCTGTTTTTCATTCAGAGCTTCGTACAATATAGATAGATATATTTCGCCAATTCACGTAAATTAGAGAACAATCACAAAAACAATTACATCTCTTCTTCCCCGTTCATCGTCTTTCTTGTCTTCGCTTTCATCCACTGCACCCCCTCCCTTGTCTCGGTTAAAATCTGTAGCACGTACTCTCGATTAGGTCTTCTTGACACTCGCCTATCGTATGGATTATTGTCTCCAGTGCCTTCCCAATATCTATTTTCTCTTTCTTCACATCCACGCGCGACTGTTTTTTGACTGCCTCCTCGCCCCCCTCCATCAAGTATTTCGGTCTTTCTTCCGTCATCAGTTTCTTATATAATGGATTGTGCCTCGTCTTCCCCAATGTCTCTCTATCCTCCCTTCTTTGCACCTCCCTGTCCTTCTCGGTCAGCTTATAACTCCATCCCAGGTCCCTTTCACGCGTTCTCTCCTTCAACTCCCCCTTTTCCTTTTCTCCTCCATGCATTTTTCCCGCCACTTCTTCTGTCAATTTTTTTGTAGCATTCTCGTAGTAGGTACCTTCTTTTCTTGATTTCTTCTCTCCTTCATCTCATAACTTCGTTTACTAAGTTAAAAGTAGAGTCTGAAGATCAAGCTATTTTTCAACAGATTTTTTTTTCTCAGGTATCAGCTGATTTTTAAATTCTATATTATAACTTAGTTACCCCCACACTAATAACAAAAATAAACGTTCCTCTCGGTGGCCGAGCGTCTTGGTTCAAATCCCGGCATAAGTAATTTTTTTTGTCTTCTACTTTATGAAAAAAATAATTCTTCATCAAAGAGCAGGGATTTTAGGATCGGTCGTTAATAACTGTTATATACTTCGATGAGTCTCAAGGCCAATAGAGTGAATTGTATACCTATATACCTACTTGTTTACCATCGACATCTAACGATAGATGGTACCTAGGTCTATGTTTATGTTGGCCTCGCCCGCAGTACTGGTCTTCCTGGGCAGGTACAATTAGTAGGTACCTACCGACTTCGCTTCGCTGAAGTCCTTGGTAAAACTGGCTATACAATTAAATAACTTATACTAACTAGAATTTCTACCTAAATTATTTTATACTTTTTTTTTTATAACAGTATTTTTTGTGAGCTGCCCAAATTAAAAATGGTCACGCTGCCTCATTGTAGTCTAGTGGGAAAACACTAGACTCGCACGACTGAGGTCCTGGGTTTGAATCCCGGTAGCAGCAATTTTCTGTTGGTCGGATGGATGTCACCCTATTTACTAATTTCACTTCAGCTACTAATCAGTTTCTATAAGTAATATAAGTGCCTTGGGGCCAAGGGTACCAATAGCTATGTGGGCCCTCAAAAAAACCACTTTACAACTTGTACACTATATTACAGATACACTCATTACCTGGATACCTTTCTTTTCAGGTTAAGTGTGCTGGCTTTTGCCAGTGTTTCAAGTTCACTACCCAGAGAGCGACGTAGCCCACAGTATTTCTACCCTGTTGGAGGTTACCAGCATCATCATCCCATTGTAAGTATCTATCCCTACTTACCTTCTTACCCTATAGGTTTGTACCTAATTTCTGTCTCCATTTTGTTTGAAGAGAAAACGAATTTCAGAAATATTTGTTTAGCCCCGAAATTCATTTTCTCATTATTGTACCTGGTGCTACCGAGTTAAATTGCACATATTACTTACTACTTCTTGCAGAAAGGCTCTGGTAGTAGTGAAATCGTTTTCTTATAATTTTGTTATAACTTTTTTCTCTCAGCTATGTTTGCATGGTTAAGGCAGATTTGTTCAGAACCCGTTCATATTTTGAAAAAAAAATTCATGCTTCTATAAAAATAGGAATCCTTGGAAGGGATACTTATAATAAGGGGAAAACTTAGTTAACTGTACCTGTATCTTGAAAAAATACAATTTACTTTAACCTCCACCTTATACCTTCACCTTTGTTTTAAAATTTTAGGGTGGTTACTATGGTCATCCTGTAGGAGGTTTTGACCCTTACCGACCTTTTGGAAGGGCTCGATGCCTCTTAAAGCAAGCTAACAACTCACAAGGTAAGTCTTGAAATTTGGAAGACAAACAATACTGAAAATAGACTAAAGGTGTCCCCTAAAAGTTCACTATGGTGGGAAGCACCCAAGAGTGCGTCCTCCATACTCGGTTAACAGTTAAATTCGGTTTTTACCGTGCAATAATTGCAATTTAACTGGAGTTTAACGTTAAGCGAGTATGGTGGGACTCACCCTAAACAGTTTCTTTGAGCACAAAGCCACAAAACTAGTATGAAAATAACATAATCATGAATTTGTAGGCGCAATTCAGTAATCATTTTCGTAATTTTTGGTGTTCCTTTGGGTCAAGGGGATGGACTGTAAGCGCTAAGTACTATCAGGTGCGTAGGCCCTAAATAGTATTTAAAAAAATTAACGTAAATGTTGGATTTTTTGTTTACAAAATTTCCAGAAAACTTCACATTGAAAATATATATTATTCATTCATAACTTTCGAATTTTTTTTACAGTTATGGGAGAGATTTTGCTGAATCAGCCACAATCACTGGGCCCTGTTCAACTTGTTGGTGAAATAGTTAACCTCACTCCTGGCAGGCATGGTTTCCATATACATGAGGTTGGCGACACTGCTGATGATTGCGCAGCTGCTGGAACACACTTCAACCCTGCTAACGTAAGGCCCGCTCCACACATTCGCCCAAATTGCAGCCAGTTAAGGCTTTCTTAGATGACGGTATATTTTTTTCAACCGTTAGAATAACAGTACGTGCTTCGAATTATTTTTAAATTTTTCTATTGGTTGAAAAGACGTAAATTTCATCAAGATCGTAAAGCCACTTATCATCAGAGCAAAAATGAAAAATTTATTTATTTGTTTATTGTTATTATAATTTTTATTATATCAACTTTTCAAGAGTAGAAGGGTTAAACCTTAAATTATTATTGTTATTATTTTTTTTTTATTTTTTTTTTAACGCGCGACGTTCAGAGAACATATGCGCCGATGAGTTGGTTTATTAGATGTTTTTTTTTTGCCGAAGCCGAAGATGAAGTGGCCGAAGCCGAATATGAGTGAGCCAGTTTAGTAGTGGGCCGAAGCCAATACATCCATGTTGGAAGCGGAAAATTTTTCCGTTCCGCCGGGATTCGAACCCGGACCTCTCAGGACACAAAGCGGACCCCTTGACCACTCGGCCACTGAGAGGCACACACTTTAGATTAACTGACAAATATATTGTCGAAGGAACTAAATTCCCTACCAGGTAGCAGTTCCTCTTCGTGCTACAATGGACAGTGCAATGTAGCCAATGAAAGGCTGGCAAAAACTCCAACACTTTCGAAGGTTGTGGTGTTAATGGTGGTGGCAACCACCAGGCGGCCACTGTGGTCATTAATTCGTTCCTTCGACATTATCTAGGTTTGAATCCAGTTCAAGCAAGATTTTCCCCTGTTATATTCGTCTCACGCCTGTTTAAAGCATTGTGATGCCCCACATATCTGCCCCAAATGAGCTGTCACACTCGAAATTGGTATTCCATTGTTTTAGATGAAGCACGGAGCCCCCGACGACGCCCAGAGACACGCTGGAGACTTGGGAAATATTAACGTTGGAGCATCAGGTGTCGTGGCGTTTGAAATTGTGGACTCTGAAATTTCATTAGTAGAAGGCAATCCAAGAAACATCATGGGTCGCTCTATTGTGGTGCACAGTATGGAGGATGACTTCGGTAGAGGAACTGATGATGGAAGCATGACTACCGGCAATGCAGGAGACAGACTTGCTTGCTGCGTCATTGAACGTCCTGTTTATTACTACTAAGTTTTTCATTTATTTTTCGTATATTGTTTTCAATACCGAAACACCCGAAAAATACATTTCTGTCTTAATTTTCTGAATTAAATTCTAAGAGCCATAGACTATTTTACAAACCAATCCAAATAAACACGATTTGAATGTGCCAATGTGCTTTGTGTGGGTATAGTTGCAATATATACATTTTCTGACGGATATGCATGTGTAGGTTTCTTTTAGGACTCCTGCAGCTGGTAACACAACCAAATATCAGCTCCCCACCCGTCGCATTTGATTACGACGGGAACCTACAGTTTTAGGTCGCTTTCGAACCTTAGCAGCCTCGATATACATTTCAACTGACGCTCAGAACAGATCATTAGTTTGAACCAATGTGACCTGGCTCACAGCAAATTGAGGGCGGCTGTTCTGGAAATCAATACAAGTTTCAGATAACAGAACAGATAAAGGCTCTATGGTAAAGGAGATACTTGAAACACTTACTTTGAGCACTTTAGATGGCATCTACTCAATAAACGTATGAGAGCTTCCGTTATTTTGCCTGCGCTTTGCCGTCTCCTACTTTCAAGACGTTTTCATTTAAACTGATTTAGCGTACAAAAGGTATAGTGGCTGAAGTGGGCTTTATGGTGGCTTTAAATTTATCTCATTTTTAGCTTTATAACCTTCATTCACCTGTAAAAGCTCTCTTGGAAGCTTTGAGACATAGATAAGGAGCTCAACCTGTTAAATTGATATCCAAAATTGACAGAAAAATAAAAATCATTCGATATTACTCACTGGTAATATTTCTGGAACACCTACGATCCGCTTTCACCAATCCCATAACCGCGAGATAAGCTATTAAATTTATCCGAAAACTCAGTACAGATGTTCGGTAAGTCAAACACTGTGAAGAAACCAAAAGGTTACTTTATATTCAAGTAATGACTAAGAATCTAAAATTTATTATTTCAGTAGGAGATTAAGTTAGGTTGGGTAAGTTACTATAATAATTAATAATATAAGAAAAGGTGGTTTTTTTTTAGGTCCGAACATTACCTATTACACCAATTTCACTGCTTTCATTTAATTAAAAAAAAAAAAAATATTACCATACAAAAATCTAAATACTATTTTGGGGGAACAGAAATGTTACTATCCCTCCGGTTGCCCCAATAAACCTAAGGCTAGATTTCACCATAACAAACTAACGAAATAAGATAAATTGCATAAATATTTCAGGGAAGAGGAAGAGCGAGGGAAGAGACAAAACCTAGCGATAACACTACCGATAACCGAAGTTAATCTTATCGACTAGTTAGCCTGATGAAAGCCACCCTAAATCAATTTTCTAAGCAGAAGGCGGTAGGTACAGATGATGACAATGACCTAGTACCTACGTACCAGCGTAGGTTCAACCTAGTGGGAATCCCAGGCAGTGACCCTGGTACCTGTGACCTTAGTAGCCAGTCTGGACAACATGGAATCTCCTCAGCCCAAGTAATACGCCTCCTCGTTTAAGGAAGGACGGACGCACGTCAGGAAGCAGAGAGACAATAAGGAAATTGGTAGGTATAAGTCAACAAATAGGTATACTTAATGTACCTAGTATATATATATTAGGTAGGTACTAATATATACTATGTATAATAATATATAATATACTACTATATTTATGCTATATACATAAACTCGTATACTAAATTCTCTGGCGGTTAAGTTTACTGAGATAAAGCTTAGTGAGATACAGCGTGTCGCCTTTCGTCACCTCCTGGGTCATCTTACTCCATGGCTCTGTAAGATTTCCCGTAATCTCCAGATAAATAAGGCTACAAACAAAGAATTTCTGGTCCCGGGATCCGAACCCAGGACCTCAGTCGTGACCACGGTGAGGTCGCCCGTACGATTTTTGTGGATTCCTGCTTAACGACCTCATTATTGTGTCAAAATGTCAGATATATAGGTAGTAAGGAAGACACGATAGGGACTCGTTAGGTGTAGGTATAGGTAGGTACTACGCAGGTACTGCCACCGAATAGTAATAATGGCCAAGGAAATTATCCCTGGAGTTCGTTCACAGTAAGTAGAATCTTCAAACCTAGGTATCTTCTTTCATACAAAAAAAATATATAATTTAAAAATTCAGACATTTTTTTGGGTATGAATTTTTTACTTTCACAGGAAAGGCAGGCGTTGTATCTTTCCAGGTAGGAAAAAACAGCAAAACGTAAACAAATTAACGGGTTTCAAAAACGCCAAGGACGAGATCCAAACCAGTAGAAGAAAAGTGGTAGGTAAGTAGGGAGACAAGCCCTGCAACTGCAACTAGACCACTCCCTAGCCATGTAAACGATGGGGACCTACAGTTTTAGGTGAGTTCCAAACCACCACAACCTCGATATACATTTCACTGGAAGTGTTGAATATAACATAAGTGACTGTCAATCAAAATAAAGGGTTCGACAATGGTCGCACTTGACTTTCTCGCAATTTTTATCGAAAATTTGATTTTTTTTTTTACGTGAATAATTGTCAGAATTTTAACTTTTTCTAAAAAGTATTTTGCCTCACACTGGACGATACTTTTAGGCACCTGCATACCGAATTTCAAACATACAAACATCCATTCAAACATCCAAACAGTGAAGTGTCGTTCGACGCGCAAAGTATATGTTTTCTACTTTGCATGTCACCGTCTTAATTTGTAAGTAAATGAAAATCTATTGAAAATACCCTTGAAGCATCTATCTGAGACCATTTTCACCAATTTTGAAGGAAATCTGTCGATTAAGGTTGTTGCAAAACCGTCTTAACCAATCAAAAACGTGATTTCCATTTTTCGAAAATGTTTCCTACGATAATGCGAATATTGGCCCAAATTTTTGGCCCATCTCAAAAAGAAAAAAAATGATCCTGTAGCATCTATTTGGGAACACTATTGCGAAATTACAAGGATCTAACTTAATAACTGTACTGCCAAACCCGTCTTGACCAATCAAAAACGAGATTCTAGTTTTTTTTCCTATTTTTGACTTTATTTTGCCTATATTGGCCGCAATTTTGAATTTATTGAATATTTCTTCGACAAACCTTTAAGTAATGTTATTAAGCACAAGTTTGTGGATTTTTGTGAATTTCCGGCTAATACTGTTCATGGGGCCAAGATTTTCACGTATGGGCCAATTTTGGCCCAAATTTTTGGCCCATCTCCAAAACAATAAAAACGATCCTGGAGCATTTACCTGAGAACACGACTGCAAAATTTGAAGGTTCTAACTTTATTACCGTACCGTGAAATGCGTCTTGAGTAGACAAAAACACGATTTTGAATTTTTTTTGACACTTTTTTGACAATAGTGGGCGCAATTTTCGAGTAATCAAAATTATATTAAATACATATCTTGGAACTGATTTTAGACATCTATATTCCAAGCCAAATCGGTTGACTGGTGTGACCTGTAGCCGCGCTACAGACAAACGTACGGACGTACGTCGGACGGAAACGACCTGAAAACCATTTTTTTGGTATCTTGGACCTATGAAACGCCTTTTGCAATGAAAATCTCAAAATCGAAGTTTCGCACGATAACATAACTTTCTCAGCCCATGTATTACATACGGGCGAGAAAGTAAAAACTTTGATAGGATCGGAATCGAACCAGTGTGTTCCTCTCTAAAGAAAACCATCTATCAAGGTATCCCGAACCTTTACCTAATTGGCGGGTGCCTTCCCGCCCATACGATCTATTAAGCAAGGTCGAAACCTCTCGCTATGGCGTGCCTGGAATCACCTCTGACAGGATCAGGTCTATTATCTTGACTTCTTTGGGATGTAGTAATCGTCCATGAATATAGGTGACTCAGGTACACTCTATAGGAAAGACAATGCCGGGCAAACAGCCAAATATATAGCACTGGATCCAGGTCAAGGGTCGCAAGGCCAGGATTAGGGACTTCTGATCACTTTACAATCGCATTATCATTAAAAGATCAAAAGATCAAAAAGGGACGGAAGTATATAATAAACAGAGCAAGAAATTTGAAATTTTATCAAAATTTGTTCAAACGTTGTTGTAGCTATGCGACCTGTATAAGCGCGCAAAAGTGTGGAGGTCCTCGGGAAGGACAATTTGTGAAAACCACTTTTTTGGCCTAGGGGGACTTTGGGATACCCAAATTTATCTGCGATGGTATTCGTTACTAGCAAATGAAAAATTTTCCGCTTCCGACATGGATGATGTATACCTATTGGCTTCGGCCCACTTCTAAACTGGCTTCGGCCCACTCATATTCGGCTTCGGCCACTACATCTTCGGCTTCAGCCACAAAATCAAACAAACCAACTCATCGGCGCATAATAATGTTCTCTGAACGTGCAAAACGAGGAAGATGACGTGGCAACAACTATATCTAGTCGATAAAAAAATTAGTGAAGACTGAATTTGAGATGCTATTGGGAAGAATTTGAAATTCTATCGGAAAGAATAATGAGCTGAGGTAAATATAGCGACATTTCTTGAGGAAGACAAATTGAAGAGAATATTAATTCCTCAGTAAAATGTTACCGAAAACTAATTCCATTTCAAAATTGAGGATTTTCAAATCTTCGAACTTTTCAATAATCCTTTAAATCCCATTCAATCACCTCCATGAATAAGTATACTTTTCTGACTAGTCTGTGCGAGATAAATCATAGGCGCAGGCAGCTCCACAGGTGGAGGGAGGGGGAGATATAATTTCCCCTTTTTAACATTTCCCCTCTTTAACACAAGCATTTTCTCCCCAGTGGTACAAAAAAAAAAATATGTAGGTACAAATTACACAAATTTTTTATTTACTTTTTATTATTTATTTAATAAAGTAAGTTAGGTATATCCTCGACAGAACTATAATGCACCTAATTCTCTGTGATCACTCTCAGCCGTGGTCTAAAATATAGGTACAAAAAGATGGGGACCTACAGTTTAAGGTACGTTCCGGACCAGGACAGGTGGACAGGTGAATGCCGATCGGAAAAACTTTGGTAGGATTGGGATCGATCCAGTGTCACCCGTCTCTCAGTAGACGAATCGGTTATCACAGCAGCGCCCATGGTAGAAATTCGGAATTCCTGAGGACTGATTCACCCGTCAAATGATGATTACAATCTAAATTTCTCGTCTCCGCGGCTCAGTGACGAAATTCCAAGTTAATCACCAAGACAAAGCTCAATAGATATTTGTCATTCTTTTTTGTTCTTCGGGTTTGAAGCATATCTCTTTTTCAGTTTTCCATCCCGCATCAGCCGAAGCCGAAGCCGAAGCCGGGGCCGAAGCCGTAATGGCTTCGGCTTCCATACCAAAGTTCTCGGATGGTGCCTTGCTCTTACTTATTTCTTTTCTTACCGCGCGGGTACCAGAATACCCAACCCAACCAGAATACCCAACTCACAGTCGAAGGTACCTCTAGCAACCAATAATTTGCATACAGTATGACCCATTGAGTTGAGCTATCCAGTTTAACTCCCAGTAGGCACTAGAGTCCCAATTTAGAATGAACGTCTGGACTCTTCAGGTTCACTGTTTAACTTGTATAAAATACGTTGCGAACTTGACAACCAGTTTACTATCAACAAATGTGTAGTGGAGTGCGTATGTATATTGCGTAAGGGTCTGAGAGTGTCTACTTCATTCATAATTTGGTGAAATAAATGACTTAAAAAAGTCTCCTGCGGATTTAACATGTTTTCAGGTAAGATTTTACGTTTTAATATGAATTTGATACGTTACTTAAGGGTCCGCTATACCTGACGGTGCATTTTTTGCCGCCCATAAGATTAACATTGCGAGCGGCGATTCATTTTCAAGGTTTACCCTTGGTTGGAAAGACACAAAATTTTGCCTGTACCTAGCCCTAACAATGTTCTATACGGAGTGTTCAATGCAGATTTCCCAATTTCTCACTGGTTTCTTTTATTGCAACTGTTTTGCAAATGCTAGCATCGCATACCTCAAGAAAAGTGCTGTATCTCGATAACCAGTAAAAAAAAAAAATGGGAAATCTGCTTCGAACACTCCCTAGAACAGGCAAAAAATTTTATGTCTTTCCAACCAAGGGTAAACCTTGAAAATGAATCGTCGCTCGCAATGATAATCTTATGGGCGGCAAAAAAAGCACCGTCAGGTATAGCGGACCCTTAATCTTCCTGTAAAAGTTTATCTCGCCTTTAAAAAGGTCCACTAGCTAACGTTATGATAAGGACACTATCGGCAGGATGGTTGAAGGCATTAACTTTTCTTTTCGGCAGGATTATTTATTTAACTTTTAGGGGACACTATAGTAGACATTAGGAACTTTAGAAAGTATGTTATACCAGCCAATGGCGAAAGGCTAGTTATCAGGCGCGTAATCTCATTTTTTTTCAGGGGGGGCAAGGTTCAAGCAAGCCAATAGTCGGTAGGGTTCATCCGATTTTGCTCAAATTCGGTATATAGGTACCTAATCCTAATGTAGACATGTTTTTAGATAAATTTTGATAACTCAAAAATTGCGCCTGCTATTGTCAAAAAAAGGCAAAAAAATCGTGTTTTTTGACAGTTAGGAAGGGCTGGAGGCTATGTATATCAAGTTGGAACTCTGAAAACTTGTAAAAGTTTTTTTGAATAGGTAGATGTTTTTAGGTCAGTTACAACCATTTGGAGGTGGGCTAATAACTTGGCACGGTTTTGGCCAAAACGTGTTGGTCATCACTCCGGTAGCACTGTTCAACCGATTTCAATAGAAATTGGTAGGGAGGTATACTTTAACCTTGTTTGAAGTTTTAACTGACCAAATTTATCTAACGTAATAATTATGGCCAATATTGACATTATCGTAGGAAAATTTTCCAAAAATGGAAGTCACGTTTGTGATTGGTTAGGTCACATTTGCAACAACGCTAATCGACGGATTTTCTTGAAAATTGGTGAAAGTGGTCTCAGATTGATGCTTCGAGGTAATTTTCAATAAATTTTCAATTACGTGAAAATTAAGACCGTGACATGCAAAATAGGAAACATGTACTTTGCGCGTCGAATGACACTTCACTGTTTGACGGATATTATGTTTGAAATTCGGTACACAGGTGTCTAGAATTGTTGTCCAGCGTGTTGCAAAATGTTTTTCAGAAGAAGGTAAAATTCTGGCCAAAAAAAAAATTGACTTAAAAAAAATCAAAATTTTCGATGCCGCTGGCGTAAAAATTGCGAGAAAGTCAAGTGCGACCATTGTTGGACCCTTTATTTCAAATTCACTTCATCCGAGGAGACAGATTTCAGGGGGGGCAGCGCCCCCCCTGAAACATTTCAGGGGGGGCGCGTGCCCCCTTGCCCCCCCCCCAGATTACGTCCATGCTAGTTATAGTTAATTTCTGTGTCAGTAGACCTAACTACTTAAGTGTTATATATTGTACCAGAAGAACGTTATAATTTATAATGTTATTAGCTTCTAAGAAATTCTAATAAAAATATAATTAATTATAGAAAAGTTGATAGAATAATAATATTAATTGTACAGGGGGAATGTTAACGGATAATACCCACTTAAGGCGAACTTTTGTTTTTATGTTGAAAGAAACTGTTGAAGATTGGCTGAGAAGCTCGCTGGGTCTCAAACCAATTTAACTTTTTTTTTCGAATATCAATATTTTCTTTCGTTTTGTTGCTTCCAATACTGAAGTCAAAAACAAGTTTGAACGGTCGGACAATTTTCAGTTATGTCTGATTCAGTTGAGGTTAAACTTTGAACAATAATTATTGTTACTAGTCTACAAGTAATGTTTATGCAATAAAACTGATATTATCTACAGCTCTCTATATACAAGGAAGGATATTTTGGTAAGAATTACACCCCACTACCGAGCTATCCAGGGGAAGATCTTTGATCCAAAAAAAAAATTACTTCTTTTTCTTCTATTACTTGAAATTCTTTTATATAATGAACAATGCTGCCGACAACGTATTTTCACTTCAAAATGAAAATAAGTGCCAAAACAGTGAAGTAACGTAGAAACGAGTTTAATGGTAATGGCTTAAGTTTTCCCAGATTTCTGTGGGTTCCAATCTTTGTTCTTGTTAATGTTCATGGCACTCTTCCGACCACAACAACCAACAAACGTTCTAATTGGTTGTAAATTTCATGTTTATTACCCCTGCTGACACTGTGCAGGTCTGCATCCCTACATATTTTACTTTATTTTCCCTACTTTAAGAGGTGATTCATTTGTGAACCGGTTGCAGAATCAAAAGGTAGCCACACCCGATGCATTTTGGACGGCGTCCAGGCTTCCGGGCAGGGATGCGGGTTTGGGATGTGAACTCAGGGATGGCTGGTGCCCACACACGATACAGCCATCACCGCATCCCTGTGGCTTGTCTTTTGTTTACCAGAAATTGATGAAACCTTGATTTTAATGTGATAATCGCAGTGTTTCGTCTGTCTCTTGATAATTTTCTATAAATCTACTCAAAACAATTCTAGCTGACTCCAATTATTTGAAAAAATGCACAAGAAAAATAGTCGATATAATGAATTAACACGGTCTCATAGACCGTGAGTCACCTGCGTTGTTACAAATTTTTAAGTCACCTCCAGAGGGTAAATAATATATAATTTCAAAAACTTTGGATCCTACTTACTTCTACAGACTAAACGGTCTTTCAAATTTTTTCTTTAATAGTTATTTTAACTGTTTTTACTTTCTCGCTAGCCATATATTTACTTTCTCGCTAGCCATATATGGCGAGAAAGTATTGTTTTCGTGCAAAATTTCGAAATTGAGATTTTGGGTTTCCCATGATCCTGGGGGTCCCCTGAGTCCAAAAAAGTGGTTTCTGGAAAAAGTCTGTCCGTCCGTCAGTCCGTCCGTCAGTCCGTCCGTCCGTCAGTCCGTGCAGTGCTCTAGCGCCTATACCGTTCATCCGATTTTGATGAAATTTGGTATGGATCTGTCTAAAATCACTGCCGAGGGGCATTTTCAAGGATTTTTTGATTGGTCCAAAATTGCGGCCGCTATTGTCAAAAAACCGCCAAAATAATTCAAAAATCGTGTTTTTGGTTACTTAGACAAGCGCCGACGGTACACTTTTCAATCTATAACACTGAAAATTGGTAAGTGTGTTGACAAATAGATGCTTCGAGGTCATTTTTAACTAAAATTGAATTAGTTGAAAATTACGGACGTTCTGGACCAAAGTTCGATCCTTTCGGCGCCATTCACATATATTGACCGATTGTCATGAAATTCGGTACATTTGTTTAAAAGTAAGTTACTTAAACATTTGTCGAACAGAATTTTGTTATCTTGAAAATACGGCCGTTTTTGTCAAAAAAGTGTTGAAAATTAGTTGAGAATGAGAAACCACGTTTTTGAATGGTCGGAACGCATTTGGGACTACAGTAATAGAATGACAGCCATGAAACTTGGTAGGAGTGATCTCAGATAGATGCTCTTGGGTCATTTTCAACCGATTTTGGATTGCTTAAAAATTACGCCCGCAAAAAAATATCAAAAAAATCCCCCCCCCCCCCCCCAAAAAAAAAATCATACGGGGCGAGAAAGTTAAGTGCGACTGTTGTCGGACCCTTTATTTCTTTTCAAAAACATGCTCATTTTCTTTTTAGAAACCAAAAAAAAGGACTGCCCGGATAGACTCCTAAATGAACACCCTCTTAATTGTAGTTCTGAGACATCCACATTCTGCATAGCTTGGATCAAACTATTATCTTATATGTATCCTGAAAAAACATTAGTTGTTGATTTGGCAGAGAAGATACTGACACGAAAAGAAATATTTGCTTATTTACAGAGTATTTCAAACGAAAAATCGGTTCTCTGTATAAAACAAACATTGAGAATGAAGGAAACGATTTGAAAAATATTTACATTTCACGTCATTCCGTAAAACAACGTCAAGGCAGTATACATATTATACGCTCTTAATCAAAGGCGTGCTCAAAACTATGTTATTTTAATTTCTTGTAAATTGCCCTCAAATTAACTACTTTACAAAGTGTCATAACTTTTATTTTAACCAACTTCTTGTATTTGCAACTTAAAAGGAGGAAATACTTAACAATTTGGTGTCTCAACTGAAATTAAATAAAAATAGGGTTGTCTCCTATACCTACTGTTTATGGTCCTAAAGTCTACTGTAGTGACCCCTAAAAGCTCACTATAACGTTATCCTCCCGAAAAGAATAGGTAGTCGTTTCTTTCACCATCCTGCCAATAGCGCCCTTATCATAACGTTAGCTAGTGGACTTTAAACGTCTAGATAAAGTTGCTTAACTGGTATAGATAACTGAGAACTGTTAAAAAATAATAATAATAAATGTATTTACCGTCAACGTACATTACGGGCCCGTATCCAGAAAGTGGTCATGGGGGGGGGGGGGTTTCGGGTCATGGGGGGGGGGGGGGGGTTTCGGGTCATGGGGGGGGGGGGGGTTTCGCCTATATTTTTCTGCTTCAAGTTGGCATTACCATGTTAATTTTCCGTTCATGGGGGGGGGGGGGGGGGGGGGGTTAACCCCCCCGTGGATACGGCTATGGACGCACAACATGTATAGGTACTGTTAGTTTGACTTGTCCCATTTTCCTATATTTGCACATTTTAGGTACATACAAGGAGGTAACCACTCCAGAGATTCCTTAAGATTCCCCGAGATTCCATAAAGATTTCCAAAGATTCCCAACGATATTCATAGAAAGATGAACCCCGAAGGGGTAACCTCTCCAAAAATTTCATGTGACTTCTTTTACGGACCGACAACGCTACCTTTTTTATTTCAGCACTGCTTTGGATAGTGCTTCTGGCACCTTTCATCACAGCTGATAATGATGGCAAGCGATGGGTGTGGTCGTCTGCTAGAAGGACTGATTCTGACAGGCTTTATACAGGAGTGGCCAGTGGTAGCTCCCACACGTCAGCGTTGGTAGCCCCATCCAAATCGCTATTTAAACCTGCTACGGGGTTCGAAGACTCTATCGTGCCACAGTAAGTCTGATTATTAAATTGTTTTTAAGGCTGTGCATCAGATTATGGTGCATTATGGTGCAGGTAATCACCAGTTATTGAAAATCCACCTTAAGTCTGGCACCTGGTATACCTTGTTCACTATTCTGTAAAATCCTTTTATGAAAAAAAAAAAAAAAAAAATCTAATGAATTTTTTTTTTCAGGTCCACTAAACTGAGGTATGAAGTTAGCGAAGAACTAAGCGAGTACCCAAAACCACCCAGACCATCTATTTATCCTGAGGAGCAATATCGACCAATGCAAACTACAGTTAATGGGTATCGACCGGACCCTATCCGACCTACAAACACCTACAGACCGCCTAATAGGTCAGTTACTATAGTGGTGCACATTGTAAGAACAAGAACAAGAAAGCCTTGTTCTGTCCTTGTACTAGAAATCCTTTCTTATTCTTGTTCTAGCAGTATAGAAATCATTTCTTGTTTTACTGCATTTTCTTGCTTACACAAGAAATTTTCTATGGTTTCTGTGCGATTGCACTTGTCATAAGCTAAACATAAGAGAACACACACGCTATATGTATGCATACATATACGCGATATATCCAGCTTAAAATCCACCTTTTTTTAACCGTGTGTTTTTAATTTTCTTTTTTATTTTTCAGGCCAACATCATCCGGTGTCTATCGCCCACCGGAAGATAGTTACCGTCCCCAAGATAATTTTAGACCCGGGCAAGGCAGCGGTTACCGACCACAAACCGGAAGTGGATATAGACCTACCAATGGTCCTAACGGTCGCCCTATTCTGACTGGCCCTGTGCCATCATGGGAACAAGATGACGTCAGATATAAAGAATATGATCGGTGCAAATGCGTACACTCCTTTAACTGCAATAGCCCAGGAATTCAGTTTGTAAGAGAATTTTT
The DNA here is from genome assembly GCA_950004255.1 of Mesopsocus fuscifrons. Lineage (NCBI taxonomy): Eukaryota > Metazoa > Arthropoda > Insecta > Psocodea > Mesopsocidae > Mesopsocus > Mesopsocus fuscifrons. The sequence continues at coordinate 4,758,143 of OX465378.1, forward strand.
TTATAAAATCTTTCTTTTGATGGGCCGTGGAACTGTGTACCTGGCCATCACCGGCTGGGCGAAAACACGACTGTTGAGCATGGCTTTGATAAAATCACCATATAGGACATGAAAGGTTGGGGCCCGCCCCTTACGGCTCTAGCGCCGAAATTTTCATAATTTAGCACTCACTGTCAAGCTTCATCGGTTCTAGGGGTTCGCTCAAAAAAAGAAAACCTTCAAAAATTTTCCTATTTTTCTTTTTCTTCCTCAGGGTTCGTGCGACGTCGATAAACAGTATTGTTGCTATAAGGATGTAAATTCGAACAGACCCAGACCCAGTGATGATAGAGTAAGGCCAGTTCTCGCTGGCCCTGGTGGTCCCGTCGACAGACCGGGCCTCTATAGACCATCTTCATTTAACTCGGTGAGTAAAAATTAGTTAAGAGGACGCTATACCTGACGGTGCATTTTTTGCCGCCCATAAGATTAACATTGCGAGTGGCGATTCATTTTCAAGGTGTACCCTTGGTTGGAAAGACACAAAAATTAAAATATGTTGAAAAACTTCCTGCACGCAAAAGTGGCACTGGCCACACCATACTTAGCTTATGGCCAGGCCACGCGGCTCAGCTGCTTCACATCGCTCTGATGAGCCCTTATAAAGCCTCCCAGAACCGTACGTAAGGGCCGCCTCACCGTGGTCTAGCGGGAAAACACTAGATTACCACGGATGAGGTCCCGGGTTCGAATCCCGGTGCCAGGAAAATGGCAGCATGGATGTTTTGCCACTTTACCTCAGTTTTATGTGTTATGTGTTTATGTTTTTGTTGTATAATTCTCCAATATTATTTTTTTTTTCAAAGTGAGAAATTTAACAAAATTTGATATTAAGGGTCCGCTATATCTGACGGTGTATTTTTTGCCGCCCATAAGATTAACATTGCGAGCGGCGATTCATTTTCAAGGTTTACCTTTGGTTGGAAAGACACAAAATTTTGCCTGAACCTAGACCTAACAATGTTCTAGGGAGTTTTCGAAGCAGATTTCCCATTTTTTTTACTGGTTTTCGAGATACAGCACTTTTCTTTAGGTATGCGATGCTAGCATTTGCAAAACAGTTGCAATAAAAGAAGCCAGTGAGAAATTGGAAAATCTGCTTCGAACACTCCCTAGAACATTGTTAGGGCTAGGTACAGGCAAAATTTTGTGTCTTTCCAACCAAGGGTAAACCTTAAAAATGAATCGCCGCTCGCAATGTTAATCTTATGGGCGGCAAAAAATGCACCGTCAGGTATAGCGGACCCTTAAGAATGAATTATTTATTTTTTATGTTTACCGAAACTCAATAGTACTACCAAGTACTAGCTCTCCACCCATTGCGACAGGGGCCTACAGTTTTAATCGGGGTTCAGTACAATCACAGCTTCGATATACATATCAATAATGAGAAAATTTTTTGGTAGGATCGGGATTGAACTGTTGGACCCGGGTCTTAGTGCTCCTCTAAAGTCACCTATGTAGACGACAGAGGCTGTTACTTCAAATACAAATTTTTTTTACAGGACAGGTTCCAGGATCGACCATCCCGACCATACATAAACAACGATCGCTATTCTAAGGGCTACAAAGATTCGACGTTCGGTTCTGGCACTGGTTCTGGTTTGGAGCAAGCCTATAAAAAGGGTCTGGAGTCAGCAATCCACGAAATCTTTGAGACCCCAAACCGATATGACAACAGAAGGGAGTACCCCAAGGAATTTCAGCGTGACGATCTATCCAATTTCAACAGGAGACCCTCACAAAACTCAAAATATGGACTGTATCAAGGCTCATCTGACTTCTACGGGGGACGATCCACAAATTCAACAATACTTTCGGAAAAACAGCCTTGACGGGCTTCACTTCATCTAACCAGGCTGGTTTGAGCAATTCTGAGCATATCCTGCTTATTTTCTAATTTGAATTTTTTTCGTAACGCTGAAAAGGGAGAATTGATTTTTATTCATAATCATCTGAACCAAAGCATAAACTTTTCCCATATTATCATAGAAACTAACTATCTGATTGAAATAAAAACATATAAGATCAATTCTTTTAAGAACATAAAGTAGGTGCCTAAGCGAAAATTCATACTTAGAGGTTAGTTTCTCTATGATAATTTGGGAAAAATTTCTTTGCTTTGATTCAAGTGAACCGAAACTAACATGACTCCTCCCCATATCATCTAAAATCGATGCTCATAAAGCTAAAAGTAGGATAAACTGAGTATAGTTCGGATTATCCATAGGTACTTAAGTAGGTAGCCAAAAATACCGCGGGAACCAACTTCCCGTATAACCACGGAAGGTTCTAGGACGGTTCATGAACAGTCCAAGCTTCCAAGGAGCGTTTCCTTTCAAATAGCGTACCCAACTGTTACTGATGGACGGTACAAGGACCGTCCTCCAAGGGTCCCAGAGTAAAGTTACAACTAAGGCTGATATTAACAGTTCTTGGAAGGTACTAGAACCGTACGCTGACCATGCGCGGGAAACTTCCACTATCAGTACATTTCAAGTTCTTTGAATGTATTTGAACCTTCCACAAAGCGTCCGGGAAGTTTCACGGGGAACAGTAGAAGGAACGTCCTAGGACGGTACAGGAATGGTCTTGCTCACAGTTACCTACCGCGCATGCGCGCCGCCATTTTAATTCAGTGTTTATTTCGACGTTCGGCGTTGGTGCTTTACTGGCCTCGTTTCAGCGATATTATCAGGTAAATGTTTCTTTTATTCAACTTCACTTATGTCAGTCTTTCTCTGATTCGACTTAGTTAAGTTAGTGTCAAACCTCAAGCAGTAAAAATTGGCGTGGCCCTTTAGGTTTTCCAAAACGATTTTTCAGTCTGATTTCAGTTCGAGAAATGAGTTCACATTGCCTTCATTAAACTATACGGAGCTGGAATACCATAAACCATATTAGATTAAGAAATAATTAATGCATAAATAGGTACTTAGGGTGAGTCCCACCATACTCGTTAACGTTAAACTAGTTAAATTTCATTTATTGCACGGTAAACACCGAATTTAGCTGGACTTTGACCGTTAACCGCGAGTATGACGCACCCGCCTTTAGTACCTACCTATATACGTTCTTGAGGCTTTTCTTATACACTAATCCTAAATCCTATACCAAGGATATCTGCTGATAATTTTGTAAAGAACTTATCTTTTAAATATGTAAACCGGTTTTATGAAAATTCGTAGTTATAATAATTGTAATTTTGTCTTTTTTAGTGGAATTGGAACGTTCGTCATCGCATTAGTGACAGCAGTCTCCTTTCTTGGGAACCACAATGACAAATAAGATGTCATAACGGGACCATCACTCTTTCGAATGCAGATAGCCACTGCTGACCACTGCTGCGCTCCACACTGTTCACCCTCAGCTGAGATTGTAGGTCTCACTCTTCACCTTCTCCATCAGCCTCAGATGGCTTTTACAAAGGTTTATTTCTCCATATCTAAATAACTTATTGGTCTGGACAAGCCTCCCTTTCATCCCTTCTATACTTCAGTGCCTCCATGTGGAACTAAAAAGACAATAATTCTTCAATTCTTCAACTTGTGAGATTTAATAAAATTATTGTAATAATAATTATTTTTATGCTCCAAATAATTTATTTTTTTCTCATTTCATTTCACCTTATACGCTGGTAGTAATAGAACGTTCAAGCTGGATTTAGCTAATTTCGGAATGGAATTTACCCGAATTTTTTTGTAAGTTAAAGAAGGGCGTCATGCGTTGCTAGGTAAATAAAGTCGGAATTTTATTTCCCTACCAACGCATGACAACCTTGTTTAACTTACAGAAAAAAATTCGGGTGAAATCCATTCCGAAATTCACTAAATCCAGCCCTAATGTACTGTCGTGGGAAGCTTCCAAAAACAGTCCATGAACCGTCCATGAAAGGTTCATGGGAAGCTTTATGGACGCGTTTACTGCAGACATTGGACGGTACTATGATGGTATTTTTAAGGTCCTAGGAAGTTTCCAAGCAGCGTCTATAAACTGTTCCTTTTCTATGTAGGGAAGCTTCTAATACCCTCCAAACCCAGTTCTTGAACCGTCCATGGAAGGTACACGGGAAGCTTTATGGACGCGATTTGTAAACAGACATTTAACGGTACTAGGATGGTATTTGTAACGTCCAAGGAAGCTTCCAAATAGCGTACTTGGATGTTCCGTGGTTATACGGGTTTATCTGGTCGAGCGGGTGAAAACCACCTAAAGGGTTGATTTAAAGTATGCTATAATTTCTTCAATCGAACAGTATCTTGCCTTATGTTTAGCATAAGACAAGTGCCATATAGGACTATAGTACCTATACTTTAAGAAGTGGTGAAATTCAGCCTTAGTCTCTTTCAAGGCTCCTAGCCTGATTAGTAGGTATTAATTACACAGTAACTGTTAGGTACTTACTTAACTTAAAACATATTATGTAAAAGAAGTTACCAAAATAGTTCCTTTTCAAAACGAAATTGTCTCAAATTATTAATTATTTTAATTTATATTAAATTTTAGTGTTTGATAACGTTGTTGTACTATACCAAGCTAGTGCCGAGATATTTATTAATCCGTGTTTTTAAAAAGCATGTACCTACCATCTTCCATCAACACTAATAGTCAAAATATTAATCAAAAGTTTGAACGTGTTTTCCATAAATATTTATTTTGCTCGCGTTCTCGATTAATGTGTCATCGTCACACACCCACACGGCTGCTTATGCTGCAGGACAGCAACACAACTTTTCAATTTATTTCATTTTTTTTAGGAAATCTTCTAGTGATGCTTTTAGGACCATTAGCTCCAAACAACCACAATTTCAATTTTCGTTTAAAATATTTTTGAGAATCAAGGGCGGATCCAGGACGAGATTTACGACGAGGAAATTGTTCAGGTTTTAGATATTATATGATTAAAGTAGGTACCCCTTGGTGCCAATCCAGGTATGAGAAATTTTTTTTTAGTAAAATTGATGTCACACCAAATATTATTTGGCTGAAGCCAACAGCTCTCTTAAGTATCATTTGTGGGTCTGAGCTGTAAGCGCCAACAGGTACGTGAGACCCTAACCTTATTTTTACGTGTAAAAAAAAGATACAGTGGTTACTCATTTTTAATACTCCAACTGAATCCTCGGTTCCATGGGCGCCCGGGGCAGGGGGGCTCCCCCCCCCCCTGGAATCCCAAAAATACAATAAAATTGGTCAGGTTGCCCCCCCCCCCTGAATTTTTTTCTGCGGGCGCCCATGCTTGGATCCTTCTTCTTTCTTGGATCTATTTCTACTTTACCTTCTCCATTTAGGAGTTAGGAACAAGGATAATTTGACGATCATTGTAAATATTTAAATAAAATAAAAGTAAAAAATCGTGGCAGAACAATGTCCATTTAGCTAAGATTAGGTACTTCGGTGTAAATATTTGCAGATTGTAATAAATGTAGGGGATTTATTATTTATCAGATTGAGAATATTTTTCAGGGGCACCCGGGGCACCCCTGAATACGTAGACAAAAGCCCATTGTGCCTCCCCGCGTTACCTACCCTACTGCAGGAAGGCGTGGATTTTTACTAGAGGCTGCTTCATGACATCAGCAGGCTCTAGAGATGGTTTGTGATGTAATGATTTGATTGTTAGGTGGGTGAGGGCCTCAAACACACAGAGAACGTGAGCGGGGTTTCCTCCCATTTCTCTCCACCCCCTGCATGTGGGTCTCTCGGCTGTATACCCCTCCTGTCTAGATGTTTCCTTAGCTGTGGTCCGTGAGGGCCTCAGCTAGATGTTAAAGCGCCAGTGCCTCGCTCCTCTGCTGCTTTCAAGCCTGGCCTTAATTAAAGCCTTGGCGTGTGCACTCGGGTACATGCACACGGCAGTGGTTATGGAACAGAGTGGCTTTGTCAGCGCTCAAATTTGACAGAGTAGAAAGTTACATGAGAGAAGCAACAGCAAAATTGACAATGTAAAGCGAAACTATTTTGATATTAGAATGGATATTATATTTCCCACACCGCCTGTGTAAAATGCTTCCTTAAGCAGTGGACCGTGATGGCCTCAGCTTATAGTGATGCACGATGCAAGAACAAGAACAAGAAACGGCATATCTTGTTCTTGCTCTTGCAGTAGAAATCATTTCCTGCTCTTGTTCATATTCTTGCTGCGAGACCCTTGCAATTTCTTGCATACACATGGAATTTTCTGCGGTTATAATGTGGTTTTTAGCCTACCGAACGGCCATTTCAAGTGTGATCTATCGTCGCATAGTCTGCAGAGTTTTTCGTACAAAATATGGACTGCAATCCATGAATGAAGCTTTGGAAAAAAACTACCTGGGTTTATCCAAGACTCTTGCGAGAACTCTTGCAAGAGTTCTTGTTCTTGCAAGTAATTTCTTGTTCTTGTTCTTGCAGTCAAAATCAACTCTTGTTCTTGTTCTTGCATGCCAGAAATGCAAGAACATAAGCAAGATAAGAAATTTTCGTGCATCACTATACACAGCTAGGTACATGTTTGCTGTAATCTGGAGACCGCAAGGGCCTCTCTCGTCTGTTTTTTTCCTAGCCTAGTTTTCATAAAAGCCTTGGTATTCTCTGGTATATAAAAGAGTTCACTACAGAGAGGGTGACATTGTGGAGGGATAGGGTTTGTTAAAAGGACAGTAGGATTCGCTCCTTGTTAAGTTTTCGTTATAGAGAATGACACCTGGATATTGTTATTTCAGTCTCCACAACGGGATATTTATTTAAAATTTCGGCATAACTTCATAGGTGGCGATGTTGGTCGAAGTCGGAAAGAGTGCAGGCTTGGGGGAGAGGAAGGGGCGTTCCTGGTTTCAAATCTCCCGGTTAGCTGCTGTTAAATTGGTGCTTTGAGCTTTGAAAACTGGAATACATCCACCCTGGCCTCCACGAAAAATTTCTTTCCCCATTCTTTACCCATTCAAATTTTGAATTACTTTAAGGGTGATTTCACTAGTTGCTAAAGTTCTCCCGAAAAGGAAAGTTAGTGGGTTTCACCATCCTGGCGATAGCGCCCTTATCATAGCGTTTGTTAGGTAGTGGGAGGATAAATTTACTAACCCTATCTGCACGGTAAGCAACTGGTGAATACCACCGTAACATAGTTACTTACCGATAGTAGTGATGACTATAATTGAGTAGAAAAGAGATCCAGTAAAAGTCCACTGAGTGGCTAGGTCGCCTTCACTACCGTCCCACCCATCTTTCTTCATTGCGGTAAGAAGTTTTGTCTCGAACCCTTGTAGAGTCTAAATAAAAAATAAAAAACATAAGATAGAAAAAAAAATTATTTGGAATTTTTTAAAATTGAAAAAAAATGGTAAATTGACCTTACCGATCGGACGTAGGATGACCAATCGTTCTGGTTGAGAACTTCGGCATTTTGCGTCATGTTCCAAATATCATCTATGACTTTTACACGGATATTTGGTATCCTCTTTTTAACCTGTTGAAGAAAAAACATTTATTAGAATAAATATTGAAATTCTGTCGATTTTTACCTGACCAAAACTGACAACAATAAAAATTCGTACTGGTCGGGTTTGAAACCTATCGTTGAAAATCTCGTGATAGATAAATCAATCATTAAGCTACAAAGTATTGAAACAGGCCCGTATCCGTATTTATTTAAAAAAAAAAAAAAAATGAAATACCTATAGGTATGAACATTTTCCGCCAGAGCTCATAATATTTGAACAAATGTTTGGTACAGATAGGTACCTTCCTAAAATGACTGAATCCTTGCCGTAAATATGAAAAGTCAAGTGGACCTGCACTCAGTGCATACCACTGTCATTTTTTAGTAAACAACTTTTGAGTTCAACTAAGGGCGCGTCCCACCATGCCCAGTTAAAATTAAACTAGAGATTTTCTCCTATGTTTACCATGTTAAATTTAACTTTTACTAGAGATTTTACTCCGAGAAAATCTCCAGTTGTTTTTTAACTGGGAATGGTGGGACGCACCCTAAGTGCTACAACACGTTAGTAAATACATATGAATGATATGTTATGGTTACCTTAACTTCATGCTCAGCTTCAAGTAGTTCAAAGGTGTATGCCCCTAAGTAGCAATAGGCAATAACCAAAGAAACTAAAAATATATGTGAAATTATACAACTAAATAATTTCCATGTGTAGTATAAACAAATCTTGCATTTATTCGGTTTTTCTTCTGCATCGTCTTCGGCCTCAGCTTGATACATTTTACTCTTTTCTTTTATGTCAATTCGTCATGGTTTATTTTTTTATCCAAAACTGCTAACTTCTAGCTTCGTCAGACACATGAATCACTGTCACTTCACGCATTGAAGACACGGACACGGTACAAGATTTTCAATTCAAACTGTGGAGCTTTCACCAAAAATTATACAAAGAGATTTACACAATTATGATTAAAAAAGGGGGCTAAGAACTAAAATCAAGTAAGAGGAATCAAGTGTTTTGACATTTCGCCAACACGCACTCGCCCAGTCTTTTCATTTTTGAATGATTTGTTTTCTGTAAAGCTCAGTTAAATTTAACTGGAAATTACGACAGGGATAGTTTTAGGTGGGTTTGAATACCACCACAGCCTCGGTATACATCTCACTTGTTATGTATAACTTTCCAGGATAATAGGATGTTTGGAGAAATATAGGATTGTCAATGGATCAAACGAATTTTAAATTTCAAGCTCAGTTAAATTTGGTTATGAACGCTGGATCAAGTAGGTAGCTAAATTTCAGTTAAATATTCCCCTAATGAAACGGAAATTTAACCGAGGTTTAACCGAGTTTTAATGAACTTTTCTATTAGCCGGATGCAGGCTATTACAAGACCTGTCAATCTCTCTCTCTCTCTCTCTCTCTCTCTCTCTCTCTCTTTCCCCACCTTATTTTCCATAAACTCAGGGCCGTGTATTTAACAAAATTACAATAAAGTACAAATGGTACCACCACAAACCATCCAGCTCAACTGGGATGGTGGCAAAAAAATGCTGCAATAGGTCGAAAAAAATGCAACCACTCCTTAATTTTTTTCTTTAGTTCCCCAATTTAGTTAGCATGGGAAAATCATCGACAATCTTTCCTTCAGCCTCAGATTCTTACCTGCTTTTTCTAGAATTTTTCTGACTGATACTTTTGACTCCATTACTGTTCCGTTGATTTTATTTTACAGAACAAAATATTAAATACAAAAATAAATGAGCTATCTGTGTAAATTTGCTTGGATGCTGAGGTAGAAAGTTTTGTAGGTTGAAAATTTTTGCCGGTTTTGTCCAGAAGATAAATGTTTAAGCAACAATTGATAGCCAATGAGTCAGACTGATCTGGTAATCAAAAAACTATAATAGCTTTTAGCACTGAACCGTTCTTATCAATTTATTTATAGAAGAAAGTATTTCGAAGTTTTTGTGCTTTTCTTTTGAGGTTGAGCGAACATATTGTTATCTTATGCACTCGCAGACTTTTTGTGAACTATTGTAGGAATATACGAACGTGGGTGTAGATACTGTTAGCCCAGAATGACCCGGCTTCTGGCCTATGGCCAATGTTCCCCTCACGATGAGTTGCCCTCGAGTTCAATCTATAGGTGGTCCTTCTCTTCATTTTGACAGCAACAAAAAAAATAACAAAGAATTGGCAAAATCCGAAAAATGATAGGAATGTTATGTTTAAGCTCACGTGATTTCGCTTTGAGTTCAACCAAAATGAGATGACTGACTTTGCGGAAGTCTAGGTGTAAAAGTGGAACCAGCGTAGAGCCGAGAGGACCGGGGTCAAATATTATAGCTTCGACTTCGGCCAGACCCCTCTGGTGTTATGTTCACAAAAAAAAACCGCTAAAACACATTTTTGGCAACCTCTGAAACACCTTTTGCACTTCGTATATCAATATCGAATTTACACACGATCAAAATATTACTTTCCTATACTTCGTATGTTGGTATATGGAAAAGTAAAAAGTAACCCACTGTTAATCTAGGTTTCTCCTACTTAAGCCTGTGAAAAAGCTTACAGTTGAATACCTCTGTACCATTCGCCATCTGGCAATTGTTCTATTGTTTTAGTCACACTGTTCGTTAGCGACAACAAACTTTGTAGGTACAGCAGTTGTATATAGGTATACCTACCTACCTATAGACACTCTATACGCTAGTATAGAGGCACATACGTCGAAGAATGCAAATGGGTCACTACAAAAAAATACAGGTGAGTCAAATTATACCTAATTTAAACTTTAATTTACTCTTATTACGTGGCGTAGTGATCCAGGGCAGTACATAGACATTCCCGATAAATGTCCGGGACTCGAACGCCCCGGAAGCAAACTTTTCTGTGTTATACCTACCTCTTCCTGTAAACCATTATTCCATTATGCATATCCACGCAAGATCATGAAAAAACTAAAAATAAAAAAGAAAAAAACTTCTTGAGTTAACAGCCCAAGAAAGGGCGTTGGCCTAGCCTAGAGGGAGATTTGGTTAGAAAAATTCCCAACAGTCGAGTTTTTCCTCAGCCAGTAAAGACAAGGTACCCATCATCCGTTCCGCCGGGATTCGAACCCGGACCTCTCAGGACACAAAGCGGACCCCTTGACCACTCGGCCACTGAGAGGCACTGAGAGAGAGAGATAATCATGTATATAGGATGATGGAAAATCCAAAATCTCTCACCCACGTTCCACGTTAGCTGTATGAAATCGCACTTACACTGACCGAAGCTAATCCGAAATACAGGGCTTGGGAAAGTCCGTAGTACGTCAGTGAGAGAACTGGAATCAAATTAGGCTACAATACTACATGACATGCCGTTCTATCTCACTCTTTTATGATAATAAATTCAGCCATATCCAGGGGTGGATAGACTACACAGGTGTGAATTGTCGTTGCTAAACTTTTTTAGATCATTGTGACCCCTTCTTCTTCAGTCTACTTCTTGTTCTGAGCAAAAAATAATTTTGGAATTTTAGAATAATGGATTTCGTGATGTTATAGAAGATTCTATTCCATTTCGTTCAAAGTACATAGAAAACGTGATATAAAAATAAAGAATATTTCAAAAATTAGCTGAAATTCAAAATATCACGTACCCACCAGCCTTACTGCAGTCTTTCCAATAATTCCGATAACTCAAAACGGAGGAAAGGATAGAACTCAATTTTTTTATTTGTATGTGACTTATAGTTTCTTTAATGTTCATGCAACTTCCAAGCACCTCTTATTTGTGCTTACAGTCACTGACCCGAAGGTACGGTGGTCAATTAAACAAACGGATCGTTGGCCGAAGCCAAATGAAATTTTGGTTACCACCAATTGGTTGGTGCCAGGATTCGAACCCAGGACCACTGTCGGGCGAGCCTGGTGTTTTCCTACTGCGCCACGGTGAGGCGTGCTCAAATTGCGTATTTTCCGAAGCATTGTGGGGTAAAGCCCTTTATTCTGACAGCTCAATTGTTATATCAAATGAAACACCCGTGGCGAATGCTTGCCATTGCACGCAAACGTCTTCAACACAATGAGTTTGCATTTTCGCACTTTTAAGAGCAATTTTTCATCTTTTTACGCATAAATCAGAAATACTGACGCATCAAAAAATTTAGACACCTCATCGTAGGTACGATGCAAAAATTTGAAAAATAAATAGTTTTTTTTTTTCATGACCGGTAACTAGGTAGTTCGGTAAGTACATATTTATGCACGTGGCCTAGCAAGTTTGCGTTCGAATCGCAGCGTAGGCAATATTTTCCTCTTACGGGATAGATGGCATGATGGACGTACGGCATGGATGTACGGCAGCGATGTGCGGCATGGATGTACGGCATCGATTACGGCATGGATGTACTGCATGGATTTTTCCACTCCTGAACTGGCGTTGGTCCTCTCCTTTTCTGCTTCGGCAAAACTCCTGTGGTATGTAGTCTCTACAACGCCCGTCAAGAGACCATTTAATTTCATTCGCTATATAGAGAGTTCGCTATAGAGAGCATGACTTTCCAACAGGAGCTCGTATCCATTAAATTAAAAATGAGGAAATCCCTGTGTTTACAGCTACTGAATATGATTGAGGTACAAGAGTACAATAAAAGAGGTATAGGAGTGTATACCTGCCTATTGAAAGCATTATCCAGGAAATAGAACGGCTGCTATACACAGAATAAACCTTTTAGCTCCGATATTGCATGAGGTTCAGTGAGGCAAAAACATTTCACAGAGGACAAAAGCTATATTACCTTTCATATTCTAATAGAGAGGAAAAAATTTATCTTTGATCCCAGGCAAATCACCGTACTCGGTATATTAAAACCTTTAGTGAAAAATATTTACTTTCAAATGGAAAAAAATGCCTATACATGCTGTTTACCCCCCACCCTTAAAAGCTTTAAAAAAAAGAAAAAAAGAAATACCATGCGAGGTAAGTGAACTAAATTATTTCTGTTGTCCTCAGCCAGTGTAAGCCATCGCCATTATGTCAGCTGGCTGACGCTGCTACTATATCGCCCAGCATGGTCCTGTATGGCCCACTGTGAACGTGTATGGGGTAGGGTGGTAGAGTCCATTGCTGAAGGCTGCTTTCGTGGGCCAGAGTGGTCCGAATTGACCCATCTTTCAGTGGTGGGGCCATTGTGTATTTGAGGCACAAGGATATATTAAGAGTTAGCTATTACTAGATTAGTGTCCTGGCAAGGGGACCCAGCCTTCGGGTGGGTACCTGGACTCCACCGGCTGGGGGAAAACTCAACTCTCTGGCGTAATTACGACAAAATCACAAACGCTCAACGGAATTTTTTCGCTCCTCGCACTATCCATCTGACGTTCATATTTGTCAGTTCTTGAATTTTTAATTGCGGAAAGAAGTAGATAGGCTACGGTGAATGGAAAATAGATGAGGAACTTACACCTCGAGGCTAAAATAATACATTTACGGAAACTGAAAAAATGTTTCTGGCACGATTTAGCCGTCAAGGCCAAAAACGTATCTGTACCTAGCAATTGAAGAATACTCAGATTCTCATCGACGTCGTGATTTTCGTATCACAACTCACAATAACCATTCATCTTATCTACGCATGGAAAATATTAATCTTTATAAACCTGTAAATAATTACTGATAATTAATATACCATAGACTCAAATGGGAGGGTGCGTAATATTTCAACTATTGTTATATAATATTATCTATATAATTATTTATAGTATTATTATATAATTGAAAAAATATATAGGTACTCATATTATATTTCTCGTATATTAAATACTCCAACTAAAAGTCTCTTGAGACTGTTTCTTTTATTAATGTCCCTTTTTTGATCGTTTGACCCACCCGAAAATTTTACAGTGCCTAGGTATACCTTGCCCCTCAATAGCCGAGGGGTCAAGGTTTGCAATCGTGTCGTGAGAAGTCTGTGTTCAAACCCCAATGAGAGCATTTTTTCCAACTTCTTTTCGGCTTCAGTCAAACTCCTGGCAATCACATCTATTCAAAATGAGAATAACCGGGAGTCAAGGTTACAGTTCGTAAGCAGGCCATTGTACTAACCTACAGTTAAATATGAGTGAGGACGTTAAAGACAAATTGCAAAGTGATGGGTTGACTGGTCATAATTATAAGTGAATTTATTTGCTCAAAATAAAATTGGCCCAAGAGGACAGCGACTAATGATGGTCCAACAGCCGGTACCGCTAGATCATGGTATCCCCAGGATTAAGTCCTCTACTTAACTTACCATAAATCAAATTCATTCTCTTTAGCAAAGAGCAACAGATGTTCATTTCTCTTCGCTTCTGACCTCTTTTTTTAGATTAGCCTAAAAAAGTGCGTCACTCTTGTCGACAGTGTCAGAATTTATCGTTCAGTACAAGTTCAAGACCCGACAATTCATATGGCATATAAATTATGACAATATCAATATGACTGATCCAAAAATAACATGTTTTTTATTTGACAACACACTGTCCTATTTCAATGTTGTTGCACTGTTGCTGTGGCATTTCTTTCCCGAAATTTTTTAACCTGCAAAATCAGCGAAACTGACGGTTTAAAAAGAAGACCTGACTATTTGTAGGAGCCTTTTTTTTAACCAAAAAAACCCTAAATATTGCATTTTCACACAATGACAGTCCGATATAAGTATAATAATTTTTTGACATAAATATCACTACAGTTTTTCAGCCACACTGAAGGAACAAAACATTTCTGGTAATGTACTCAAAATTTAGAATACCACAGGATCCTCAGTTTAACAGACATTAACCCCTGGTTAAGTTCACTGGCAGGTAACTTAAAGCCTGAACATAAGACCTTGTAAAGCTCCAACAGTTTGTATAGGTACTTCTTAACCTTCAAATTTCGGCTATCGGATGATATAGGCACCGTTCAAATTGGCATCTAGGGAAGGAAATAATCGGAAGGTATGTACCTTAACACCAGAATTGGCTAAAGCAATTACTCACGTACTCCAGTGAACGTGATTCAGATACATCCAAACTCCTTTTAAAGAATAGCAACTATAGGTTTTGTACGTAGTGTTGCTTGGTGGACACCACAGAACCAAACAGGTTGTTGAAGAGAGGTGAGTGAGAAAATATTATTTGATGAAGGGTCGGTTTCACCAGTTGCTATAGTTTACTATAGTGTTGCCTAAAAGTAGACTATAGGGTTATGTCTAAAGAAACAAATGTTGGTGCCACGTTTGGTGGTCAACTTTTATCGGGCACGATAGTGAAATGCATATCAAGGCTCTGATGGTTTGGAATCCAGTCAAAACTGTAGGTTATTTGGTAGAGCTATATACTAGCTATATACTAGCTGAACTAGACGAATAATTCTGTTCTGCTGCTGGGCTTGTCCTCTCCACTCTACTTTTACTTTTCTAGATATAATTGAAAATTTTTTAAATTTTGAATTTTTCGAACATGAATGTAGGAAAATACAAGAAATGTGCAAATAGAAATTTCTTAAATATTGGAGTTTGTTACAATACATGTCAACGTTCCTACAGAAGAAAATAGATACCTCCGGAAAAATATAAATTTAAGAAATAAATAATTGCTATCAATTTTTCCATCTGAACTGAAAATGAAGAATCCGAGGCCAAATGGAAGCTGTGCGAACTTCTAATAAAAAGTCGTGTGGGGAAAGATTGCAACAGACCAGTCCCGAGCATCTTCTCCTTCCATCTATTGATTCCTTCTATTCACTTTGTTCTGAAGTAAATTAGACATTTATCAATTATACAAGATTGCTTTACTTAGGAAAATTTTTCTAAAACATTTTATTTGACGTCCTGCCACCTGATAGTATCCGGGCGGTTTCACAGACTAACTCGTGTCTTGGGAGGTCTGGGTTTGAGTCTTACTTTTGACGGCATGGATGTGACTCCCCCTGTCAGACTTCGGCCCACTCCTTTGGTTTTCAGCCAAATCCTCTTTGTTTATTTTTTTTTAACGAGCGACGTTCAGAGAACAAATGCGGCTATGAGTTGTTGGTTAGATTTTTTGGCCGAAGCCAGTTAAGGAGTGGACGAAGCCAATACGTCCATGTCGTAAGTGAAAAATTTTTCCGACGAACCTAAACCTCACGCTATAGTGTACCTACTCGAAGGAGACACGAAAACAGGCTTTACGAACTGCAAAAATCCATCCTTAGGTGTTAGAAACAGATACGCCAGAGTAGGAATAAACGTATGGGCCATATGACGTAGGAGAAGAGGAGGAGTCTATAGGCTGATCTCTCCTAGCATCTCATCTTCACCTGTAGGAACGGTGGAAAATTGCGATATAAATGAGCAAATCATAGCCAACTATTTTAGTATTAGTCTCAAGTATAGTGTGTTGAAGTTCATTTGAAATCTAAAGTTTGGAGTTCATACTGTGAAGCCAAAGTAGTGAGATTTTCAAGACGACTTTAGGAATATTTTGAAGTTTGGTACGTACTTAAGACTTTAATATTACTGAACTTCTGGAATTTCATAACTCGTTGAAAACTCTCCCAGGAACTACACGGTTTCAAGAAGTCGAGCTCAGCTAAATAGCAGGTCTCCACCCATAGACACGATGGCGACCTACAGTTTTAGGGTCCAGAACCACCACAGCCACGATTTACGTTTTACTTCAGATAGGATCGGTGTCACCCAACTCTCAGTGTTCCTCTAGAGAGTGGAATTTAACCTTAAGTTAAGCACTTAACTGGCGGATAGACGGAAGTGTTTATCTAATCAACTTAACAGTCTTTTATCTGGTTCTACGCAACATGGATGTAGAATGAGTCACTCGCTTACAATTCTGGCAACACACATGAATGCGGCATGACACTCCGCATGTGTTCTACATGACTAATGCCTATCTGTCACATAATGCGGTCACAGGTGAAGGTCTACAAGATTAGATACCTATACTTAAGGTACACTTTCTTAAGGTACAAGACAAATGAAAAATTATTTTGTAACTTTCGCAGTTTTAAGAGATATGCCAGTATTTCGGTAAAAAAAAACTTTGTTGTTGCCATCCTGCTACTAATAGACTAGAGATATTTTATTTTAGCCTTTTGGTCTTGGAAGCTTATAACAAAAAATCTGACAAGTGAATCATATTTTTACATCGTTCAACTCCAAATTAAACGGTTCTAAATTTTTTATTTTTTACTTTCTCGCCCGTATGTAATACCTACATGGGCTGAGAAAGTTATGTTATCGTGCAAAATTTCGATTTTGAGATTTTCACTGCAAAAGGCGTTTCAGAGATCCTAGATCACAAAAAAGTGGTTTTTAGGACATGTCCGTCCGACGTACGTACGTACGTACGTGTTTGTCTGTAGCGCGGCTAGAGGTCACACCAATTAACCGATTTGGCTCAAATTTTGAATATGTGTGTCTAAAATCAGTTCGGAGATACTTTTTAATTTAATTTTGATAACTCAGAAATTACGCCCACCATTGTCAAAAAAGTGTCAAGAAAAATAAAAAATCGTGTTTTTGATTACTCGGAACGCTTGTGACGGTACATTTATCAAGTTAGAACATTCAAATTTGGCGGTTGTGTTCCCAGATAGATGTTTCAGGATCATTTTCATTTTTTTTAGATGGGCCGCAAATTTGGGCCCGGCCCCGGGAACAGTATTCGCCGGAATTTCTCAAAAATCGATAATCTTGTGCTAAATAACATGACTTAACTATTTGTCGAAGAACTTTTCAATCGATTCAGAATTGTGGCCAATTTAGGCCAAATAATGTCAAAAAGTGGAAAAAACGAAAATCGCGTTTTTGATTGGTCGGAACTGATTTGACAGTACACTAACGGAGCGACAATCTTGAAAATTTGGTAAAAGTGATCTCAGATAGGTAGATGTTTAAGACTCCTTTTTAACAGAATTTTGATTTTCCAAAAATTACGGTCGTTATAAATAAGAGAATAAACAAGTAGTTTGCCCGTAAGCTGAAACTTTACCGTTCAATGGATATGCTTGAAATTCGGTATGCATATGCGTAATATTATTGTCTAAGGGTGAGCAAAGTATCTTTGTGAGCAAATCACAATTGTGGCAAAAAAAATAATAATTACATAAAAAATCAAATTATTCGTTTTTCAGTAGCGCAAAAAATGCGAGAAAGTCAAGTGCGACCATTGTCGGACCCTTTATTTTTTATGGCAATAGGGTTGCAGTAGGTTAGCTTAAAAGTTCCTTATTACCAATTTTCCCACTAATCTGCACGTTTTATTTATTGTTTAGAAAATTTTAATTTTCCCAATAATTTTTTGATTTTTTTTTTTTTTTTTGAGCTCGTTCTTCTTGATAATTTTTCTACATTTCTTCGAAAAATTGACCTAATCTAACGTAACCTATAAAGGAAGTTTTCGAAGAATAATTTCAACAAAGCTGAACTGTGATACGGTCCTGGTGGTCTCATTGCAAAATATGTCTCAGAGCTTCTAACACTATTAACATAGATTCTCGTCACCTCCCCCCCCCAACCCTATCTCTACCCTCTTTAGACAGTAATTATATTTGTGTCACCCTTTCTGAATCCTACCTTGAGCCTTATTAAAAGGGTCGGAAACTTACTGGGGGGGATACCCACAGCAAAAAGACCGCCAAGTGGTCTAGCTATAGAGGTACAGTGAGAGCCGGGTCACAACGGTTCAATCCCCATCCTTATCAATGTTTTTCTGAACCTCTGATATGTGTGGAGTGAAGTATAC
This sequence comes from Mesopsocus fuscifrons, assembly GCA_950004255.1. Classification (NCBI taxonomy): domain Eukaryota; kingdom Metazoa; phylum Arthropoda; class Insecta; order Psocodea; family Mesopsocidae; genus Mesopsocus; species Mesopsocus fuscifrons. The sequence continues at coordinate 4,776,362 of OX465378.1, forward strand.
ATCGAGATTGTGGTGGTTCGGAACCCACCGAAAACTGTAGGCCCCCGTCGTGTACTAACACAATGTGTGGGGAGGAGGTATTTGGTAGTGCTCCCAGCTGAGCGCGATGGATAATTCTTGGAATGGTCTAGTTGCTGGCATTGTCCCCCACTCCACTAGTAGGTACTCAGAAGAACTGGAAAAAAAACGTTGCTGGTTAATTTTTGCTATAATTTTTTTTTACAAACTTTAGAAGAAAAGTTTGAAAATAAACATATCACGGAGTAGTTTTAAAATTTTTGCTTTGGGAGAGGGAGGAACGGTAAAAGAGTTGTTTCCGTCTCCCGCTGGCTTTTCTCCTTTTCAGCCAGTCTCCCTTTGACTACCCGACAGCCGCGCAACCGACTAATTAGATGCTGCTTTTCATTCATTACGACGGAATGGCTGGATCCCGCCATATTATATTTATTTATAATATATGCATATAATTTTCCCCGACTTCTATGAAAATTTAACAAGATAGAATCCATGCAAAGTTACATTCCCAAGAAAATCCTGATTCCTGGCTGATAGAAGGACAGGTTATTTATCGAGAGTTCCAAGACAACAAACTGTCCGGATTAAATATGTATCAATAAAAATTGAAATTAAGAAAAAAATGTGATTTTAAAACCCAAGCCAAGTTTGTTAAGTTTGCCGACTTCAACTGAATATTTTACTTATTACTTGGCTCTTGATTTTCTAGCCAATGGGCAAAGGCCATTCAGAAAAATTTGTCGGGTAATATGACAAAAATATTAATATAAAATTTTTTCAAATTTCTCAATTTGAAAAAAAATTAATATCGGAGAATTATACAACAAAAACATATAACACATAACACATAATTCTGAGCTCAATTGGCAAAACATCCATGCTGCCATTTTCCTGGCACCGGGATTCGAACCCGGGACCTCAGCCGTGGTAGTCTAGTGTTTTCCCGCTAGACCACGGGGAGGTGGCCCTTACGTACTGTACCAACTAGGTATAAAAATACTCAGCAGGCACAGCTATTAGATAATATAGGTATTTATAGTAACCTACGAACTACCCTGGCTAGCTTTTTGTGGGTTCAAGAAAGGTAGTGTCAAAATACTTTGGATAATCTATAGAATAAACAAATAGTTTGAATCCTACAGCAACAACACAATTAAGGTTAAACTCATCATTATAATATACAGTACTATTAGGTAAAAGAATGAAAAGTGAAGTAAGTGAACAATAAGTTACACTAAAAATTGGGAGCTCCCCTAAACCAAAGTAGTTTAAATATAGGAAAGTCCTTATTATTGTCTATCATGTACTAAATTGAAGTTAAATTAAAGTTAAATTGGATGTAAATAAAATCAAATATGAGATCCGGTACTGAATTTGGACGCCAGAAGCAATAATTAGTTAATTATAGAAACTTTATGCTACATCGATTTGCTCCTATCGATTGTATAGCTTATATTAACGGATGAACCAAGATTGTAAGTAGATAAAGGTTAACTGTAGCTACGACTAGTCAGAACATACTTAGAACTGCTGAAATTACACCACTTCAACTTTGAGCTTGCATATATCTTTTAAACTGTAGGTAATGTAGGTAATTAAATTATTGTTTTAACATGATGATCGGCTCCAATCTCCACAAAAATAGGTACTTCTTCATCTTCCTATGTCATCGCCAACTAAGGTAAACTGTTCAACACCGACCTTGTAAAATTCCATTGTTGTTCTATGGCTAGGATTTCCCTCGAAGTTTGCAGTTTAGCCCTCCATCATCTCAAGTACATCTAAGGTCACCTTGGAACAAGCAGGCATTGCAGTACGGCTCCAGGTTACGATTGGTACTCTATGCTCCAGGATATGGTAGGAACTCTCTTCTCTGCCGTATATAAACCTCGTACTAAAACTGCAATTCTGGAAACTGGGTACTGCAACTGCAACTACTGCAACTTCAACTGCAACTGCAACCTCCACCTAAATGGAATCCAATTACTTAGTCACTACTCAAATATACGGAACTTTAAACTTTATCTAACCTATTATATTAATGAAATCTGAACTTACCAAGGGAGGTCACAAATTTGTTAAAATAAGAAAAAGGAACGAAAACACGATGATAAGGAGTGGCTGGTCTCAGGCAATCTGGCAGGAAAACACAGTAGTTCCGCTGTTCAAATCTGTGCTCGCATGCTTTATATAGTTTGATTAATCTCCACCAGAAAGCTGCACCTTACGGAGGTCTACGAGTAGAAAGATGTAGAAATTGATATATACTATTTTTTGCTGCAAGGCTAAAATATACATATGTGCTGTTCACCAGCACATCTCCATCTAAGTTAGAAATAAAAGTCCGGCCTAAACGAAACACAAAACAAAGAAATTAGACCTAATGTAGTCTTCGTGAAACAAACACATGTAAAATTACAGTCGTAATGAAGAGATAGACGTGGAAGATCAAGGGGCTCGAATCCACGACCTTTTTATGAAGAGTCTCATGCGTAGTTATGATCATGATTTCAAGGAGGATTTCTGCTGATGAACGGCTTTAAATTCTCTATGCAGTGTGTGCCACTGACTTTCCCATCAAGCGTTGAAATTTCATACTGTGTATTAGATAGAACCTTGCTTATTCTGTATGGACCAACGTATCTTTCAGCTAGTGAGCTGCAGAAGTTGTCAGCTGCACTCGATTTCACAAACGCCTTTCGATATACTAGATCTCCAACCGAATACTTCAATTCTCTTCTTCTCAAATTGTACCTCTTTGCTTGCGCTTCACGACCTTTCTTCACAGACTCTTTCACAAACTCCCATATCTTCTTCTGTCTCCCCTTCAACTCTTTGATCTCCACTTCATCGATAATCTCAACATCTTCCTCAATTGGCTGATTATTTGCTTGATCTTCACAAGTTACTAAGGATACTTCATGTTCTGGACCACGTGACAAAACATTTTCTTCATCAGAACATGGGACGACATCAATAGGAGGTAAATTTACAACAGAACTGTTGTTCTTCCGTTGCATATCCGGATGAACATCCTTCACTCGCGACTTCACCGGACTATCATCACGAGTCTCTAGTTTCCCTTATTTGAAGAACTCTTTGAAGTTTCACCACTTTTCTGATTTGCTGCAAGCATCATCCTCGTAACTTCTTCAGCTATTTTTGAGATAACTGACGGAGAAAGCTGCATTCCACTGACACTTGGCTGAACCTCATTGCGTACAGTGTTTGTCCTTTCACGACATTGACTCTGGAAATGGCCTGTCTTCTTACAATTATAACAAATCACACGCTTAGGTTTTCCACAATTCGATGCCTTATGACCAACTTCATCACAGTTGTAGCACCTAAATTCACTTCTGCTTGATGACTGACCAACATTCATAGTATTAGTCTGTATCTGATTTCTTGATGATTGATAATTTCCATGATAACGACTCTGACTTTGGTTTCGACTCTGGTCCTGCATTCGAGAATTTTGACCTTTATTCATACGAGACATCTCCTCAAAACGTGATCTTTCCTGACGAAAATCTTCATCCGCTTTAATTGCTGCTACTTCAATCTCCTTTATCGACTTGAAATTAGTCACGCTCGTTGCAAGATGCGCCTTATACTCCATGGTCATTCTGGATAAGATAATGTGCAGAAGTTCTTTCTCGTCAACGGGATGCAAAAGTAGTTGATTGTCAGCTAACAAGTCATTTACGAAGGACATCAGCGTTTGATCAGGCTTCATACATGCATTCAGTATCTTATACCTCAAACCACGTTCAGCATATTCAGGTAAAAATCTATCAATCAGCTCCTGTTTGAACTTAGGCCATTCATTGAACTGATGAGCACGTCCATTCCACCATTGTAGAGCATCTCCAGTAAATAAATGTCTACAAACTTTGATCCTTTCAAGATCAGTCAATTCAAAACTGTCCAGTTGACTCTCAATGTCTTCTAGGAAAATCTTAAGCGACTCTCCTCTTGCTCCAGCATAGGTAAGCTTAATCATGCGACAATGCTTCAGGAACTTAGTAAACTTCGAACCTTCGACAGATGAAGTAGTAGGACTTGGACCACCATTAGCATTACCAATCTGTCGCAAAATCGCCTGGCCAATAATCCTAGCTTCATTATCTCGCTCATCCTGATGTCTCAAATCATGATTAATTATTACCTCCTCATCACTCTCATTTTCAAAATTATCATCCACATTCTCATTCCGGTCGTTAACTCGATTCCGATTCTCTGCCATTTTTCAAAATAAAATAAAATCCACAAAATTAAAAAATCTCAAAACTGACTGTTCAATTTCCAATAAGCATACCGAGGGAAACCACTACGCCAACATAAACAACAACGAAGCACACAGGTCTCGAACAACAAACACAACCTCTAGGAACCAATCACTAAAAAAGATGCTGCGGTAGGATCATCACTCCAGCCCTATGTAATAGACGCTCCAAACATCACGACCTATCACTGAACTGAACTTCCAATCCTACCAATGAGTAATCTAAACTCAAGGATATTGAACCTGAAGAACGATTTTCCAAAGTAAAATTGCAAAAAGTCCCTCTAAATCCAACTCCAAAATTATAACCGGAATTATACCTACATTGTACCTAAATAGCGAAAAAGTCGACAACCAGCTGATGAGTAGTAGACACCGTGAAGATTTGCACAAACAACACAAACGGACACAAGCGAATCCACTAAAAGCTGCTTATCTCGAAGACATGTTAAAACATGGAAATAAATCCATCCAAATCCTGTAAATTTTTAAGTTAAATTTCCTCATAAAAATCAAGCTCGAAGTTGAATATTACACAAGTAGAATAATCTTTGAAGTCTGCTGAAACGGATTGTGTTTACTGTAGATTCAAACCAGAAAATAAACAAAAACTAAAAAAACTAGGTTATCCAAGCGTAATTTTGACACTTTCAGTAAAAAACTGCGAAAATTTACTCAATTTACTTATTCAGATAATCAATCAGATAATTATTCAGCTAATTATTCAGCTCCACCGTTGTGCGCCATTTAACTGTACCAACTAGGTATAAAAATACTCAGCAGGCACAGCTATTAGATAATATAGGTATTTATAGTAACCTACGAACTACCCTGGCTAGCTTTTTGTGGGTTCAAGAAAGGTAGTGTCAAAATACTTTGGATAATCTATAGAATAAACAAATAGTTTGAATCCTACAGCAACAACACAATTAAGGTTAAACTCATCATTATAATATACAGTACTATTAGGTAAAAGAATGAAAAGTGAAGTAAGTGAACAATAAGTTACACTAAAAATTGGGAGCTCCCCTAAACCAAAGTAGTTTAAATATAGGAAAGTCCTTATTATTGTCTATCATGTACTAAATTGAAGTTAAATTAAAGTTAAATTGGATGTAAATAAAATCAAATATGAGATCCGGTACTGAATTTGGACGCCAGAAGCAATAATTAGTTAATTATAGAAACTTTATGCTACATCGATTTGCTCCTATCGATTGTATAGCTTATATTAACGGATGAACCAAGATTGTAAGTAGATAAAGGTTAACTGTAGCTACGACTAGTCAGAACATACTTAGAACTGCTGAAATTACACCACTTCAACTTTGAGCTTGCATATATCTTTTAAACTGTAGGTAATGTAGGTAATTAAATTATTGTTTTAACATGATGATCGGCTCCAATCTCCACAAAAATAGGTACTTCTTCATCTTCCTATGTCATCGCCAACTAAGGTAAACTGTTCAACACCGACCTTGTAAAATTCCATTGTTGTTCTATGGCTAGGATTTCCCTCGAAGTTTGCAGTTTAGCCCTCCATCATCTCAAGTACATCTAAGGTCACCTTGGAACAAGCAGGCATTGCAGTACGGCTCCAGGTTACGATTGGTACTCTATGCTCCAGGATATGGTAGGAACTCTCTTCTCTGCCGTATATAAACCTCGTACTAAAACTGCAATTCTGGAAACTGGGTACTGCAACTGCAACTACTGCAACTTCAACTGCAACTGCAACCTCCACCTAAATGGAATCCAATTACTTAGTCACTACTCAAATATACGGAACTTTAAACTTTATCTAACCTATTATATTAATGAAATCTGAACTTACCAAGGGAGGTCACAAATTTGTTAAAATAAGAAAAAGGAACGAAAACACGATGATAAGGAGTGGCTGGTCTCAGGCAATCTGGCAGGAAAACACAGTAGTTCCGCTGTTCAAATCTGTGCTCGCATGCTTTATATAGTTTGATTAATCTCCACCAGAAAGCTGCACCTTACGGAGGTCTACGAGTAGAAAGATGTAGAAATTGATATATACTATTTTTTGCTGCAAGGCTAAAATATACATATGTGCTGTTCACCAGCACATCTCCATCTAAGTTAGAAATAAAAGTCCGGCCTAAACGAAACACAAAACAAAGAAATTAGACCTAATGTAGTCTTCGTGAAACAAACACATGTAAAATTACAGTCGTAATGAAGAGATAGACGTGGAAGATCAAGGGGCTCGAATCCACGACCTTTTTATGAAGAGTCTCATGCGTAGTTATGATCATGATTTCAAGGAGGATTTCTGCTGATGAACGGCTTTAAATTCTCTATGCAGTGTGTGCCACTGACTTTCCCATCAAGCGTTGAAATTTCATACTGTGTATTAGATAGAACCTTGCTTATTCTGTATGGACCAACGTATCTTTCAGCTAGTGAGCTGCAGAAGTTGTCAGCTGCACTCGATTTCACAAACGCCTTTCGATATACTAGATCTCCAACCGAATACTTCAATTCTCTTCTTCTCAAATTGTACCTCTTTGCTTGCGCTTCACGACCTTTCTTCACAGACTCTTTCACAAACTCCCATATCTTCTTCTGTCTCCCCTTCAACTCTTTGATCTCCACTTCATCGATAATCTCAACATCTTCCTCAATTGGCTGATTATTTGCTTGATCTTCACAAGTTACTAAGGATACTTCATGTTCTGGACCACGTGACAAAACATTTTCTTCATCAGAACATGGGACGACATCAATAGGAGGTAAATTTACAACAGAACTGTTGTTCTTCCGTTGCATATCCGGATGAACATCCTTCACTCGCGACTTCACCGGACTATCATCACGAGTCTCTAGTTTCCCTTATTTGAAGAACTCTTTGAAGTTTCACCACTTTTCTGATTTGCTGCAAGCATCATCCTCGTAACTTCTTCAGCTATTTTTGAGATAACTGACGGAGAAAGCTGCATTCCACTGACACTTGGCTGAACCTCATTGCGTACAGTGTTTGTCCTTTCACGACATTGACTCTGGAAATGGCCTGTCTTCTTACAATTATAACAAATCACACGCTTAGGTTTTCCACAATTCGATGCCTTATGACCAACTTCATCACAGTTGTAGCACCTAAATTCACTTCTGCTTGATGACTGACCAACATTCATAGTATTAGTCTGTATCTGATTTCTTGATGATTGATAATTTCCATGATAACGACTCTGACTTTGGTTTCGACTCTGGTCCTGCATTCGAGAATTTTGACCTTTATTCATACGAGACATCTCCTCAAAACGTGATCTTTCCTGACGAAAATCTTCATCCGCTTTAATTGCTGCTACTTCAATCTCCTTTATCGACTTGAAATTAGTCACGCTCGTTGCAAGATGCGCCTTATACTCCATGGTCATTCTGGATAAGATAATGTGCAGAAGTTCTTTCTCGTCAACGGGATGCAAAAGTAGTTGATTGTCAGCTAACAAGTCATTTACGAAGGACATCAGCGTTTGATCAGGCTTCATACATGCATTCAGTATCTTATACCTCAAACCACGTTCAGCATATTCAGGTAAAAATCTATCAATCAGCTCCTGTTTGAACTTAGGCCATTCATTGAACTGATGAGCACGTCCATTCCACCATTGTAGAGCATCTCCAGTAAATAAATGTCTACAAACTTTGATCCTTTCAAGATCAGTCAATTCAAAACTGTCCAGTTGACTCTCAATGTCTTCTAGGAAAATCTTAAGCGACTCTCCTCTTGCTCCAGCATAGGTAAGCTTAATCATGCGACAATGCTTCAGGAACTTAGTAAACTTCGAACCTTCGACAGATGAAGTAGTAGGACTTGGACCACCATTAGCATTACCAATCTGTCGCAAAATCGCCTGGCCAATAATCCTAGCTTCATTATCTCGCTCATCCTGATGTCTCAAATCATGATTAATTATTACCTCCTCATCACTCTCATTTTCAAAATTATCATCCACATTCTCATTCCGGTCGTTAACTCGATTCCGATTCTCTGCCATTTTTCAAAATAAAATAAAATCCACAAAATTAAAAAATCTCAAAACTGACTGTTCAATTTCCAATAAGCATACCGAGGGAAACCACTACGCCAACATAAACAACAACGAAGCACACAGGTCTCGAACAACAAACACAACCTCTAGGAACCAATCACTAAAAAAGATGCTGCGGTAGGATCATCACTCCAGCCCTATGTAATAGACGCTCCAAACATCACGACCTATCACTGAACTGAACTTCCAATCCTACCAATGAGTAATCTAAACTCAAGGATATTGAACCTGAAGAACGATTTTCCAAAGTAAAATTGCAAAAAGTCCCTCTAAATCCAACTCCAAAATTATAACCGGAATTATACCTACATTGTACCTAAATAGCGAAAAAGTCGACAACCAGCTGATGAGTAGTAGACACCGTGAAGATTTGCACAAACAACACAAACGGACACAAGCGAATCCACTAAAAGCTGCTTATCTCGAAGACATGTTAAAACATGGAAATAAATCCATCCAAATCCTGTAAATTTTTAAGTTAAATTTCCTCATAAAAATCAAGCTCGAAGTTGAATATTACACAAGTAGAATAATCTTTGAAGTCTGCTGAAACGGATTGTGTTTACTGTAGATTCAAACCAGAAAATAAACAAAAACTAAAAAAACTAGGTTATCCAAGCGTAATTTTGACACTTTCAGTAAAAAACTGCGAAAATTTACTCAATTTACTTATTCAGATAATCAATCAGATAATTATTCAGCTAATTATTCAGCTCCACCGTTGTGCGCCATTTAACTGTACCAACTAGGTATAAAAATACTCAGCAGGCACAGCTATTAGATAATATAGGTATTTATAGTAACCTACGAACTACCCTGGCTAGCTTTTTGTGGGTTCAAGAAAGGTAGTGTCAAAATACTTTGGATAATCTATAGAATAAACAAATAGTTTGAATCCTACAGCAACAACACAATTAAGGTTAAACTCATCATTATAATATACAGTACTATTAGGTAAAAGAATGAAAAGTGAAGTAAGTGAACAATAAGTTACACTAAAAATTGGGAGCTCCCCTAAACCAAAGTAGTTTAAATATAGGAAAGTCCTTATTATTGTCTATCATGTACTAAATTGAAGTTAAATTAAAGTTAAATTGGATGTAAATAAAATCAAATATGAGATCCGGTACTGAATTTGGACGCCAGAAGCAATAATTAGTTAATTATAGAAACTTTATGCTACATCGATTTGCTCCTATCGATTGTATAGCTTATATTAACGGATGAACCAAGATTGTAAGTAGATAAAGGTTAACTGTAGCTACGACTAGTCAGAACATACTTAGAACTGCTGAAATTACACCACTTCAACTTTGAGCTTGCATATATCTTTTAAACTGTAGGTAATGTAGGTAATTAAATTATTGTTTTAACATGATGATCGGCTCCAATCTCCACAAAAATAGGTACTTCTTCATCTTCCTATGTCATCGCCAACTAAGGTAAACTGTTCAACACCGACCTTGTAAAATTCCATTGTTGTTCTATGGCTAGGATTTCCCTCGAAGTTTGCAGTTTAGCCCTCCATCATCTCAAGTACATCTAAGGTCACCTTGGAACAAGCAGGCATTGCAGTACGGCTCCAGGTTACGATTGGTACTCTATGCTCCAGGATATGGTAGGAACTCTCTTCTCTGCCGTATATAAACCTCGTACTAAAACTGCAATTCTGGAAACTGGGTACTGCAACTGCAACTACTGCAACTTCAACTGCAACTGCAACCTCCACCTAAATGGAATCCAATTACTTAGTCACTACTCAAATATACGGAACTTTAAACTTTATCTAACCTATTATATTAATGAAATCTGAACTTACCAAGGGAGGTCACAAATTTGTTAAAATAAGAAAAAGGAACGAAAACACGATGATAAGGAGTGGCTGGTCTCAGGCAATCTGGCAGGAAAACACAGTAGTTCCGCTGTTCAAATCTGTGCTCGCATGCTTTATATAGTTTGATTAATCTCCACCAGAAAGCTGCACCTTACGGAGGTCTACGAGTAGAAAGATGTAGAAATTGATATATACTATTTTTTGCTGCAAGGCTAAAATATACATATGTGCTGTTCACCAGCACAGTACGGTTCTGGGAGGGTTTATAACCTTCCACCTCACTCTTCGATGAGAGTGGTGACACCCGTTCTTCTCAAATACCCAAAGGGTTTCCAATATTATTTTTACTTTCTCACTGAGAAAGTTATGTCATCAAAATTTTGATTTTGAGATTTTGTATTTCCCATGATCCTGGAGGTCCCCCGAGTCCAAAAAAGTGGGTTTTAAAAAATGTCCGTCCGACGTACGTCACTCTGTCGCGCACTAGTACGGCACACCATTCATCCAATTTTGCTCAAATTCGGTACCTATGAGGTTACCTAGCGTAAATATCTGGGCATTTTTTTTATACATTTTTGATAACACAAAAATTGCGTCGTTATAGTCAAAAAAAGGCAAAAAATCGTGTTTTTTAAATATTGTATCAATAAAAATCGAAATTAAGAAAAAGATGTGATTTTAAAACCCAAGCCAAGTTTGTCAAGTTTGCCGACTTCAACTGAATATATTACTTATTACTTGGCTCTTGATTTTCTAGCCAATGGGCAAAGGCAGTTCAGAAAAATTTGTCGGGTAATATGACAAAAATATTAATATAAAATTTTGTCAAATTTCTCAATTTGAAAAAAAATTAATATCGGAGAATTATACAACAAAAACATTTAACACATAACACTTATAACATCCATGCTGCCATTTTCCTGACACCGGGATTCGAACCCGGGACCTCAGCCGTGGTAATCTAGTGTTTTCCCGCTAGACCACGGGGAGGCTGCCCTTACATACGGTTCTGGGAGGGTTTATAACCTTCCACCTCACTCTTCGATGCATGAGAGTGGCGACACCCGTTCTTCTCAAATACCCAAAGGGTTTCCAATATTATTACTTTCTCGCCCGTATATGTAATACATGGGCTGAGAAAGTTATGTCTTCGTGCAAAATTTTGATTTTGAGATTTTGGATTTCCCATGATCCTGGAGGTCCCCCGAGTCCAAAAAAGTGGTTTTTAAAAAAAAGGCCGTCCGACGTACGTCACTCTGTCGCGTACTTGTACGGCACACCATTCATCCGATTTTGCTCAAATTCGGTATGTAGGTACCTAGAGTAAATATCTGGGCATCTTTTTTGATACATGTTCGATAACACAAAAATTGCGTCAGTTATAGTCAAAAAAAGGCAAACAATCGTGGTTTTTGACAGTTAGGAAGAGCTGGAGGCTACTATTATCACGTTAGAACCTTAAAAATTGGCAAAAGTGTTTTCAAATTGGTCCTCTTGAGTATTTTGCAACCATTTGAAGGTGGGCCAAAAACTTGGCCCAGCTGTGGCCGAAACGTGTTGGTCATCACTCCGGTGGCACTGTTCAACCGATTTTAATGGAAGTTGGTAGATAGGTTCACTTTAACTTTGTGTAAAGTTTTTTTTTAAAATTTAAAAATTTATCCAACGTAAAAACTTTGGCCAATATTGGCATTACCATAGGAAAATGTTCCAAAAATGGAAATCTCGTTTTTGATTGGTTATGTCACATTTTCTACAACACTAATGAACGGATTTTCTTGAAAATTGGTTAAAGTGGTCTCAGATAGATGCTTCAAGGTAATATTCAATATTTTTTTTTTTTTTTTTACGCGCGACGTTCAGAGAACATATGCGCCGATTGGTATGTTAGATGTTTTTGGCCGAAGCCGAAGACGAAGTGGCCGAAGCCGAATATGAGTGGGCCTAAGCCAGTTTAGGAGTGGGCCGAAGTCAGTACCTACATCCATGTCGGAAGCGGAAAATTTTTTCGTTCCGCCGGGATTCGAACCTGGACCTCTCAGGACACAAAGCGGACCCCTTGACCACTCGGCCACTGAGAGGCACGTTATTCAATAAATGTTGAACTACTTGAATATAAAGACTGTGACATGGAAAATAGAAAACATGTTACTTTGCGCGTCGTACGACACTTCACTGTTCGACGGATATGTTTAAAATTTTTTTTAGAAAAAGTTAAAATTCTGGCAAAAAAAAATCAAAATTTTTTATACCGCTGCTGGTGTAAAAATTTCGAGAAAGTCAAGTGCGACCATTGTTGGACCCTTTATTGTTCTTAACATGAAGTAGACTTATAAGAAGAAGCAGGGGTCACAATGATCTAAAAGAGTTCAGCAACGATAATTCACATTTGTATACCCACCCCTGGATACGACTGAATTTGCCATAGAGCCAAGTACAGAGCTCTCGAGTAGTTTAAAGAGTCATCTCAAATTATCATAACTCACCGGTAGATCACTGTAAGTTATCTAGGTGTCAGTTAGTGTTTATCGTAACCTACCTACCTGTACCTACTGTCACTAACTCATGAAAACCTCGACATCTCGTCACGTTGCCACGGCAAGAAAGACGAACTGCGAAATCACAGTTATCTCATTGGTAATGCTAATTATTTTTTCCCGCAGTTTACTATTGACTCTGTAGCTCAAACACAGCATGGTATATTATCATCACTCTTGGCGAGTAACGTCATATCCAGGGGAGGACAAACGACTAGTGATGCAAGAACAAGAACAAGAACAAGAAACGGAATTTCTTGTTTTTCGCATGGCAACTCCTGCTCTTGTTCTTGCAGTAAAAATATTATCTTGTTCTTGTTCTTGTTTTTGCAGTAGAAATCATTTCTTGCTCTTGTTCTTGTTCTTGCTGCGAGACTCTTGCAATTTCTTGCATACACATGGAATTTTTTGCTGTTATAATGCTGCATGTTTGTTTCTTACCTAACGGCCATTTCAATCTTGTTCTTGTTCGCAAGACAAGAAATTTATGTGCATCACTACTGAGCCGAAACAAATGTCTTTGCCAAACCCTTGTTCTTCTGCTTCTGCTTAAGTAAACTTAAATTACGGTTGTTTTACGTTGGGAGCAGAGGGAGAAAATGCATGGGAAGAGGAGGGGAAAATTGGAGGGAGAGGGAAATCAGACCGGAAGGGAACGGGACAATTTTTTGTTCGCTACGCTGCTGTCTGATTGAAAACATCAAAACTTCACGTGTATTGAAATTTATGAAAATAATATCTATCACATTCCTCTATATCTATAACGAGACTCTATAACCTAAGCATCTCTCTATAGCTAGAAAATTTACTTGGTACTTTCACGGTCGTTATACAGAGACTACTGGACATGATTCTCAGCGTCATGAATCAATCAATACATGGGCGCCCGCAGAAAAAATTCAGAGGGGCCTACATGCACCTTTTTTTCTGTTCTACCGGAACCTTGCAGGGGGGTGAATCATGCAGTATGTACCTACATACATAATTTTGAGTAATCTATTTGAGCACTACTTGTTTCAGGTATACAATGATGGAAATATGGAAGATTTTTGCATTGGGTTTCGTGGCGACAGTTTCAGCTGTTGACAATCAAATAGATGGCAATAATACTTACAACGAGTATTGTGACATTTGCGATGATCACACTCTTTGCAAATATGAGGTAAGTTTTTAATATATTACCTACTTCCTATAGGCCGAAAATATTGCATACATTGTGACTCGAACTCAGACCTCACACCACACAAGTCAGACCACTTGACCACTCGGCCACTCTCAAATTCAGTGGAGGGGGAAATCTATCCCAAAACTTTTAGTCCAGCAAAAAGTTTGAAAACGTACGAAGTGTTTATGAGATGAAACAAAAAAAATTTTGTCCAGCCCAGATTAGATCACAAAACAGTTAGGCTCAGTCTGATAGTTTTTGCTCAAATCAGCCTCACCGACTTGGAACTAAAAACATAACCCAGTATACCGTGTATATACCTATATATTTAAGGACTATTACCTTACTGAAGTCACTGGAGATTTTACGACCCTCAGTACCTATATTCAGTTTATTCATTTTTTATTGTTATCACAAAAAATTTTCATTCAGATTGGTGTTTGTTTCTATGGTATAATACGGAAAAAGTTCTTTGTTTTTGGTATTAATGAATACCACCTTTCCCATTTCACATTAAAATGTTCAGTTATGGAATAGGAAACCTATAGGAAAACTTCACCAAAAATATTTCCTGTTTAAATTCTCAAAGAAGCAGATCACGATGTTGCTTAGTGGATCTTCATTTCTATGGTTTCATTAGTGTTCTTAGGCCTGGGACTACCTGTATTCTCTATTATATTCTTTTATGATCCAAGTCACGATGTGTAGCATGCTCTTGGCCTTGGCTGAGAACAGTCTTATGGCCATCTTTATTTTTTATGCAAAATATAATGGACAGTGACTTCATATTTTAGCTTGGTAATTAAGTAAAAAATAAACACTGAAAGTGCATTATTAAAAAACTATTTTAAAAAACCAGGATGCGCAAAGGAAATTAAGCAAGTCAAGACAAACAAAAAAGTTCGGTGCTGAATTATAAATCTTGGGAAAGTCAAATAAGAAGTCGCGGAAGCCACGCGGAAACTAACTGTGTAAACGTTCAATGAGACGTCATGTACCTAGGTATTTTGGATATGATATCAAGAAAAATAATTGTATCCATTCAAAAAAATGTCATTTTACCAGGTGTATAAAAATCAGTCATATTTTGAAGTCAATGTATTACATTCAATAAAATAAATATATTATTTTCGTCTATACTTAGTTACATTTTCTAGCCAATGAGAAAAGACTACCTGGGAAATTTTCTACCTCGGAAAAATGCATGGGTCAAGAAAAATGGTTTCAGGAGAAATATGCAATCGGACCTTAAGCACTACCAAATATTTTTTTGTCCTTATAGGGTTTGGGGAAAGCGTGTGAAGGGTCAGTAGATGGCGGAGTGACTCCAGAGGAAATCAAGTACATTTTGGACACCCATAATTGGTACAGAAGAGTGGTGGCCAAAGGTCTTGAGACGAAAGGACTCAATGGTAGCCAGCCTCATGCATCCAACATGCTGAAAATGGTGAGTGAACCCTTTTTTTTATGGCTGATTGGAGTTTGGCCGAAGCCGAAGTGGAAGACATTGCATTTCACCAGTTGCTAATCTCTACTATATCGTCCTCTAAATGTTCACTATATAGCGTTATCCTCCCGAAAAGAAAGTTGGTGCCTTTCACCAAACTACCAATTATCCCTTATCATAATTTAGCTAGTGAACTTGTAACCAAATTCAAATTAACGAATGCTGAAAAAAAATTTTATAACTCACTCAGTCAAAGTGACATCAAATCCGTTCTTTTTGCTACGAGTTTTTCTTGATAAGTACCTACGTACAACCGTTTTTTTAGAAAGGTTTTTTTTTTTAAAAAGCGTACACTTGGTGTTGAGTGTAGAGGGTACGGGTTGAATTTGTTTGCCTCTTGAACTCGCAGCCTCTAGTTCCGTTGAAGACTTAACTCAAGATGGAGTACTGAAAAGTTTTTGTGTTCGTTCTATATACTCGAAATATTTGCCATGTTGTGCTTTCCAACACTTTTCAATCTTTTGAAAGGTTTCTCCCGCTTCCTTTATACGTTTTCATGGCGCATTTTACCTGTTGGATATTTTTCTTTAATTCAAACTCAATCGTGAAAACATCTCTCTGGTAACCTATGCGGAAAATATTGCTGACGCCGTGATTCAAACCTGACCTACCAGGATACAAGTCGCTCGGCTCTATATTTATTTTTATTTTAAGGAATGGGACGATGAACTTGCAAAGATTGCGCAGCATTGGGCAGATCAGTGTCAGTTCCAGCACGATACCTGCAGGCACGATCGTAAGTACCTACCTACTGTCAAATCTCAATTGATAGCGGTAATGGCACCACCATCTTGTCGCAACTATCGATCGATAATATCGAAAGTTTACTCAGAGAATTCCGTTGTAACCGATATCGTCGCATCTAAATCGAGGTTATTTTTTCAGGTCGTTACAAAATAGGACAAAATATTTACTGGAATTGGAGGTTCCCTGTATTGAAGACGGTCAACTGGACAGCTGCCATCGCATCTTGGTTCGATGAAGTGGAAAAATTCGACCCAGAACTAGTTGGAGCCTATGAGTAAGTAGTAAGAAAGTATTCATAGGTACCCAAAAACTTAGTCTTCAACTGTCAAATTATTTTGAATTTTTTTTCTCCTTGGTTGAACGTGGATTTTAGACTTATCCCCTTATAAAACTGAGTTATAGGTACTACTTACGGTACCACTAGAAAAAGTTAAAAATCGAAAAAACCATACACTGGGAAATTGGGTACTTACAAAAGAAATTGTAAATCCTATGCGTACGGACGTATTTAGGGCAAACAGAGGCCGAAGCGTGAGGGTGGGCCAAGCTACCCAAAATCATGTTAGTATTAACTTTTTGCTGTTGGGCCAATGTGTGAAAGGCTCTCTACCGAGCGGTTTACTACTCGTTGAGAATCTCGTTGGGAATCTTTGGAAATCTTTATGAAATCTCAGGGAATCTTGGATTTTTTTTGAGTGGTTACCCCTTCGGGGTTCATCTTTCTATGAATATCATTTGGAATCTTTGGAAATCTTTATGGAATCTCAGGGAATCTTGGATTTTTTTTTGGAGTGGTTACCCCTTCGGGGTTTATCTTTCTATGAATATCGTTTGGAATCTTTGAAAATCTTTATGGAATCTCAGTGGAATCTCAAAGAATCTCTGGAGTGGTTACCCCCTTTTCAGCGCACTTCTTTTTCTTTCACCGGAATTATTTGTTTTATAAACAGGTTCAATCCCGAAAATGGGCACTACACACAGATGCTGTGGCATGATAGTGCAGCGTTGGGATGTGGCCGCCGCAGCTACGGACCAAACAAAATTTACGTTTGCAACTATGGGCCAACAGGCAACTGGTTGAACGAACCAATGTACAACGTGGGCGAACCTTGCTCTGAATGTCCTGAAAATACAAGATGTGACGATGGACTCTGTGGTACGTATTCACTTACGGAGTGTCCCCATTATGTCTACGTCAACAATATGGAGTAGATCTATATAGGGGAGGAGGGGGACTAACCTCCACCCTTTTTTAAAACCGGTTATATCTATACCACTTTTTGAAAAAGTTAGGTAAGGATTATGCAAAGAAGACTGTCGAACTTTTAAATTCAAAATCTTGTGGGAGCTTTTATGTGAAGCTAGTATAACGTCAAATTTTTCAAAGGCGCTTTCGGCAGGATGGTGAAGGACACAAATTTTTATTTTAGGGAGGGTATAGCATAGGCGTAGCAAAGAAGGAGGTATAATAAATAGTTAGGGCACTACTGAAATTCTCTGTAAAATAAAATCAAAGTTGAAATTTAATGATAGGTACTTAGGTACTGTTATCAAAAAAGAATTTAGGCCAATTTTACTGAATATCTATTGGAAAAAACCAGAGGCTTATACCGTTATTGCTGCTCCGAAATGAATTTTCGAAAAAAAAAAACCCTTTCACTTTTTGAGGAAAAAATATCAATTTTTCCCATTAAGCAAAGAAAACATTGCATCAAACCGCTATTAGACTACTAAGTGACATCAAAGGGTATACATCCCTCTTAATTTATCCCATTAATTTCAGCAATAAAACCGGAAATCGACCCAACATCTTACGAACCGCTGGATGAAGAAACCGGATCTGTGAACCTTAGTCCCCCTACCGTCGATGCTGTCAGTATGTACAATGACAATGAGACAGAAACCACAGAAAAAGAGGCTACAACTGTAAATGTGACAGAACTGCCTATCCACCTTAATATTATTGATAACCTTGATTTCCTCAATGATCCAGATTTCATCGATGAGTTCAAAGAAATCAAGGAAAAAATTGAGCGATTGGCTGAAAAAATTGCTTCAAAGAAACTGAGAAAAAATAGAGAATAAAAATTTATATAAATGTAATAACATATTTTTTTACCCACATAAAATAGGTAAGAGGATCCAGGATCCTAGGTACTACTAGTTTACCGAGATTTATTTTTAGGTGAACCTTAGTTGACCTACCCAGCTCTGAAGAGTACCTGGGGGAAAACTTGACTGTTGGGTTTGATTCTGAGCAAAAATCACTATCTTGTGTACACAAGTCACGGAAGGTCGAACCTGTGGTCGAACCTTCTACCCCACTAGGATCTTGCTATATTGTAGTGCCATATACAGTTACTAAGAGGGGGGCTAAGCCTCCCCCAGAAACTGTTTAACCACCCTCAGGATTTTTCTGACCTACACGTAACGTCACATAAAGCCATGCCTACCCCCCCACCCCCAGGTGAGGAGAAGGTCTGGGGGGCCTAGCCCCCCCCCCCTTCAGGTTTTTGGTAGCGTGGTCCTGCTACGCCCATGATTGTGACTAGACAATCTGGATCCCTGGGTTCTGTTGATGTTTGGTAATTCAAGCACTGTCAAATAACCAAACGTCACTTTAATGAATGATTGCTTACTTTGTGACTAAGGATTTACTTTGGGGCTAGTCTCTATGCTAATATGATAATAACTACTTTGTTTGTGTTCAGGTTAACATGAACAAACGTCTCCACTCCCATTTCCTCTTAAACATCCTCCAGTTATATTTTTACGGGTCCAAATAATGAGGAGTTATCTGGTTGATGCATGGAGCTGCACTTAAAGCTATACTGTAATGGATATACATGAGTTACGACGATTAACTAACCAGCCAGGGCCAGTAGAGCCAGCCTCTCAGTCTAGTTGTATCGCTTCAGTGAAGAGGTCAACATGTTTCTCATTGGTTTAGCATTGGTTTTGGGCCTGGCACAGGTTCAGGCTCACAGCTATCACCTAGGCGACTGCCCCAACGTCGAGCCTGTCAACGATTTCGATATAGAAAAGGTACGCAATTTTTTTTATTTTTTACACAACAAGAGTTTGGCTGACGCCAAAGGCGAACAGGAGAGGGCCGAAGCGGACTCGAACCCCGACCTTCCAGGCCAAAAGTTGGACCCCTTGACCGCTCGGCCACTTAGCCACATAGGAATGATAGAAGGAAATAGTTGTATGTCATATAGCATAAAATCAGTTTTGGGATCATTCTTGAAAAATTCTTTCAGTTAGGGGACCCCACCAAAACCCCACCAAATTTTTTACCTGGAAAATTATCCAACGAGTTGTGTGTGCCAAATGTTAGGCATGTCTACATCGCAGTATGAATGATGGGAAAGAAGCTCGTGGCGAGGTTTTAAGTGAAATTCTCGATCAGAAGAATGAATCACTACAGATTTCCGAAGAATAAGTGCTCTTTCGAGCGTTACCGATCAATACCTCAATTTCAGTCTAGACTGAAATTCACGGACTTCTATAGCTTAAAACTTAAGAAAATGAGGACGAAAAGCTTTAACAAGTATTGTTTAGTATTTAAGAAATTAGGATTTGGTACTAGGGGCAGTGTCTTGACCGTAATAACTGCTACCATCTAAATCTAATCTAATCTTCAAGGTTTACCCTTGTTTGGAAAGACACAAAATTTTGCCTGTACCTAGCCCTAACAACGTTCTAAGGAGTGTTCGAAACAGATTTCCCAATTTGTCACTGGTTTCTTTTATTGAAACTGTTTTGCAAATGCTAGCATATCGCATACCTCAAGAAAAGTGCTGTATCTCGAAAACCAGTAAAAAAATGGGAAATCTGCTTCAAACACTCCCTAGAACACTGTTAGGACTATAGGTACAGGCAAAATTTTGTGTCTTTCCAACCAAGGATGAACCTGGAAAATGAATCGCCGCTCGCAATGTTAATCTTATGGGCGGCAAAAAATGCACCGTCAGGTATAGCGGACCCTTAAGAATGTAACGTAGGTACTCTACCATTGCTTCTGCATACATTAAATGAGAAGTAAATAGAGGGGTAGAGGGGGTTTTTCGGGAAAGTAGCCTTTTTGGTTCCACTTTGCACGTCGAACCAGCTGCACAACTGATGCAGAGATACATGCGTATAGTTCTCCCGAACGTATTTACAAGTGTACCAGAGCAGACGTAAGTTAAATTGAAAATTGGAAGTAAAATAGAACATATGAGACCTCAAATAGAAAGCAGACAGTAACTCCTCTTTTCCGAAACTTTTCCAATAGGTGAGAACATGACAGTAATGAAGTAATCTTGAGCTTTAATCACTTTTCTAAGTTAGGAAGGTACAAATTTCCAGATGAGAATAGTTGAATATATTAAGCCTGCAATTTGAATCAATCTGGGAATTCGGAAACTGCATTTCCTCCAGCAAAATTAGTTTTGTAACGAAATACTTGATAAACACTTTATGTGGCGAACTGATTACCAACTACACCAACGAGGCACTTCAAGAGATTGATGTTTCTCACATACGTTTTGTAGGCGTCCAGGTTTCGTGGCTGGGATGCGGGATTTGGGATGTGAACTCAGGGATAGCTGGTGCCCACACACGATACATCCAGCTCCACATCCTTGTGATATGTCTTTTGTTTGGCAGATATTGATGAAACCTTGATTTATTGTAATAATCATAGTGTTTCGTCTGTCTCTTGATATTGACAGTTCTATCTGAAAAATTCACAAGAAAAATAAAGAACAATTGTCGGTATAATGTTTTTTATGCAAAAAGAGCCCATCTGGGAATTCGGTCAAGTTGTAATTCCAAAATTGGGATCGCTTCCCTTCAAAACTGTCCATCCCTCCCCACTTCGAGGCGTCCAGGGATGCACACTCGCCAGGACGCCGTCCAAAACGCATCGTTTGTGGCCACCTTAACGGTAATGTCAACATTATTTTTAGTAAGTAAATGTAACACGTATATGAATTTTAAAAAAATCCGAGTCGGGAGATATCGATGATTTTTAAGGGTCACTCTTGAAAAACACGCACTAAAGATTGCGGAGGTTCGTGACACTTGAGCACTCTTAAAGAGATCTGACCTTCATAGAAATACTAGTATCTTTCTTCTCCGTTTATGGTTGCCGGTCTGAAACGTATTCTCAGACACTTATCACCAATTATCATGTTGGCCGGGACTAGTCTTTTTTATGACTCATTCAGGCAATACCCATGACTGGGGTCAAAACCAGTATGAACTCACAAGGCAAAGTTCAAACAAACATTGACGTTATCTCAAATTTCCTTATACACGATATTTAAAAATTTTTAATATAAATCTCAAAACTTTTAATTTTTTTAAGAACAATCATGATAATCATGAAGCATTGAAGACCTTGATTTTCAGACTCTAAAGGACGTTTTCATAGACGTTAATTAAATATTTGGTCAAAAATCAGACCTAATACCCTGTGACATGAGGGATTTGATAGGTACCTAAACGGGCTAGCGAGGCACAGATGTTGATTATTGAAACTGGCTGTTGGTGTGATATCCATGCTACCAACAAAAAATTGCTGCTACAGGGATTCGAACCACCTCTGTCGTGCGAAGTTTTCAACATCGAAACAAGAGCCAAGACGTGGCAACATCATTTTATGAAAAAAGTTAGCAAGAGCGTAACGGAGGCTAACAGAAGTTCGTATAGGATATGTTTACTCCTGGACTAAGAATTCCATATAACTTTGATCCGAGAAATGCATGATTGAGTAAAAACAACACAGACAGAGGACAAACTTTTCTAATAAAGAAAAAACAAAGGAAATAAAAGAAGGTTGTTTCAAGAAATTCCTTCCAGTGAGGGTGGATTTCAACAGTCTACCTTAACCCTTAACCATAAGTTAAATTGTACTCGTATAGACATCCAGTCACTTTTTGGGCAAGTGTTGTTGTGAGGTTTAGAGGATTTTTTCCTCTTCCCCTAAGGTCTAAGGTAAACATATATGCTTCCAACATTTATACAGTTTATCTTACCGTAAAGAGGACTGGTGAAACTCACCCTAAGGGCCTAAGAATTTATATGAAGGAACTACTTTAAAATGAAGCAATGGGATTTTAAGACGGCATACCAGAACCTTTGTGATGTTTATCTTTGTTTGGCTGCAATCAAAACGAAGCATTTGCGGTGAAGGCGAAATGGGAAAAGGTTCCTATTTATTTATGTCCACCTCACATTCTCATAGAACCTTCTTACTGAAATAAAAACGTAGTAAATCCTTACTCAATTCTTCTAAAGAACATAAGAACGAGGAAGGGTAACGACCACCATCATGTTTTTTTTGTCAACATCTGTGCCTTCGACCCGAGGGTATAGGTATACCTATGTTCCGTGGGCAACTTACGTATTTTTTTATTTTTCAGTTTTTGGGAAAATGGTACGTACTCCAGAAGACTTCAACGGGGAGCTCCTGCCTTGTCAACAATTACACCAAAGACGACGAAAATCCTGGCCAATATAAAATCGAACAAATCAGCGAACATTTTCTTCTTGGGCTGACCAGTTATGACCACAAATATCATTACACTGGGGACCTCACCATTCCCAGCAGAAGTAATGCTGGAGCCATGAGGGTCAAATTCCCTTTAAGTAAGTATCTGCGATGCGTTCTGGAATGGAGGGCCTGGGATGGCGGGCATGAAGGGGATGCCGACTCCCCATCCTGTACTAAAAATTGGTGTTCTTGCGAGAATGCTTAAGGGTCCGCTATACCTGACGGTGCATTATTTGCCACCCATAAGATTAATTGCGAGCGGCGATTCATTTTCAAGGTTTACCCTTGGTTGGAAAGACACAAAAGTTTGCCTGTACCTAGCCCTAACAATGTTCTAGTGAGTGTTCGAAGCAGATTTCCCATTTTTTTTTACTGGTTTTCGAGATACAGCACTTTTATTGAGGTATGCGATGCTAGCATTTGCAAAACAGTTGCAATAAAAGAAACCAGTGAGAAATTGGGAAATCTGCTTCGAACACTCCCTAGAACATTGTTAGGGCTAGGTACAGAAAATATTGTGTCTTTCCAACCAAGGGTAAACCTTGAAAATGAATCGCCGCTCGCAATGTTAATCTTATGGGCGGCAAAAAATGCACCGTCAGGTATAGCGTCCTCTTAAGTGTTTACTCAACTGTCTTCAGCCAATTTTCTCTGGGTTCGGCCAACCACGTTTCGGCTTCGACCACCACCTTTAACGTTTTTACCATCTTCGTTTTCTACTAGATGTGGCCGGAGGAGCAACCTACACAGTTTTTATGACTGACTACAACAGCTACGCTGGGGTATTCACCTGCCAAAAATTAGCCTTTGCTCACAGACAGTCTGCCACCATTCTGTCGCGAACCAATAAGCTGGACAAAGCATACCTTGACAAGGTAGGTAACAAAAAGAGAAATATCAGTACATATCTAATAAAGGCTTCAATGAAAATTTCGTTGGCTTCCCTGCACCGTTTTGAAAGCTGGGTACTATTGTCGTTCCAAAATTCAATTACTATTTTTGAAAATGAACATTCCACTTTTATCAACTCCAACGTGGGGATAATATGAATTGCGCGCTCAAAGCGACTGCAATCAGACTGGTCTTCTTCTGAACTATATTACAGAACAAATTATTCTGCCAGGATCATAATGAAAAAATTCTGCGAGAAAATCGTATGGGAATTATTTAGTCAGAATAGTCGAAGGTCAGGTACTTGTCTGGATAAGCTAAGAGGCTTAAGTCACCTAATGTTTTTATAAATAACGTAGACTATTGTAAAACTATTGTCTTACCCGTTGTTTTGTTCGGTAAGTGCATTCGAACAGCTTGTTAATTATCAGTTGAGTTACTGGACTGTAAACAATTTTAAGGTTGCTATGCCACGGAACAATGGATAAGTACAGAGATTACAGGATTCATGCCTCACTAATCCTACACGTATAATTCGAAATCTGGCTCAACGTTCAATGGCCAAATAACGCATGCGCTATAGGATCATTGATAATTAATTAATAAATTTGAGAGAAATAAATGAATGAAATGATTCCAAGGTCTAATGGGATACAGGGTCTCACCTGCCGTGCCCTCTTGGTCAGAATCACGCCCGATAGTCGCGTTTTCCCCCAGCCAGTGAAGGCCAGGTATCCATCAGGGCTGGGCAAGATTGAGCATGCAGGACAAATCTGGGCAAGTGGGGACTAGAACCTGGCTCCTCTTGCTTCATACCTCAGTTCCCTGCCATAAACCTAATCCGGCCCACCTATACAGAAGTCAGGAAAATCTCAGTATCAACGAGTTATCTGCCAGTTAAACTAGTTCCTAATTGAGACAACCTTGACACCAAATAAACTACAAGCTATTGATTATACTCACCTACGGAAAACTCCAAGCAAACATATGGGAATAACCCACCTGGTTGAGAGGAACGTTAGTCATATCCGAGGGGGTAACCACTGCAGAGATTCCATGAGATTCCACTGAGATTCCATAAAGATTTCCAAAGATTCCCAACGATATTCATGGAAAGATGAACCCCGAAGTGGTAAACTATCCAAAAATAATTCAAGATTCCCTGAGATTTCATAAAGATTTCCAATGATTCCCAATGAGATTCCCAGCGAGTGGTTAACCCCTCGGTCATATCCAAGGGTGGAGAGACTACTCGTACAGGAATTTTAAATTATGATTCCTAAACTATTTTCGATCACTACGATCCCTTCTTCTTAAGTCAGGTCCTCCTCTGAACAAAAAATAATTTTGGGAACCCGGCGTTAATTTTAGAATAATGAGGGTTGTAACTATCCAGAGATGAATCAAAGTAAAATCTATTCAAAAATAGTAGAAGTTGTGTCAGGTAGACAAGTAAGGGTGGTTTCACCAGTTCCTTATCGTACAAATATCTTATAGTAAATTAATCTTCCCAAAAAAGTAGCCAAAAACTATAGTTTCACAAGATAACGTTGTCATAATAACACTATTGGCAGGAAGATGAAAAGCACCAGCTTTTCTTTCGGGACTTTCGGGAGGATAAGGCCATTGTGAAAATTTTAAGGGACACTATATTAGACTTGGGAACTAATGAAATCGAGAATAAAAATTACAGCTTTAGCTTAACAATAAAAAATATTCCATTTCCGTTCGTATTTTCAAGCTGAAACCGAAAACAATTTTGTGTGTTTTCGGCAATGCGCCTGCATTATAGTGAGTATACTAATAAGGTACATGAACGCAGGTATTCACTGGTGATGATTTTTTTCAGGTACGTGCAAGGCTGTCAAGCTATGGTGTTGATCCCCATGATTTGAGCATTATTCGTCAGGAAAATTGCACGAAGCCTACAGAAGACACCTCCAATATTAATATTGATGGTGACACCTTCTCCACTGGTAGTGTGGCTACTGTTGTAAGTAAAAACAACTTCAGTTCACTTCTAGAATGTCATGAACAAGGTTTAGGAATTTATTACGCCTATAAAATTAAGTATAGTCAGTAATCTTTTAAGGCCAAACATACATTCGCTATTTGTTTATGTTTTTTCAGCACACTTTATGAGGAAACTATTGCATGTTTAAATGTTCTGGAATATAAAATGTTTTTTTAACGGCCGAAACTAACAGGATTATACGATCAAGCGTTTGACAACAAAAAGTTTGTCCAAAACTAACCGATGATAAAATCACCACACAGCCTGTTAATCTCTGCCGTTAAATGACATATTATATTTCAGAACATTTAAACATCTAAAAACATCCTGATAAAATGAGCAACATAAACAAACACGACAGCGTAGACACCCTTAAGCTGGTATGGAGGTGCTGGAAGGCGGGCTTGGAGTGGTAACTCAGGGATAGCAGGTACCTACAAAAAAAGCTGCCGTCTCTGGCCACTAACGAAACGTCCAGAACCGCCGTCCAGGAAGCATCGTACTTATAAGTTATCTATTTGACCAGCACCACATTTCATTTCGTCAGTTGCGAAAGTGTACTATAGTGCCCCCTAAAAGTCCACTATAGTGTTATCATCCCGATACAAAAATGATGCATTTCACCATCCTGCCGATAGCGCCTTAGCAGTGGGCATTTATCTTTTACTTTTTCTGGAGAATAAATTTACGTTTAATCTTCAGTATTAGCTAATCGTCTAATCCACCCTTCTGTTAAAGATCGAAAATGGTGCAGTGCGGTGCAAATTAGTACACTGGTTTGCACTAATTTGCAACAAAACAAATGTAAAATCATGGAAAATAACGAGAAGAAAAGAACCCCTTAGAGATGGAAATAAGCTTAACTGAGTCCCCAACCGCTGCAGCAAGAAAGTCCCAGACAAAACAAATTAATTGATAGTGCTTGACAAGAATCTGAATTTGTATATTCGTAGGTAAGGAAAGCTGGAGAGAAGATTGGAGACGGAGTTGAAGCCGTCGGTGAAGGAGCAAAAAAACTCTACAACAAAGTGCGAGGTGATCACGACAGCAAGGAAGAACTCAATAACAGCAAGGAGAGAGACTACAAAAGTGAAGTCGAGTGGTTGCCTTAACAACATCCAATTAGGTACCTGCCTGCATTGTCAAATTTAAATCATTTTTACTAGGAAAACCGTATTAATTATTTTTCAGTGAATTTTAAAAATGTAAAATTATTCCCTCAATATAAAATAAATAGATAAGAGATTAGTTTTATGCTTCTTTCCTGCGCTTCATAAATATAACAGTTTAATTAGTGTGGGAGCTTTATAAATTTTTAATTTTCCGTCTCTTTTTTCCGTTACGTCCTTCTCTAGTGCTATAAAGTTATGAAAGAAATAAGGCTCCACAAAAAAATTTTGCCATACAAATTGAAAAGGTTTCAATCGTTCCTTTATGGAGACATACAATGCACTGAACGCCTATTTAGCATTTCCTCAGGTCTCAAAAAACATAGTTTTTCAAAATTATTTGTTGTTCAGAACATGAAGAAGAAAGGTCACGATGATCTAAAAGTGTTTATATAGCAACGAAAACTGACATTTTTATATTCTGTCCACCCCTGGATACGGCTGAATTTAGGTACCTACTATCATCCAAGAGTCAGGTATAGGCAATTATTAATATTTTCTAGGGGGGGCTAATCCTCCCCAGAAACCGTATAGCCACCCCCAGGATTTTTCTGACCTACACTTAACGTCACATAAAGCTATAGCCCCCCCCCCCCAGGTTTTTGGACCTGCTACTCTCATGATATTTTCCCACTATACTAAACTATTAATAAATAAAAATAAGCAAATGTATGGCGTTATTATTTATAACACCTTTTCCAAATGCATCCTACCTGATTCAAGTAATTTATGATAATGAAAAGAGGTACCTGATGGGCTCCGAAGGTCGATGCTATGTAGTTAGTGTTTAGGTATAACGTGCGCTTCGCCTACGTGAGACTTATTTCCTTCCTGCAAATCAAAGCCTGAGTGCCAAAATCTGCATCCCAAATTGCCCATTTTATTACGTGGTTTTGAGTTGCATGGATAATCGCTACTACACAAAGTCACCTTGAAACTTCCGAAAATAAAGAACCTAGATTTTTTTTGAACCACCACTCCTCTTCCCTCCCCCCTCCCCCGGCTACATCTAGGGCAACTTTCCCCCAAAATAAAAATACCAAAAAGGAAAAAAGAAAAAATTTCAAGGATCCATTTTTTAAATTTTTTCTAAATCTTTTCAACATATTATTTTTCCTCTGAAAAATTTACCTTGAAAATCTGTAGCAAATTTCATTTTCAAGATGCTTTCGAAAGAAGAGGAGCCCATTAGTGGATAAATTTTTGATCCCGAGAGGACCCAGGATCAAATGTCGACCTGTCGAGGATTCCTTAAGCTATGTCTGACCTTTCGCCAGACGAGTAAAGCTGCTTTTTCAGTTACTAGAGATTCTGGCCAAATAACCCTACAAACCAAACACCAGCGCCCCACCCATCGTGTTGTTAAAAGGTGGGGACTTTCAGGTAGGTTTCAAACCACCAAAGTATTGAC
Organism: Mesopsocus fuscifrons; assembly: GCA_950004255.1. Classification (NCBI taxonomy): domain Eukaryota; kingdom Metazoa; phylum Arthropoda; class Insecta; order Psocodea; family Mesopsocidae; genus Mesopsocus; species Mesopsocus fuscifrons. Next base: position 4,804,563 of record OX465378.1, read on the forward strand.
ATACATTTCACGCTGAACATATCAGAGGTGAATGCCGATATACATTTTTTTTTTTTATAGGATCGGGATCGAACCGGTGTGACCTAGCTCTCAGTGTGCCTCTATAAATACAACCATTATAATATGGAGGTTGTTGTAAGGTACCTATATCTGTATCACCTATCCAATGGTTACAAAATAACCTTAGCAATGACCTTATCTCTACCTTATCAAGAGTAAATGACACACCTACTGTTAGGAGTCAATAGGAAGGAATGTAATCAATGTCACCACGTGCACAGGTACTCTTTGTCATACCTACAGGCACTGGTTATGCGACTTGCGATCTCGTTTCTCGATGAAATCGTCAGTCTGTCAGACGATTCGACAATCACGACAATTGCCACATGCATACAAGGCCGTACCTATAGGAAAATATTTCGGGGGGGGGGGGGGGGGGGGGTTAGGTACATAGGTAGCACGAAACTATATTTTCTCCTTCAAAACTTAATCCTCTCTAGTGTAAAGCCGTGTAGATTCGGGAGGGGGGGGGGGGGGCGTTTGAACCCCCCCAACCCCCCCTGGGTACGGCCTTGCATGCGTAACCCTAACTATAGGACCAATCTTGTTCAAATTTACAGGAGAGAAATTAGGTACGTTGAAATTTCGAGAATGTAAAGTGCTGTCCCAAGCTTTTAATTTTTGATCAGATTTTGAGTAAAGATAGTTGAAAAACATGTTATCATTTTATTTATTTATTTCCTGGAGTAAGGTTTATGACTAGAATATCCAAGCGGTCCGACAGGCTGACTCGTGCGTTGATAAGTCTCAGCTTGAATCCCAGTACCTATACAAGAAAGTTCTCTCTTGTAAACGGCGTGGATATTCCATTATTATGCAGGCTTCGGCCCACTCGTGTCAAACTTCGGCCGACTCGCCCTCGGTTTCGGCCCAAAATACACGTGTGGTATAACCCCCCACTGGATCCTTACAGCCCATACCCAAGGCACAGACGTTACTTTATTAAAGAAACTGTTTGTTGGCCGAGGCCGAGGGATTTGGTGCGACATCCATACTACCAACAGAAAATTGCTGCTATACCGGGATTCGAACCCAGGACCTCAGTCGTGCGAGTCTCATGTAGTCCCGCAAAAGTTCAGGCATATTTTGTTTATTTACATTAAAGTTTTTATTCCTGAACCTGACGTATAATAGTGGGTGTCTTTATCATGCGTTGAACTCGATGAACTTGACCATGATGCGGACAGACAGGAACGTACGGTGTTTTCCAATGCGAGTTGATACGAGTTGGTAGGAAGATACAACGTCTAGTTTGGTACCAAGGGTATCTGGGTAACTTGCCAGCAAAGTACAGGTACTGCTACAGTTGTTAGTCCTTCCTGGCTCTACTAGGGATAGGTACAGAGGAATTATATTTTGGTTTTTATAGAGCCAGTAGCCAGTTCATGTTTAGCCCACTATAAGATTTTGAAATTTTTCAGAACTGCGACAGTTTTCATTATTTTTATATAGGACTTGGTGAAGTTATATGGTGTGTATATAGAAAGATCCCCTAAGGCTCGAAATTTCAAAAAACTGACTACCTAGCTACCTACATATTTTTGAAGCAATGGATTTATTTTTCCGGCTACAGCGGCTGCATCGTATGATGTATAAATTATCCTGTACTCTCTATAGGCAGTCAATGATAAAAACTATCAGCTGCACCATTTTAACTACGTTATTGTAAGAGACAGAAAAATATGTTGAAAAACTTCCTGCGCGCAAAAGTGGCACTGGCCACACCATACTTAGCTTATGGCCAGGCCACGCGGCTCAGCTGCTTCACATCGCTCTGATGAGCCCTTATATAGCCTCCCAAAACCGTACGTAAGGGCCGCCTCACCGTGGTCTAGCGGGAAAACACTAGATTACCACGGCTGAGGTCCCGGGTTCGAATCCCGGTGCCAGGAAAATGGCAGCATGGATGTTTTGCCAATTGAGCTCAGAATTATGTGTTATGTGTTATATGTTTTTGTTGTATAATTCTCCAATATTATTTTTTTTTTCAAAGTTAGAAATTTAACAAAATTTTATATTAATATTTTTGTCTTATTACCCGACAAATTTTTCTGATTGGCCTTTGCCCATTGGCTAGAAAATCAAGAGCCAAGGAATTCAGTTCAATTCGACAAACTTGACTTCAAGTCACATTTATTTCTTAAGGGTCCGCTATACCTGACGGTGCATTTTTTGCCGCCCATAAGATTAACATTGCGAGCGGCGATTCATTTTCAAGGTTTACCCTTGGTTGCAAAGACACAAAATTTTGCCTGTACCTAGCCCTAACAATGTTCTAGGGAGTGTTCGAAGCAGATTTCCCATTTTTTTTACTGGTTTTCGAGATACAGCACTTTTCTTGAGGTATGCGATGCTAGCATTTGCAAAACAGTTGCAATAAAAGAAACCAGTGAGAAATTGGGAAATCTGCTTCGAACACTCCCTAGAACATTCTTAGGGCTAGGTACAGGCAAAATTTTGTGTCTTTCCAACCAAGGGTAAACCTTGAAAATGAATCGCCGCTCGCAATGCTAATCTTATGGGCGGCAAAAAATGCACCGTCAGGTATAGCGTCCTCTTAATTTCAATTTTTATTGATAAAATATTTAACCCAAAATATGAGCTTGTAGAAGAGCCTTCAAATCCGCACAGTTTGATTTCTCTGAACCCGCGATAAATAACCCGCAAGTACATACCCCTCTATCAGCCAGCCGAGTCTAATTGTATGTAAGTATTTGTCAAACGTATGAAATTAACGGTCGCACGGCCATTATAATGATAGAATGACAGAACACAAAATCCGTGAAATGACTGCATGGTTTCGGAACGAAGAATCCCGTTTGGACGTAATTTTAGTTCCATTGTAAGGTTATTTATGAAATTAGGTATTACTAATTATTAAGTGGTATATACTCTTATATGGAGAAGTTGCGGGAATGACGGACGAACGAACACTTTGCAAAAACCTGTTATTTTAAGTCTACACCGTAACACCATAGGCGCTTTTTGGCCGAAACTGAAGAAAAGTTGGCCGAAGCCTAATAAGAATGGTAACATGCCTTACAAATGAATCGATCCCATAGACTTCTCGGGGCAAGAGTTCACCAGTCAAACCCCTCGAAAGCAGCCTTAATTTTCTCGACCAAAATACCTTTCACACGGGCAAAAAATTAAAAATATAAACTACAAATATGCATTCTAATTTTTTTATATTTTAGCAAAAATAATAATCACACCTGGTACTGTTAGTTCCCTAAGTAAGTACTAAGAAAATGTTTTAGCCAATAAAGTACCTATACGTGATACTAAATACCTATACTATAAAAACGCTACATATTTTCTTCTGTTTATTTTTTAACGTTCCTTTAGTTGGCAGGATTCCCTCCAGACGTACAAATATAAAATTGCTATAAAAGGAATCCTTAGAAACATACTTTTCGTGAAAGGAGATGTTATTTGTATCCATACTTTGCTCTGTATTTTCTAGGGCACGAGTTCAAAGTAGGTTCATTCAAAGAAGACTTCGTTATTACTGGGCGATCGAGCGTTAAGGTTCACTGCTGAATGTGACATCTTTTTTAGAACTTCTTTTTCAGAAACTTCTCCACCATAAGTACCTACCTAACCTAGTTTCATACTATAGGTACTCTTGGGCCGAAGGCACAGATGTTAATTAAGAGGACGGCGCATTTTTTGCCGCCCATAAGATTAACATTGCGAGCGGCGATTCATTTTCAAGGTTTACCCTTGGTTGGAAAGACACAAAATTTTGCCTGTACCTAGCCCTAACAATGTTCTAGGGAGTTTTCGAAGCAGATTTCCCAATTTCTCACTGGTATCTTTTATTGCAACTGTTTTGCAAATGCTAGCATCGCATACCTCAAGAAAAGTGCTGTATCTCGAAAACCAGTAAAAGAATGGGAAATCTGCTTCGAACACTCCATAGAACATTGTTAGGGCTAGGTACAGGCAAAATTTTGTGTCTTTCCAACCAAGGGTAAAACTTGAAAATGAATCGCCGCTCGCAATGTTAATCTTATGGGCGGCAAAAAAATGCACCGTCAGGTATAGCGGACCCTTAAAGAAACTGATTGGTTGGCCGAACCAACAGAATTTGACTCATGCGAGTCTATATCACTAGACCATTGATAATATAGAGTCAAAATATACGGCATTATGATATTGTGGTGCCTGTTCTTAGGGACCTATAGGTTAGGACACGACGGGATGGATATAGTACCTGAGAAAATGGACGAACCTTCCATTGGTCGCAAAAAGTGATGAGGTTACCATAATTTGGAGAGCTGAACGTTTTCATGCATAATGTCTATACGAGATTCCCTAACTTCACTCTTAGACGAGAGGAATGACACCCACTTATCTAAAAAAAACACAGAAGTAGGCTTAAGAAGAAGGGGTCACAATGATCTAAAAGAATTTTAGCCTTTCTATATCCATGCACCCCTGGATATGACTGTTGTTATTCTCATCAAAGTCTGTAGCATGTGGGTATGTATTCCGGGGTATTATTCCTACCTACTACCATTCTTGGAACTTTAATTATAGGACTCTTAAAAATGAATTCAGGGACCTGCATAGTTATTCTCTTAAACACTAAAAAAAAGTGGTAGAACGTCAATTGCCTACCTAGCTACAAGCATAGGTTACGCCAATTAATCATAAAAAATGACCTATTAAATTTCTGTGATAAAAAAAGCAGTTTCGCAGATATAACGTACCTAATTACTGGAATGGAAAATCCTTAGTTCTCGTAGCCTGGGATTAAAATCCTGAGTTATTTGAAGGTTACGTAGAGAATTAGGGAAATAACTGGTTTAATGATTTTTTGATTCGAATAGACCCTGAACACTAGAAGGAGTTATTGTGAATGAAATGTTTTGATCAATGATCTTGGTCACTACTTCTGTCATCGAGCCTGAACATCACCGGAAGCGAGGAGAATGAATAGTGATCATCTTAGAGACAGAACATGATAACTTCATTAAGGCTGCGCGAAACCCTCAAACGGTTTCTATGAGTTTCTCACTTTTGAACCTACAATAGCAAATTGATCTGGTTATTGTTTCAGTTTCAGGTAGGGGATTAGCCCCCAAAATACTGTAAAAAAATAGGTTTTTTGGGTTACCCCTTTGAAGAGACTTTTTATGCAAACTTCTGCCTCTTTACAGGCTAGGCTAGGGTGAGGGTGGGACCCGCTTTTGAAAGCTCCAAAATTAAGTACCTAGCCGAAAAAAAGGCCAGAAAAATTCTAAATGTTCCTAAAAGTACCTACCTAAACAAAAAATTCCCATCTAGGTCAAGATTTGGTGGAGTTAGGGAAACAAATACTTTTCCTGAACTTCATAAATATGGGAAGGTAAAAAAAAAAAAAAAATCTTAATATACAACACCAACAAGCATCAAGTAGTTTTCCTCTTATCAGGCAGTAGAAATAGGTTTAAACACATTATTTGTTAACTCCAATAAACTTTTTCGGGGAGTGCTGAATTTCGAAGAATAAAAAAGGTATTTTGTTGATTTAGAGAGTTTTCGCTATAGAGATGGTTGAAAAGAAGTGAGTCAGGGTTTTCCAAGAGACTCTAAATATCACTCGTTACCTATAGAGAAATTTGTCGTTATAGGGAGTGAAAAAATTCTGCACGAAAACAAACTTTCTTGCCATATATGGCTAGTGAGAAACCATAAACCGTTTCAAGAAAGAAATGCAGGGACGCTTATTGCAAAACGAAACCTCTCCAGACAGGAATCATCCTCGTACCTGATCATGAACTAGGTATCTAGATCTGAAGCCCTAAATAGTCTGTCGTCAGATAGCTCAGTGTTGCTCCAGGTCTCCAGGACTGCAGAAGTGAGTGAGATCATTGTAGACCGCAATCACTGGAGGGAGCCGGTGGCACATGCGCCATATCATTAGTCGATACTACGGCTCGGGTTCGAATGTTTACACATTGACTGGAATTTGCAAAAAGGTAAGATTTTGCCATTTTCTTATCTTATTTTCAATTATTTTTATTGTTTTTGAACTCTTCCAATTTTACTACACTTACTGCGTGCCATAATTTTTGAAATGTTTGTGTTTTTAATGAGTTTGTAGATTATTTTGGTTGTGCATCCGCCCACCCAAAAAGCATTCAAAAAGTCGATTATTATTATGTATATCTAAGTCCTTGTTCTTGGTAAGAAGTTAATTATAGATACGTACCTGCCCTTTTTTGACCCACATACCTATAGAAGCAGTGAAATTAAAATTAAAATTAATTAATAATAATTTAAGAATGAATAAATAGCTAAGATAGTTCGTGTATAAATCAAAACACTTGGCCCGTAGGTTCAAATCCCAGTAGATATGAATATTATATTTTTTATTTGTCATAATATACTTATCTTGACTATAGACATCGTATTAGGCTTTACCCAAATATTTATTGACTTGAGCCTGTGTATATGGAAAAGACTGCACAAATAAATAATAAATAAAACTATTATTGTTGCAAAGGTAGGTACCTAAATGCCAAACACATGTACCTATACCTATATACTATACCTACATTCCAACATCCACTGAGACAGACAGATAGATAAACTCGAATGCTTCTATGGACGAAAGGTGGCTTTCACCAATGCCTTACCATGCAGACAAAGTTCGTAAATATATCTTCCAGAAAAAATAGCTGAAAATTTTATCTTGTCGTTAAAAGTCCACTATAGCTAATGTTACGTGGGTGGTGAAAGGCACCATAGCTTTTCTGTTAGAGAGGATAACGCTATAGTGAACTTTTAGGGGACACTATAGTAGACTTCAGGAACTGGTGAAGTCCACACCTAGTTACCTTAGTAACTTTTAGCAATAGGATCTACAATATTGACAAGGACGATTTTTACCGAAAGGTATCCTGATTCTGGCACTGCCTGCTAGAGATGTCTTAATAGTTTTGTGGTACTCCGAGACAAAACTACCGTGACCTTGTCACATTTCTATAGTTCCAGTTACGCCATTTATTCCCTGATTGGGACAAAAAATTATTGACACCGTGCAAAACTACATTTCCTCATAGACTCCTCGGTAATAATAAAAAACTTCGGAAAATAACACCACAGGAGTTTGGCCGAAGCCGAATAGGAGTGAGCCGAAGCCATAACACCCATCCTTTAAAGCGGAAAATATTGCTTACGGCGGGGTTTGATCCCAGACCTCCCTGTACACAAGTCGGACCCCTTCACCGCTCAGCTACTGAGAGGCACTGTTGATTTTATTAATCACCATCATAGGTCCAAAGCCATTCAAATTGTAATGGACTATATCTGATGTTTTATTTCACACTGACTGTATTCCAATTTAATTCTAGCCACCTGTCAAACAGCGGTTAAATAATTCTGAATTTTTCATGGTTAACTCTGGAGTTAACCACGTTCCCGAGTGTTGCAAAAAGCTAGCTGTTTTGCGTAAATCTCCGAGAAGTATTCTGGCTGTAGACTGGGAGGAGGACTGGGAGTGTTTTTGCGTTTTTTACCTAAACTTCTGTCTAATTTTAACTGAATTCCAAAAGTGCCTCTCAGTGGCCGAGTGGTCAAGGGATCCGCTTTGTGTCCTGAGAGGTCCGGGTTCGAACCCCGGCGGAACGGAAAAATTTTTCGCTTCCGACATACGCCAATACGGCTTCGGCCCACTACTAAACTGGCTTCGGCCCACTCATATTCGGCTTCGGCCACTTCATCTTCGGCTTCGGCCAAAAACATCTAATAAACCGACTCATCGGCGCATATGTTCTCAGAACGTCACGCGTTAAAAAAAAAAAAAAAAAAAAGTTATCTAGTTTTTATGATTGGTATATTCAGTATTCACCTCTGACACGTTTAGCATCTCAAATGGATATATATCGAGGCTATAGTGGTTCAGAACCCACCTAAAACACCTCTAACACATGGGAAGCTGGTATTTGTTAGTGCTGCCAGCTGAGCACGATGGATAATTCTTGAAATGGTCTAGTTGCTGGGCTTGTCCCCCCCCCCCCCCCCCTCTCCTACTACTAGACCTCACAATAAGTAGGTACCTACCTACCTCCCACTGGAGTCGAGGTAGCGGTTCTAGGTACACTTGAATCTAAGGCTTCACTTGTTTCTTCTAGGTAAGGTCAACAGCTCAAGTAGGAGTCAGAACTAGCTACAACTATAACCTTCAAATGATTTGTAGTTTATTTCTTGTTTATCCACTTAAGTAGAATTTGACAGTAGTCGGTTTTCTGGATACCTAACTTGGTGTATGTTTTTTTGTAAGAGAGGGGAACATGCCCAGCAACTAGACCATTTCAAGAATATCTACCGTGTTCAGCTGGCGGCAGTACCTATAATTCCAACTCCCCAGCCATCATGTTAGTACGTGATGCGGACCTACAGTTTTAGGTGGGTTCAGAACCACCGCAGTCTTGATATAGGTACATTCAACTTGAGATGCGAGCATACCAGAGGTGGAGGCCTGTTAGTAAAACTTTGATAAGGTCGGGATCGCACCTGCTCCTTGTGTCCCCCAAAGACCCCCAAAGACAACCACCTAGACTTGTGCTAGATACTTTTTATTATCATTTTATTTTTTTATTTTTCAGGGCAGTTTCAGTCTACAATGTAAGATCCTGGGACGGAGGGGGAGATTTAATCGAATTTCTTACACAGAAATAAGAATAAGGTCTACTTCAGTCTGTAAAAACGTTAGCAGGTAAAGAAATAATTACTGACGCAGATTTGCAGCCAAGTAAACACTATTAAGAGGAGGCTATACCTGACGATGCATTTTTTGCCGCCCATAAGATTAACATTGCGAGCGGCGATTCATTTTCAAGGTTTACCCTTGGTTGGAAAGACACAAAATTTTGCAGATTTCCCATTTTTTTTACTGGTTTTCGAGATACAGCACTTTTCTTGAGGTATGCGATGCTAGCATTTGCAAAACAGTTGCAATAAAAGAAACCACTGAGAAATTGGGAAATCTGCTTCGAACACTCCCTAGAACATTGTTAGGACTAGGTACAGGCAAAATTTTGTGTCTTTCCAACCAAGGGTAAACCTTGAAAATGAATCGCCGCTCGCAATGTTAATGCACCGTCAGGTATAAAGGACCCTTAACAACAATCTTATTGTTTACAAAGTGGTCCAATAGTCCATCGCCGGCCACTGAAAGATGGGCCGGTAGGTACCACTCTGGCCCACAAAAGCAGCCTTCACCAAAGCTGCTGCCACACAATGGACTCTTCCACCCTACCCCATACACGATCACAGTGAGCCATATAGGACGATATAGCAGCAGCGTCACCCAGCTGAGCTACCTACAGCGTATCTGAAGCATTACAAACATTCTAACCGCTAGAACACTATGATGACAAACAGCACTAACCAGAATTTATTTTCTAGATCATGATACCGTTGACGTTGGCCTTCGGGGTAGCAGTCTCTTTTCTCTCTCTGCAAGTCTATGGAACCGTTTACGTCACTGACCACAGTCAACGGAGGGTCGTGGAGCTTCGAGGTCGAGCCCAGCCTTGCATCATTCACACAGACAGGTGAGCAAGTTCGGCCTAAATGCCAGGAAGAGCTGCGGGAAGGTTCTCAACGAAGGGACGTAAGTTCGCCAGAAATGGGGAAAGAACTCACAAAAGTGGGAAAGGTAAGCCAAGCCAAGGGGTCTTGAATTTCAGAAGTTAGAAAGGAAGAATCGGAGAAAAACTGCCAAATCGGGTCTTGAACTTCTTAACAAGGTAAGTTCGCCCTAGATGGAAGAAAGAGCTGCCAAAGGGGTCTTGGACTTCTTAGCAAAGGGAAATTATTTCGCTCTGAATGGGAAAAAGAACTTACAAAAGTGTTCAGAGGGATAAGGAAGGTACGCCAAGGATGAGTCTTGAACTTCAGAATGTAGGAAGGAAGGCACGCAAGTTCGACCTAAATATGAGAATGAACAGCAGAAACTTAGACTTACACGTGAGATAGAATGTTCGGATCGAAAATCAGAAGAAAGAAGGATCGCAAGTAAATCCTTGATGTGAGAAAAACAGCCGAAAGGGGTCACGAACTTCAGAAGGACTGGAAAAAGTTCGCCCTACTTGCTGAACTTATGAAGGAACGGAAATAAGTTTTACTTGCATTTAAATGGTGAAAGAAGTAAAAGAACAGCCGAAATAGCTGTGGAACTTCTCATATTTCCCTAAAAAGATATTAAATAGATAAATAATATGTATGGATAAAACCAGGTTTAGTATCTAACCTTCCTATCACTAGTATCACTATACCATCCTTAGATCAGATTATGATAGCCGCTACTGCCAAAAATAAAAAATAAACATAAGATTGTTGATCTAAAAATTTGACAGTTTGCCAGGAAGTATTGTAATTGCGTCAATACAATTATTATGGGTGCTTTTATCTTTTCCAGAGACATAGTCGAAAAAATGGTCCGGGGAACCGGTGGCAGGTATCTCCAGAAGATGTCTTCCAACGATTTGGACGCCCTAGCTTCTTCCTGCAGGGACATGGAGCAGATCAATAAGAGAGGAGGATTCATATATCCAGGTACAATGGCACAGGAAAATAGATGGCCAAAGCCGAAAGGAATCTTAAGAGGACGCTATACCTGACGATGCATTTTTTGCCGCCCATAAGATTAACATTGCGAGCGGCGATTCATTTTCAAGGTTTACCCTTGGTTGGAAAGACACAAAATTTTGCCTGTACCTAGCCCTAACAATTTCTCACTGGTGTCTTTTATTGCAACTGTTTTGCAAATGCTAGCATCGCATACCTCAAGAAAAGTGCTGTATCTCGAAAACCAGTAAAAAAATGGGAAATCTGCTTCGAACACTCCCTAGAACATTGTTAGGGCTTGGTATAGGCAATATTTTGTGTCTTTCCAACCAAGGGTAAACCTTGAAAATGAATCGCCGCTCGCAATGTTAATCTTATGGGCGGCCAAAAATTCACCGTCAGGTATAGCGGACCCTTAAAGAAAAATTGAACAAGTCCTGAGCTCTGTGGTTAGTGCTCAACAATATGTTAACGCTGTTATGTTGAGAACTAACCGCACAATTGTTGTAGAATAGTCCTCCAAAGTTATACCTATCTTTTTCAACTTAGGGTGCGTCCCACCATGTCCAGTTAAAATTAAACTGGAGATTTTGTCCTATGTTTACCATGTTAAATTTAACTTTTAAGTTAAATTTAACATGGTTTAACATGTTTAACATGGTTTAACTTTTAAGTTAATTTTAACTGGGCATGGTGGGACGCACCCTTAAAAGTTAAATTTAACATGGTAAACATAGGACAAAATCAGAACTTCAGAACGGAGCAATTATTATTTCTTTGGCTGACCCCGCACTGAAGGTTATAGAACTGACTGACCATTGTCAGTTAAATCTAAGAGGAGATTTAGTGCAAGGTTTATTTGACACATTTAAAAAAAATAATAAAGTCTAGGTACCAGCCTTAGGTATTGGACTATTCAACTTGTAGTTTTTTTGTAAAAATTTCCCTCATCATTTGATGTTCCCCTTAATTGAGGATTGCAACTTTTCAGGCACCCGATGGTGTGGGCCAGGAAACATAGCAAGTTCCTACAGTGACCTGGGTCCACTGACAGAAGAGGATAAGTGCTGTAGGGACCACGACCATTGTCCCAATCAACTGGAGCCTGGCCAGTGCAGACAGGGCATATGCAATATTTCTCCTTTCACAAGGTTTGTCAAATTTCCGTCCATCTAGACGCGCCACAACGCGCCCCCGTTTTTGAGATCATGGAGTAGGATAGGGCAGGCCCGTATCCAGTAAGCGGTCATGGGGGGGGGGGGGGTTTGGGTCATGGGGGGGGGGGTTTCGCTTATATTTTTTTGCTTCACGTTGGCATTACCATGTTAATTTTCCGCTCATGGGGGGGGGGGGGTTTAACCCCCTAAACCCCCCCCCCCCCCACCCCGTGGATACGGCTGTGGGATAGGGAAAGGGATGCAGCAGGACGCATCAAAACTGACAGCGCAAGGTCCCACCTTTTGACTCTACACATGACAGTGATTTAGTAAGACCCACAACCGATAGTCGAGTTTTCCAATAGTCGGTGAAGGCCAGGTACCCATCCTAGGTTAATTACAAAAAGCTTAAATTTATTTAATTTTAGATCTCACTGCGACTGTGACAACGCCTTTAAAAGGTGTCTTCGAGAAGTCAATTCCGATGCTGCGAACACCATCGGAACTTTGTTCTTTAACATTGTTCAAGTGACATGCTTCAAGGACAGGCGGCCTTGTCCACAATACATGAGGTAAGACTTTACCTAGAAAAGCAGTTAAACTGACTGAGACACTAAAACACTGAGAGCTTGGTCCCGAACCAAAAACTTCTGATCAGCGACCTCTATATGCTCAGCATCTGCTGTGGTCTGTGGTTCGGAACCCACCTAAAACTGTAGGTCTCCATCGTGTACAGGTGGGATTTACAGAGGATCTCCCCCACCCCTCTCTTACTGCTCTTCCCCCTATTTTAATGATAATATTTAAATTATTTTATAAAATTTCCCTATTTAAAATTTGTGTACCACTTATATAGCCATGCACGCACATGATATGTTTGACACAAATACCTACCTAGATTACTTGCTGAAACATTTAGGTCAATCACAGATCGTGTTACAAATGTAGGTACTTCAGGTACGACAACCAACGAAAATATTTACATTTGAAAATAGAACGAAGTAATGAAAACAAGTAGACCTGCAGGTCTATTCCGGATCTGTTAACGACGATATAACGACGAAGTGGTGAAGTTCTATGGCTATGTTTCAGCATTAGGGAGCTTAACGCACAGTTATCGACCAAATGTCCAGAACCCACATGCAGTAAAAGCCAAATATTACAACGTACCTATGCAGTTCTAACGTTATACGTATAGAAAATTATTATTTGCTTAAAAACTGATTTCATCAATGGCTACAGTTGACAAGCGAAACAAATCAGTGAGATTTTAAGTAAAACACTGTTTCTCAAACTACCACCACTGACTTTTGGTCAAATATGAGCAGGCGACACAATCTTTTACCGCATGAATAGCGGCCACGTGCCTTGAAAAAATAAAAATAAATCCTGTTTCTTCACTTGGTTTTGTTTTAATTGTTTAATTATTTATTATTTTTCTCATGTTTTGTTTTGTTTCGTTTTTGTTTTTTAGAAGTTGTAGAAAAATGCAATTCCATGGCATGTCTCCGTTTATGTCTTCACGAAAAACCTTCTACAGGGAAAAGGAAGAATTCGTGTCAAATTTCGTTACCGGTCTTTTAAGCGAATTCCTGCGTTTTGGAAACCACCATTACTAATTTCGGCTGTGATATTGTTTGTAATAAATTTTTATGTTATTTCACATTTTTTTTGTGATTGTTTTATGCATGCGCTCTTCCTAAGTTAATGACCCTTGTAACGAAATTAATTTTAATAAATAGCACAGAACCGGATCGAAAACGGTGATTGCTTATTACTTCACCAGCAAGTTGTGAATGAAAATTGAAGTGGGAAGTAGAACATATGAGTAAGAGAGGGTTCCTTATTTCGAAAAAGAGAACAAGACAGAGTAAGTACAATAATAACAAGCGGTACGACACGGTCGGACAAAACTTTACCTGCTTACTTGCGTGATTCCTAGAAAAAACCCTTGGTTAAATGATTGGAGACGGAAAAACTTTTTGACGAAAGGAATGGCCCCAGAATGTTCCCCCGAGTACTTAGAGACCCCACACGACGTACTATGGCAACCACCCAAAACTACCCCCTAAAACGAGGTGAAGGGGTTGGGGAAGCTCGGAAAAACTTTTTGACAAAATAAATTGCCTCAGAACGTTTCCCCGAGCATTTTGATAACCATACAACGTACTTTGGAAAGTAACCAAAACTCCCCCCATAAGGGGGGGGGGGGGGTGGCGAAATAACATTTTGACCAAATTTGACCTCAGAACGATCTCCCGATCATTTTGAGCCCACACAACCCATATTTCACAAACCACTCAAATCTACCCCCCTTAGGGGGTGGGGTGCTTGGATACGTTCAGAAAAACTTTTTGATACAAAAAATTGCTTCACAACGTTCCCCCGAACAGTTTGAGACCCCATAAGCCGCACTTTAAAAGTCACTCAAAATTGCCCCCCTCCCTGGGGGGGGGGGGAGGGGGAGGCTCGAAATAAGCCATATACCATTTGTGACGAGTATGGCCGTTGTCACGTGTCATATCCAGAACTACTCATATACCACAAACAACTGAATCCACTGATTTCACCCTTTTACAGGTTCAGGGGGGACTTCCCCCCTTCCAGGGAGTTATGCGGGGGTAGTGGGTGGTATCATTGGATTCGTAATTATTTGTTCTATAATTGGCTAAAATTTGATCAAAATCGTTAGAGCCGATTTTGAGCAAATATTTTTTTTCTACCTTTTGGGGGAGTTTTGGGGGGATAACCCCCCTTAATTTTAAAGGGGGGAAACTGAACTTCCGGATTCTGATTTCTTCCAATTTTAGAAAGGTCACTACCGATTTTGAAGAAAATCGGTTGAAAAGTGCGCCGTCCAGGTCAATGCCACATACATAGCTAGCTAGCTAGCTAGCTAGCTAGCTAGCTACATACATACATACATACATACGTATTGACACGGAGTACCTGACCTCTTCTAAAAATTCCTGGGGGCAAACTTTTCGTCGGAGGAAAAAAGTGAGATGGTTTTCATATTTCGAAGGAATGGACGTTTCCAAAATGTATATGCAAGTTTCAATCGCTTTTGAGGTCTGGGAGCAATGACGGTTCAAAGTTGAGGTTTGCCGAAAATTGGCCCGCACGAATACAATACTTTACCTTACGTATACTCCGTATACAGGTAAAGTAAAAAGGATTCAAAAGAGGCTCGCACACGGAAGAACTTTCAGTTGATCATGATCTGAAGTACAGAAATATTTTTCGCCTACTCTTCCGCGCGTCCATCACCGTTTTTGTTCGTTTCGACACACCTGGATCTGTAGGTATTCATAGTTATTTGGACGAGCCTTCTCTACCTACGGAAACTTGTTGGTACATGAGAGGGGTCATCTTACATTTTTTATGCTAGACAGCAGTTCCAGGTGCAGGTACCAACTTCCCCTTCGGCATTCCACGAAATGTCAGTTTTACATAGCCTCACCTTAGCTGACTGAATATTTGGACCCTTTTAGCACGATGTAGATGAAGCAAATTACTTTAGACTGAGAGGAGACACCTTATAGGATGGATTTCACCACTTCTCTAAAGTGTACACTTTAGCACGTGCTATAGTGTCACCTACCGAACAGATTTAACGAATAACCTTATTTTACTTATGTTTAGCTTTATAGCAAGTGCAATTGCACTATACAGTCTACTTAAGGGTCCGCTTAACCTGACGATGCATTTTTTCCGCCCATAAGATTAATATTGCGAGTGGCGATTCATTTTCAAGGTTTACCCTTGGTTGGAAAGACACAAAATTTTGCCTGTACCTAGCCCTAACAATGTTCTAGGGAGTGTTCGAAGCAGATTTCCCATTTTTTACTTGTTTTCGAAATACAGCACTTTTCTTGAGGTATGCGATGCTATAGCATTTGCAAAACAGTTGCAATACAAGAAACCAGTGAGAAATTGGGAAATCTGTTTCGATGACGACCTACAACATTGTCAGGGCTTGGTACAGGCAAAATTCTGTGTCTTTCCAACCAAGGGTAAACATTGAAAATGAATCGTCGCTCGCAATGTTAATCTTATGGGCGGCAAAAAATACATCGTCAGGTTAAGCGGACCCTTATAAAGAAGTTGTTAAATCCACCCTTGGTATTTGTGAATCCACTGGGTATTATTCCAGAATACTGTTACATTTACATTTACAGAGAGGACTCGTCCTACACTTGGTTCTGCGAAGAATGGAAATTTGAACCAAGTGGTGAGTTCAACACATCTCTGGTAACCCGACAACAATCAGCAGTTACCCAAAATTATCCTGTACCTGATCGACCGATCAACGCTAAATCGGAGCCACCTCCACCATCGACGATCAACAAAAACTTACAGAGCTTACTCGAAAAAGAGCCGAACGTCGGAAAAGTAATGGGAAATGGTCCTGCAAGGAATGTCAAAACTGTACCTGAAAACAAACCAAAGAAAAATTCAGCTTCAGTTTTAAATAGCATTACTGATGGAAAGTTAGTGTGGCGAGATTAACATGTGTTACTCATATTTTATTTAGTTACACCAGTTCCTAAAGCTCACTATAGAGTCCCCTAAAAGTCCACTATAGCGATATCCAAACTACTTAGCCCTTGTCTTGCCGTTAGCTAGAGTATTTCATAAGTAAACTATGGGAATATTACGACAAAAACCACATATACTGCTTTTTTTTTTGTTGAAAATTCAAAGAAAACTATCTAGTGCCACGATTCTTGACGGAAAAATGAGGGAAAATGAATGATTATTGACACTATACGATCCCCAAGCTATCACTTTTCGGTGAGATACATTTAGAAGTTAGTTATCTGTCCGATAAGGACTGGTGAAAGCCATCCTTTTAAATGGGTAAGAAAACGGGCAACACAATATTAGTTAGGTAGGTACTTCACTTTTTTAGCGGCTTCTTCTGAAAGTTAGGACCAGTTTCACGCAAAAAACTACACAAAATCTCGTAAAGTAAGCAATACACTATTTCCCCTATACGTTCGCCAAGTTGTTGGCCCCAGTTCCTGGCCCATCTGGCAGACTAGGCCAACAGAAAATTAAGTTGGCCCTTGTGTATGTTGTGAATAACACCAACTCTTTTCAGGTGATGTTTAATAATGATCACCTCTACCAATACAAGTTACTTTCTTATATTATTATCATAGAAACAGGTCTTTATTGAAATAAATAGGTATATAGAAAATCCTTAATCAAAAGTACTTAGGTACTTACTTTATGTTCAAAGTATTGACCAACCAATGTTTTTATTTCAGTAAGGAGACTAGTTTCTACGATAGCGTGAGATAAGTGCTCATAAGTGAACATGAATTAACATCACCTATCCCATGTCCTATTAAAGCTCAATATAGGCCTCTTCAGGCCACTTTGCCCCATGTCATAATGATAAGCGAAATAAAGGTGCGAATTGGAAACGACATGTACAAATTTAAGGATCAAGGAAAAGCTGAAACAGTTTTTAAGATCTGGAACTGGCCACAAACAATGCGTCCTGGACGGTCATCCCCGGAAGTATCGCTATTGCGGAGGGGTGGCAGTTTTTGAGTAGCAGGCATCCTCCATCCCTGAGTTGCCATTGCAAGCCTGTCATTCCAGCCCCCCATTCCATAAACGGCCTTGATAGCCGAGTGGACTAAATGGTCGACTTTTGAGGAGCAGAGACAGCCGGGTCACACCGGTTCGATCCCGATCCTACCAAAAAGTTTTTCTGCTCGGCATTCACCTCTGATATGTTCAGCATGTCAAGTGAAATGTATATCGAGGCTGTGGTGGTTCGGAACCCACCTAAAACTGTAGGTCCCCATCGTTTACTCGATGGCTGGGGAGCTGGTATTTGGCAGTGCTGCCAGCTGAGCACAATGGATAGTTCTTGAAAACGGTCTAGTTGCTGGGCTTGTCCCCCCCAACCCTCTGCCCCCATTCCATGACAAACCGTATGTGGCCAGTTATAAAGTCAATTCTAAAGATGTTCCAAGATATAGGAGTTTATGTAGAATAAAAAAATAGTTCCAACTATGTAAGTTTTAAGGAAGTATCAAATACGTATTTTTTTCCTTACTCAGGTATATACTCATCTCGCAATAAATTATACATATACATTATATAGCAATAGCAGTGCTGACCATAGCTATACTTATCTTGTGGCACCATACAAATTGGCCCAAACTATAGGGCGGATATGGCCCAGCCTTAAAGTCCCACAGCATGGCCCATGATGGCCCAGGTTTACCTGTATTGGGCCAATTTTATGTAGGCCAAGTTCTTTCCAGTATGGCAATAGAAAGAGGTAGGTACTCGCAACAAAAAAAAATAGGACAGTTGTCACTCTCTATAACGAAAACCTCTCTGTTATGAGCGAACGCTACGGTCCCTAAAACCCTCTCTATAGAGAACTCACTTTACAGCGAGCAAGTTTGAAGGTCGTTATACAGAGAGAGTACTGAAGTCCTATTTGAGCCTTTATCTTTTTCATTGTTTGTAGATTGCTTTTGTGAGAGTACTCAGTAGTTTCCAGTATAGGGTGGATTTCACCAGCTCAACTTAACGTTAAGCTTAACGTATGGAATTTACCTTATCGTTATTTGGAATGGTGAAAGCCATCCTTAATGAATTAAGAAGACTGATAGGCAGGTTATGGAAAGAACAGTCAAGTAACAATTTGGAACTATGTTAAAATGTTTACTGCATGTTTATTACACGTTTAAAACTGCGGATTCGAAGTTTAAAATTTTATAAAACAATCCTTGCTTCGTACAGATTTCACCGTGTTGTAGCGGGAAAACACTTGACTAGCACGACTGAGGTCCTTGGTTCGAATCCTAGTTCTGTTGGTAGCATGAATGTCACCCAAAAGATTCATTTGGCTTCGGCTTCGGCCAATGTTCTTTGAAACTTAAGCACCCGTTGGTGCAAAAAAAAAAAAAAAATCCTCACTTCCTATACCTATATGGAAGTACCTATTCTCATAAACAAAAGTTTTGGAATCGTTTCCATACCTATAAGATAGAAGGTGAAGGTATCGAATAGAATATAGGTCCGTGAACTCTGGAGCTTATACACAGAACGCCTGCAATTTTCTGATACTTCTATTCAAACGTACACAAATGTAAATATTGGTAGAACTGACGTTTTAACTCCGATGAATCCAGTTATTAGAGAAATGTTTCGTTAGCTATTTAACCTCTGATTAAAACTTGATATGACATCAAAGGGTATGCTACCCCTTTACCTTAATCTCCAGTCCTGGAATGGAGGGTTTTTTATGGAAACTTAAGGATGGCGATAAAAAAAACTGCTATCTCTCCCCACTAAGAATTCGAATACGTCCGAGGATTCAAACAGCCTTCCAAGCCAGCAGGCACTATAGGGGTAATGTACCTTTAGGACCCAAAAATTGAAAATTAAATATCAAAGACAGTACTGCGCCACATATGTGATCACCCCAAGGTGAGCCAGTAATCCTCACAGTCGTTCCAGCTGGATAGTCATATTTAATCCTTTGAAATAGGTAGGTAGGTACCTATCTTTCCAGGTTCGATACGCCATGATCTGAGTATACCCATACCGAACCGTCAGTCTTCCAGCACCTTCACACAGCACAGCAACATGTTTTCTTTACTGGTATGTACCTACCTAAGATTTCTTTTAGTGGATAATATTGAGTAGTTCATTTTCGTTTTTGACCGCGATGGTAAGTTGACCTGCATATTAAGGTAAGTATTAAGGTACAATTTATTACAATTTAGTACAATTTATGTGGTCTGTTTAACTGAACAATTGAACAATGGTGGTAAGTAACTATAGTGGTTACAAAATGGAATCTACCTCATTAGTTAACAGGTAAGTTTAACTAAACTGGTAATTTGAGTAGGTAAGTACCTATACCTATACCTCGTGTAGGGTAAGTAATCTCACAAGAAATAATTTTCCTTAACTGAATGTTGTATTTCACCTTGTAGTTCTTTAGTGTCCCTTAAATGTACACATATAGCGTTACACTTTCCCGAAAAGAAAAGTGTTTACCACCCTGCCGATAGCGCCCTGATCATAAAATCATAGCTGGTGGACTTTTAAGGGTCCGCTATACCTGACGGTGCATTTTTTGCCGTCCATCAGATTAACATTGCGAGCGGCGATTCATTTTCAAGGTTTACCCTTGGTTGGAAAGACACAAAATTTTGCCTGTTCCTAGCCCTAACAATGTTCTAGGGAGTGTTCGAAGCAGATTTCCCAATTTTTTACTGGTTTGCAAAACAATTGCAATAAAAGAAACCAGTGAGAAATTGGGAAATCTGCTTCGAACACTCCCTAGAACATTGTTAGGGCTAGGTACAGGCAAAATTTTGTGTCTATCCAACCAAGGGTAAACCTTGAAAATGAATCGCCGCTCGCAATGTTAATCTTATGGGCGGCAAAAAATGCATCGTCAGGTATAGCGTCCTCTTAACGGCAAGATAAAGTTTTCGGTTAACTTTAACTCCATGATAAGGTAATGGGAAAGCCACCCTAAATGCGTTATATCTATTAGAGCATAACGTAGGTGCATTACCCCAGGATGAAGACTGTTAAGTCATACTTTCACTCTCAACCAACTTGACCTAGATCCTGGTGGCTCCAACCAGATAGGCGCGAGTCATAGCTAGTTACCGCATGCTGTCAATATTGGTAAGTAGATCCAGCAATCGAAGACCAAGAATATCAAAAATACCGGGCTAATGTTGTCGAGAACATATAAACCCAAGTACTTATTTTTTAACAGTTGTTCTTTAAGGTTGCACTTCTACGAATCTGCCCATCGAATATTCAGCTCAGTACATGATAATATTATTCAGGTGCCTCTCAGTGGCCGAGTGGTCAAGGGGTCCGCTTTGTGTCGTGAGAGGTCCGGGTTCGAATCCCGGCGGAACGGAAAAATTTTCCGCTTCCGACATGGATGTATTGGCTTCGGCCCACTCCTAAACTGGCTTCGGCCCACTCATATTCGGCTTCGGCCCACTCATATTTGGCTTCGGCCACTTCATCATCGGCTTCGGCCACAAAATCTAACAAACCAACTCATCGGCGCATATGTTCTCTAAACGTCGCGCGTTAAAAAAAAAAAAAAAAAAAATATATAATATAATATATACCTAATAAGTATATATATTATTCAGAACCTCGTGCGCCTCACCATGGTCTAATTAGAAAACGCTAGACACAGAAGACTATGGTCCGGAGTTCAAATTCCTGTACCAGTAATTTTATGTTAGTGGCATGGATATCACACCAAATATTCATTTTGGGTTCGGCCAACAAACGCCATCGGCCCAAGGAGGTGGGCTGTAAGCTGTAAGCTGTAAGCACCAATAGGTGATATATTTTTTTTAAATACCCCTTCTTGTTGCAGGTGATTTTCAGCGTTCTAGGTGCGACCCTTGGTGTTGAACTCGAAGATATTCCTGGTCCTCCCAAGCCGTACAGTTTCAGCTATACTGCGGGGAGAGCGCCCGGTCATACCGATAGAGTCCATGCCGAGGTCAGCGATGGAAGCGGTGTTGTGCGGGGTAAGAAAATTTCTTGTCTTGCTCTTGTTCTTGTTCTTTTATCGTGCATAACAAGGCAAATGTTTATGAGAAGAAGTAATGGGGTCACTTTAGCCAGACAGTAGGGGCTAGAAAAGGGTAATAGGTAGGTACCTACATATGTTACTGATCTAGGTATAGGATCAGTCACCGTGCGACTTTCACGATTCTTTTTTATCCATTTTGACCCTCGATTTTTCGACAGGAATGTTTTCATATGTGGACCCTCGGCATACAGTTCGGACGGTTGAGTACATAGCTGACCAGAACGGTTTCCATCCAATCCACATCACGAAACCCAACCTCGATACAAAGGCAGTCGCCCAGGAAAAAGTAAAACATGCAGCACTTTATCAGAAAATCGCTCTGGAGCAACAAAGAATCGAAGAAGAACGTGGTCAGTTCGGGCTGGACGATGGAAGCTACAAACCTAAACCAGATGAAGACATTCAACCAATTTCTGTACCTGTTTATCATCCTAGGGACACGGCGGCCGTCAGGAGGGCCAAATTTAGGCATTTCGATTTGTATGCACGAATTGCACAGGACCATGCGCGTATCGCTGCAGAACGGCAACTACAGATCCCACAAGGGGAACTAACTTATTAGCCAAAACATTTCTTTGATTTATATGGACCTACCAGGTACTTAGGTGCTCACCAATATCTGGGTATAGGTTGAAAACTTACCTATCAAGAATTATTACAATAATCAAGCACGTATTCAGGGGGGGGGGGGGGGGGGAGGACACCTAGGACATGTCTCCCCGCCCCCCCCCCCCCCGAAATTTTGAAAATAAAATTACTAACAATAATTTATAAAGTTAATTTATTAAAATATTATTTCGATCGGATTCCTAGTCTACCTATGAGTGGTCAGAGGTCACAAAACAGGTGTTTGTCCCAGTCACCATAGTGTCGGCGCGACCAAACGTGATTTTCACAATAGGCAAAGGATTAGCGTCAAAAAGGGACGAGCCTTTTGTTATCGCAAAAAGAGGATTCCGCCGATTTCTGGGGTTTTAGCAAGTTTCTGGCATATATACGATCCGTGTCTGGGCTCTGACAAATGAGTTCTTGCCGAGTTTTGCATTCAACGGCATTCAAAATGGACAAACTGCAGTCCCTCCGTCAGTCAGCCAGTCTCAGTCTAGTGCTAGTGTCCAACATCGGGTTGTCAAGCTCGCGCACGCATTCCTGCCCCTAAGTGCGGAATGAAGCTGGCAAAAATGAAAAGAATAAATATGACGTTTTCAAACCCGGTGCAAAACCGTTGTACCTACAGACTGGAGTTCTGATGAAAAGGTATGTCTTTTCCTGGATAAAATGGTAGATTACTGAAGGAACAAGAAAAGAGATCTGATGTTCTATCTCCAAACATGGGCCCTCTGTAGCTCCTGTGGCAGGCCTGCCGGACTAAAAAGAGTAGGGGGGGGGGGGGGGGGGGGGGGCAGCACCACGAGCCCTTCCGGGAGTTGGGGGTCGCCCAAAGAGCAACCTATTTTAGCCGGATTGCATTTTATGATCCCATAATTTTTCTTCTCGTTCGCTTCGCTCGCTCGAATATAGAATGGTATGTTTTTTCCCTTTTCCAAGTGGGTTTTTTCCCCACCTGCTGTTACCTGTGACCTTCGTAATCGAATTCACATCCTACTTGTGAGTATAAAACCCTCTCCTCTCCATTAAGCTGAGGTTTTATAGCAGTAGATAACTACCAACATTCAATTTTTCTCTCGCTCGCTTTGCTCGCTCGGCCAGTAGATTCTTCTATTAATTTTCCTAAAACTATTTTTCTCCACAGAAGTCAGTAGGTAGGTACGTGGTGCTAAGATGGTATATTTTTAAAAAATTTCCTAAATAATGGTACGGCTACCCTCACGGAGAATGTTGGCAAAGTTTCGCCTCCTCCGAAGTTTAAAAATTCGGTGAGCCTGCTCTGTGGACCACCCCTCGTTCCCTCTCTTCGGACTTCTAAATCTCGACTCCCCATTAAGTAATTTTGAATGTTGCGACCTGAATCTTGACCTTGACCCCAAGAAAAAATTAGGCAACTACTGCATGGGGGGGGGGGGGCACTATGACAACTTTTTCCCAGAGGGGCCTACTCGGTGTGACTCTTGTCCCCCCCCCCCCCCCCCCCCCGAACCAAAATGCTGGATACGTGCTTGATAATGTAACAATGTGTAGGTACCTAGGTCTTAACTACTACTTAAGTACTTACTTCGTGCACTACTATTTGACAGTACCTACTCCACCATCTTGCTAATAGGTTTCATTTTTATTTCAAACCCCCTTTGGTCATTGTCATTACATCCAGTTGCAAATAAATTTTTCCTATTGTATAGATTACCTACCCCTTAAATGTATTGTACCTACCTCCGACACTAAGTATTTTTCTTTCATTTAAAAACTTTTCCCTTTCATCTGGCTATGAGGAGGCAGGTTCGAACCTGAAGTTACCCCTACGTAAATCGTTTGTAAATAAGAACGAAAGAACTGACAAAATACGTAAATACCACAGACTTCCTACTTCCACTTCACATTGAAGCATAACTTTTCAACTTTTGAAACTTTGTCAGGAAAGGCGCCAAATTTCCAACCAATCACAAGCAAGAAGCCCACGCGTCATGTAAATTTGTTTATTATTCTGTACTACTTGGTTTTACCATCAATAATAATAATAATTTATATATTTTATATTATTAATATTTATTTTGCCAAATAATAATTAATTTAAAAAACATTAAAAGTATTTTTACTAATATTGTGGTTCGCTTTTTTTACTTTTTAGTATCTGTGGTTGTTGGAAATCGAAAACCAAAATGGCCGCTGATTTGATTCTGTTGTGGTTTTCTTCAGTCGGATTTCGCAGTTTTTTAGCCGTATTTTGCGTTAAATGTGATTTTCGTGGTGCTCGATTCGATCCAACACTATCATAGTGCTGTTATTTCGTAAATTCGGTAAGTTCTTTCCAATACTTCACCGTTATTTTGCCCCAATCCAGCACTGTATCGAATGACTGCGTCCTATTAGGAAAAAGTCCCGCTGCGGAACAGTGCATCGTTGCACCTTCTTGTGACTTGTCAGTTGTATGGTTCCTCTTTTGAAAGACCAGACAGTAACATATCTGTGCTTTGTTATGCCTTCTAAGACCGAAATAATAAACTCTTAAACCTCCGGCCCTTGAGCCTTTGCCTGCCTAAGCTATTCTGTGACAGCCAGTGAGGTTTCGTATTACAGACGCTACACTCTACAGGCTCAGTTGGCGCAGTCAAGGCCTTTGCATCTAATCCCTTTGTCTGTGACAGTAACATATTCATACTATTTTTGTATTTTCTGGTGAGTTTTAAGAGGACGCTATACCTGACGATGCATTTTTTGCCGCCCATAAGACTGACATTGCGAGCGGCGATTCATTTTCAAGGTTTACCCTTGGTTGGAAAGACACAAAATTTTGCCTGTACCTAGCCCTAACAATGTTCTAGGGAGTGTTCGAAGCAGATTTCCCAATTTCTTACTGGTTTCTTTTATTGCAACTGTTTTGCAAATGCTAGCATTGTTGTTGTATCTCGTGTTGTATCTCGAAAACCAGTAAAAAAAATGGGAAATCTGCTTCGAACACTCCCTAGAACATTGTTAGGGCTAGGTACAGGCAAAATTTTGTGTCTTTCCAACCAAGGGTAAACCTTGAAAATGAATCGCCGCTCGCAATGTTAATCTTATGGGCGGCAAAAAATGCACCGTCAGGTATAGCGGACCCTTAAGTGGTTTTTGAGGAAAGCACTACAGGTGGCTTTTACCCTTACCGGTGCCGATAAAGTTAGGAAATTTATCTTCCCGTTAAAGTAACTCGAACACTTTATCTTGCCGTTAAAAGTCCGGTAGCTAATGTTACGATATGGGCGGTGAAAGACACCAACTTTTTGACGGGAGGATATGCTACAGACAGTGAACTTACCCTTAGTTAAACATGGGTGTAATAATATTCCCTTTACTTACATATTTGCCACATGATTGGGATAAAATGGGAACAAGCCTTAGGTAAGACGCCTAAGATAGAAAAGTATTATTTACAGGACTGGTGGTAATTTAGGTACCATATTGACGTAGCCAATTCTCGTCATTTAACGATCTATACCCGAACCTACATCAGTAACTGTCAACTTCAGGAATATTTCAGTCTTCAGTGGAGTAGTAAAATATTGCCAGTTGGCAGGTGAGGTAAGAATACCTACCATCCATTCGTTTTAAAGTATGTACCTGTAACTACAGGTTAGGTTCTCTTATTGAGTGGTTATTGCTTATCTCTCGACAGTAGTGTACCTAAGTACCATTTCAGAATTCAAGGTCTAAGATAAGGTACGACCTTAACTTCAACCTAATCCCACCTACTTGGTGATTTCAGATTTTTTAATTTGCAAAAATTAACATTTTAATTTTTTCCCTTCGTTGGAAAGGCCCTAAATTTCGTCTAGGCTCAGGGGCATCGGTTCGATGTAGGTTCTATCATTGTTTATTTTTTTTTGTCGATTTCAGCTGTTTTGACGTTTCTAACATGGGGTATCTAAAAAAAAATTGGGATATCTAGCTAGGACGTTACTGAGGCTAGGCCTTTTTTTCACTGCACGCAGTGTTAACCTTATGAAGTGCATCACAACTTTTGCGTAATTGACCAATCCAGAGAGGCTAGCCTTCAACACTCTCGTCCACGTGATTGTAATGCAAACAAGAAATTATTTTCACTTTTAAAATCACGAAATTTCTTGGAAAATGACCAAAACACCTTGTAAAGCAGGTACGGCACAACCTACATAGGTGTTGGTGTTTGCGGAAGCGCAGGCAGGAGTCCAAGTTGTTGTTGTTGTTGTTGCGAGGCCCATATAATAATTATATGGCTGTGACGTCATGAAGTTAGTACTATGGCCTTCCTCTGATAACTCATCTTGCGTGTTTTCAACGAGTGAAACAAAATCGACAGTTCTCGCGCCAACACCTTCCTGAAAGGATTGTCTGTCATTTACAGTTTTTACATTTTACAGTTTTTACATTTTTTGGTCATGTGACGCTCACCTAACCTTCCCTTCTGTTATCATTTGCAAAATATTATTCGGTAAGAAGTTAGACGCATTTCTTTCTTGTTACTGAATGATCTAGGGGCCTATCAATGAGAGCCTTGAAAAGAGGGTTGGGTGCCTCTCAGTCAGGGGGTCCAACTTGTGTCCTGAGGGGTCTGGGTTCGAATCCAAGCGTAAGCAATATTTTCCTCTTACGGCATGGACCAAACAGTAGTCATTCTATATAGCGAGCGCACGAACGCTGTCAACCCTCTCACAATATCACCTTTATAGCGAACGAAACGAATGTTCATGGTCAGTATATAGGAAGGAACAAACAACGTGAGTAAAGTCGGTATATCTTCGAGGCACCTTAAGGGTCCGCTATACCTGACGGTGCATTTTTTGCCGCCCATAAGATTAACATTGCGAGCGGCGATTCATTTTCAAGGTTTACCCTTGGTTGGAAAGACACAAAATTTTGCCTGTACCTAACCCTAACAATGTTCTAGGGAGTGTTCGAAGCAGATTACCCATTTTTTACTGGTTTTCGAGATACAGCACTTTTCTTGAGGTATGTGATGCTAGCATTTGCAAAACAGTTGCAATAAAAGAAGCCAGTGAGAAATTGGGAAATCTGCTTCGAACACGACCTAGAAGATTGTTAGGGCTAGGTACAGGCAAAATTTTGTGTCTTTCCAACCAAGGGTAAACCTTGAAAATGAATCGCCGCTCGCAATGTTACTCTTATGGGCGGCAAAAAATGCACCGTCAGGTATAGCGGACCCTTAAACGGAGATACTTAATCCACCTTTTTCAGTTGTTTGTTTTTTCCTATTTGACCATTACACAAATGCCACGGAGACATATTTTTATTTTTACTTTGGTACCTAGAGCCCACTTCACTCTTGGATGAGAGTAATGTCAGTGATGTCCAGGGGTGGACAGACTACACAAATGTCAATTATCGTTGCTAAACTCTTTTAGATTACTGTGACTCCTCCTTGTTAAGTTTACCTTTTGTTGGATGTAGTTAGAGAAACAGCAAAAGAGTGCTTTCCCTATCTTGGAGACAGTCGTGGTCGTTAAAATGAATGGCCTTAAACTGGAACGAACGCTCCAGTAAATAGGTAGCTGCAAAAGGAGGGTGCATGAAGGCACTGCTCCTAAAATGTTGTCTCGACTCCATAAATAATTTTTTAAGACTGGCCTTGACGTGTCTCGTCTGGTGTAACTGTTTTAATTGTCTGGCAGTCTTTGTCCCTTCTTTCCCTCCAAAAACTTCGCCACCTGTTGAATGAATTGCCAGTGTTCTGTTCGGAACAATTGGAACAAACGATATGTGGGGTAGGAGCAAGTTCTAAAAAACATACAGGTTTCTCTCTATAACGATCCTTAAAGGACCGTATAAATTTGCTCACTGTAGAGAGAGTTCGCTATAGAGAGGGTTGTCAAGTTCACTCTTTAAAGAGAGTGATAACTGTACAGTAGGCTCTCTATAACGACTGACAAGGCATGTCAATTTTCTCGCTTTAAGGGTCCGCTATACCTGACGGTGCATTTTTTGCCGCCCATAAGATTAGCATTGCGAGCAGCGATTCATTTTCAAGGTTTACCCTTAGTTGGAAAGATACAAAATTTTGCGTATTTGCCTATTTGCTGGTTTCCCATTTTTTTACTGGTTTTCGAGATACAGCACTTTTCTTGAGGTATGAGATGCTAGCATTTGCAAAACAGTTGCAATAAAAGAAACCAGTGAGAAATTAGGAAATCTGCTTCGAACACTCCCTAGAACATTGTTAGGGCTAGTTACAGGCAAAATTTTGTGTCTTTCCAACCAAGGGAAAACCTTGAAAATGAATCGCTGCTCGCAATATTAATCTTATGGGCGGCAAAAAATGCATCGTCAGGTATAGCGTCCTCTTAACTAGAGTTCGCTGAGGAGTAGTACCTATTCATTTATTGCATTTTCTTTGATACCTTTTTTAATTTTTGTGGCATCAGTCGCTAATCATTAGGTTTGTTTAGGGATTCATTAAAAAAATACCACCCGAAATAATTTAAAAATTTTCAAAGCATAGTTCCTAATTTGAAACAACGTAGGTCCTTGACAGCGAGAGAACACCATTGGTGGGCATGTTTTGATACAACATCGGTCTCTGCTTGTGTTTTTTTCTTAGGAAGACAAATATTTAGTCGTGCGTCCCAAGTCAACGTGAGTGACCTTGTCCTTTGAAAATGAGTCAACTTTTTTATCTGAAGTGGTTGTGCATCTTTGAGCCCTTATTGCAAGTACACGCTAAGATTAAACTAAGGACTAATCTTGAGATTTGTTGGAGCCATACTGGGTTATTTCTCCAACATATTTGTCTTACTTCTTAGTTACCCTTATGTAAAGGCCTCGATAGCCGAGTGGACTAAATGGTCGACTTTTGAGGAGCAGTGAGAGCCGGGTCCCACCGGTTCGATCCCGATCCTACCAAAAAGTTTTTCTGCTCGGCATTCACCTCTGATATGTTCAACATGTCAAGTGAAATGTATATCGAGGCTGTGGTGGTTCGGAACCCACCTAAAACTGTAGGTCCCCATCGTTTACTCGATGGCTGGGGAGCTGGTATTTGGTAGTGCTGCCAGCTGAGCACAATGGATAGTTCTTGAAAACGGTCTAGTTGCTGGGCTTGTCCCCCCCAACCCTCTGCTAACTAACTACCCTTATGTATGTTTACCTGTCTGGCTTACTACAGTTGTTTACCCTAGAATATTATCTCTTACCTAGATGGCTTTCACCAGTTCCTTACTGAGCAGATAAAGTTAGTAAATTTATCTTCCCGAAAAAGTATCCAAAAACTTAATATACCCTCCTGAAGGGCACCACCGGCAGGATGGTGAAAACGTTAAACGCTATAGTGACCTTTTAGTGGACTCTATAGTAGACTTTAGGATATCCCTTCTGGTATTAGGCTTCCACCTACTGAAAATCTACACATTTGGGTAGGGTCTAACCTCTAAAATGGTCTTATGAAAAAACAAGGGGTACGACAATGATCGCACAAACTTTCCCATCCTATATGTCTCTGGGTCTTCGGAGAAACTTTTACACTAGATAACTAGCAGTCTCCCCGAGTATTTTGAGTACCCACATGACATGTTTTGCAAACCTTCAAAAACTCAACCCGGTCGGGGTGGGAGGGTTGGAATTTGAGATTTTTTTGACCACATAACTCGCTTGAGGAAGCCTCCCCGAGTATTTTAAATACCCACATCCCACATGGCATATTTTGTGAACATCAAAAAACTGACCCCCTAAGGGGTCATTGTCATATCTCCCAAATTCGAGTTTTCCCAGATATGCCGCTAATGGGGTATTTTTACCCATAATATGCACTATTATCCCTGAGAAAATGAACAAAATCGTAGGCACCGATTTTGAGAAATAAATTTAAAACATGATTTTTTGAGGTTTTTGGGGAATCGATTTTCTGCACGATCATAATACTTACCTATACATATAGTTCTTATATATGGGAAAGTAAAAATAACTAGAATTGTTGTTTTCCAGGTTAGAGAGAGGCACGATGGGGTCACGAGGCCGATTCGTAATATCGGGCATCAACAAAATGCTGGATTTCTACTCCCAGTTCATGCCAACGCCACTTTCGATCCAGCATTTCTTGGAATTCGGTAAGTTTCGTGGCTACCATCGTTATGTAGGCATCCCAGCCGGCTTCTGCTACATTGCCCAGCATGGTCCTATACAGCCCACTCTGATCGTGTATGGGGTAGGGTGGTAGAATTTATTGTGTGACTGTCATACAGTTTACGTGCACCTTCATAGCCTCGGTCCCACCATGCTCGGTTAAGAGGCCGCTATACCTGACGATGCATTTTATGCCGCCCATAAGATTAACATTGCGAGCGGCGATTCATTTTCAAGGTTTACCCTTGGTTTTGCCTGTACCTAGTCCTAACAATGTTCGAATCATCGAAGCAGATTTCCCAATTTCTCACTGGTTTCTTTTATTGCAACGTTTTGCAAATGCTAGCATCGCATACCTCTATTTTTTAAGGGGAAAAGTGCTGTATCTCGAAAACCAGTAAAAAATTGGGAAATGACAACCTACAACATTGTTAGGGCTAGGTATAGGCAAAATTTTGTGTCTTTCCAACCAAGGGTAAACCTTGAAAATGAATCGCCGCTCGCAATGTTAATCTTATGGGCGGCAAAAAATGCATCGTCAGGTATAGCGGACCCTTAAGAGAAAATCGTCGATTTCCTACTCTACCGAATTAAACTCTCAAGAAAATCGGCTATGTAACCCTTAACCAGGTATAGTGGGACACAGCCTTGGACGAAATTGAATAGCATTGTATATCTGTTTAGTCGTTCAGGAATTTGATATCGATATATCGTTTATTTTAGGCAAATAGGAGTGAGCCTTAGAAATAAATATTTAATGTATGACAAGTTTTTAAATGATTGGGACATTTTGCGGCGGCGGCGGTTAATGAGTTGAGCACGTACGGTATTTTCAATTACTGAATTACAGCCAGCTGCCCCCGCCATTAAAATTTCTAAAAATAACCAAACTTGTCCGTGAAAACCGTCAGTGGTTAGCGATATCTAGTGGCCGATTTTTTTTAAAGGCTGCGGAAAAAATGGTGACGCCTTTCTGCTGCAAATTCTTGACAGTCCAGCTCTATACTCTGATTCTACTATCATAATCGCACTTGTAAACATGAAAAGTAAATTTAATAGTGTAAATTTTTAATAAAAATAACAGGTTAAATTTGGAAAGAATAAAGAGTTCTTCTAATTTCCATTTTAGTTGTGTTATGTCTAATTGGTTCTATTGCCAAGGGCGACAAAACACCTCAGGTAACAAGCAGTTATTATTTTCTCTCCCTCAAACCCACATATTTGCTTTAAAAAAATTCTATTACCATGATTTTTTAGATCCTAAAATCCTCAAAAACCAATTTTTATTATGTATACGGCAGATTTGTGGACGTAAAGCCACTTCAGTTTCTATCTCAGACTTCCCGGCATGCGGGACCTTAAGAGGACGCTATGCCTGACGGTGAATTCATTCATTTTCAAGGTTTACCCTTGGTTGGAAAGACACAAACTTTTGCCTGTACCTAGCCCTAACAATGTTCTAGGGAGTGTTCGAAGCAGATTTCCCAATTTCTCACTGGTTTCTTTTATTGCAACTGTTTTGCAAATGCTAGTATCGCATACCTCAAGAAAAGTGCTGTATCTCGAAAACCAGTAAAAAAAAATGGGAAATCTGCTTCGAACACTCCCTAGAACATTGTTAGGGCTAGGTAAAAATTTTTCCAACCAAGGGTAAACCTTGAAAACGAATCGCCGCTCGCAATGTTAATCTTATGGGCGGCAAAAAATGCACCGTCAGGTATAGCGGACCCTTAACTGAAAGCTCTAGTTAACGCTTTGAGGTCATAATAGAGGGACTGTGGCTGGGTTAGGAGCATCCAACACGGAAGTTGGTGTGAGTGAGTGACCTTGGGAACTTGCGGCCAATTGATAGGGCAGTGACTGTTCTAACCGCTTCTCTCTAGAATGAGGTCAAACTTGCCATATATAGTCACTAGTTCCCAAAGACAGCCTAGGTAGCCGAATGCTCGAAGTGGTCGCCTGAGAGCCGGGTCACACCGGTTCGATCCCGATCCTACCAATGTTTTTCTGATGATCATTCACCTCTGATATGTTCAACACATCAAGTGAAATAAATATTGAGGCTGTGGTGGTTCGGAACCCACCTTAAACTGTACAACCCCGTCGTGTCCAACACGGTGAGTGGGGTTGTCCCCCAGTCCTCAACTACTGAGAACTAAGGTTCCAAAAGGTTTTCCTGCTCTAATATAAAAAATTAGAGGTTTATTATGGAAGAAAATATAAAATATATAAAATTACTTTATATGCTTACTCGGGAAAAGGAAAAGAACTTGACAGTATGTTTACATTAAATAAATACTTGGTGTCATTTATTGAGGGCCACTCTGCACTCTAGATAAGAGTTACATCGTTTTTTCGTGTAGTATTAATTTTATCAATGGCGCGAAGTCCAATGTCAGGCTTGCAAACATGTGTGATTTTCATTGGTATGGCTCCATCTGCAGATAAGGAGCACTCGAAACGAGAAATTAATCAATCTCTGGGTTGTGAATCATTGTATTATGCTGGCCTTATATCCGGTGCGTCCTGGACGGCCGTCCTGGCGAGTTGGCATCCCCGGGGAGGGATAGTTAGCACTGTAAGCCCGGCATTCCAGCCCCTCCATTCCAGTGCGCATCGTGTATGACGAACTTTAAACACGGCCCTTAGTAATATTACTTTTTTTTTCAGGGCTGGACGCGTGCGAGCACAAGTCGTTTATATTCCTACGCAAGGAACTCCCAGTTCGTCTGTCGAATATAATGAAAGAAATTCACCTCCTCCCGGAACACCTTCTGCGAATGCCTTCTGTGATTTGTGTCAACAAGTGGTACATTCAGTCCTTCGATGAGATCATCGAATTTGAAAAAGCTGAAGTCTCTGATAGCACTCTACTCAGGTAACGGTGGATTTCACCAGTTCAAGTTAACAATAACCCAAATTTTGTAATAAAACAAGCATATGTTTAGCTTTAGGTTCACAGGTTCCTATATTACCTATGCTTGAAAAATTTGTGCAATTTATCTTATCGTTACGTAGGAGTGATGAAAGCCACCCTGCTACTGAAACAAGAGTTGACAATGGTCGCATAATATTACTTTCTCGCACTTACTACGTCAGTGGGGGCTTACGTAATGTTTATTGCATCAGAACGAAAATTTTGATTCTTTTTTACCACAATTTTGTGGACTCCTGGACAATAATTTTAGGCACATGCATACCAATTTGCTAGCACGGTGAAGGTTCGGTTGGGACGCAAACTACTTGTTTACGCTTTTGCTTATAAAGGCTCTGTTTTCAGGTTTTGCGAGACATTGGTTCGAATACGGAACAGGCACACGGACGTTGTTCCCACCATGGCTCAAGGAGTTCTGGAGCTCAAAGAATCTCACAAAGTAGACCAGCAGACTGAAAATTCCATCCAGTACTTCCTGGATCGATTCTACATGTCCCGTATTAGTATCCGAATGCTTATCAACCAACATAGTGAGTATTTTCTTTAGCCTGTCCACATGCATAAATAAATATTATTGACGTTTTCTAATGTTAATTTTCTGATGATCTGTTGGATATTTATTTGTTCTGAAATATAACTTTTTGTTTACGTCAGATTATACGGTCGAGTGGATTTTATCAATACAAATATGTCAAAAAATAACTCACATCAAAAAAGGTATTATATTTAAGAGCGAATAATAACTATCCAATAGTTCACCTCAGAAAGTGGTCAATAAAAACCATTCTGCTGCCACTTGTGTATTTACCCTTAACACAGTAGTAATATGAATTATTCACCTTCAGTTGTTGTATGATCATAATTAGCAGTAAATGAACTTCTTAGAGTACCTGCATTATATTTATTACACTCAGTGTACACTGCGTCAGTGTATGCGTTTTGGACGGCGTCCTGGCGAGTTGTCATCCCCGGACGTCTCGTTGGTGGGGAGGGATGGACGGGATGCGATCCCAATCTTCGAATTCCAACTTGACCGAAGTCCACGCAGGTGGCGCGTCCAATTGTTAAACATACTTATGCCATTTTTGCATTAATATCAATTGCTCTTTATTTTCCTTGTATATTTTTTTCAAATTTGAGTCAAATACTACTGTTTTGAGTATATTTATTGAAATAAATCAAGAGACATACGATACACTGTGATTATCACAATAATATCGAAGTCTTATCAAGTTCTGCCAAATGAAAGACAAATCATAGGGATGCGGGTCTGAAGCTAACATGAAGTTAACATCCCCATCCCAGCCAGGAACCCAGGACGCCGCCGTCCAAAACGCATCTTATGTAGGCACCTTTACACTACAAATATACATTCATACATAATAGTAATAATTTGTTTTTCAGCTTTGTTGTTTGGGGACCGCGTGGAAGGCCAAAGAAGCAGCGAGTCCCGACATATCGGCTGCTTGGACCCGTGCTGTGACGTCAAGAAAGTTGTGATGGACGCTTACGAGAATGCAAAATTCCTCTGTGATCAGTACTACATGGCAAGTCCTGACATAATTATTGATGAGCCAAGTGGTAAGTTAATACATACAATGTTCAAACGAATGTTTTTACCAGTGCATAGTATTTGAAGTTTGCAGAATCTGTATCAGCCGCAAACAGGAACTTCAAAGTGGTCATGTAGAAACCTAAATTTTTTCCAAAAGTGTTCCCCCTTCGTAGATATAGGGTTGCAAATTTGGGCTTCCAGTTTAGGTAGTGTGACAGTTGAGACAGTACCTGTGTCCTTGTCAGGCTTACGTCACGGAAAATGTTTGACTGTGGCAAAGTGTTTGTTGCCTGTTGGTACATTACAAAAACTTGTATCAAGACAATATTCAAGAACACCCATCTGGTGCAACATCATAGTTCTATTGACGAATAACTTTTAACCCCCCACCAAGTTTAAATACGGCCACTTTACAGTCTATAATACTTTTTATTCAGTGATCAGAATGTGCAAAACGATAGAACAAAAACTAAGTCAACCATCAAGGTACAAAATCTACTGATTTCCAGAAATAATAATTTTCCCCATTGTTGGAATGTACTTTACACCTTCTCTGACATCAATTATCAAAATAGAAATTGAATAGCGCAGTGGGCACTGACATATGAAGCAAGAGGAGCCAGGATCTAGTCCCCACGTGTCCAGAT
Organism: Mesopsocus fuscifrons; assembly: GCA_950004255.1. Classification (NCBI taxonomy): domain Eukaryota; kingdom Metazoa; phylum Arthropoda; class Insecta; order Psocodea; family Mesopsocidae; genus Mesopsocus; species Mesopsocus fuscifrons. Next base: position 4,839,814 of record OX465378.1, read on the forward strand.
TTGTCCTGGTGAATCTTGCCCAGTCCTGGGCCTACCCCCCTGATGTGTACCTGGCCTTCACCAGGAAAAACTCGACTGTCGGGCGTGATTCTGGCCAAATCACCCCCTTCTGTACAGAAGTCACGAAAGGTTGAACCCTCTATCCCACTAGGAACTGGCCCTTCTGGGGATGTAGGGGCAATGAGTGTTTTCTTTATTTATATCGAAAATAAAAATAAAAAAATATGTTTTTTGTTTCAGCTAAAAAAGGTGGTGAAGGCATCAAAATAGTGTACGTGCCCAGTCATTTGTACCACATGTTGTTTGAGCTGTTTAAAAACTCGATGCGCGCAGTCATGGAGAGTCATGGACAGTCAGTGGAGCCTCTGCCTCCCGTCATGGTTACCATCGTCAAAGGCCGCGAAGATGTGTGTGTCAAGGTAATGAAGAATTTGAGTTGAAGATAAGTTTTGGGTACAGTGATTTTTTGAGGTACGAAATATGCCAAGAAATATTCTTTGTTAACAGTTGGGAGTTTTTGTTGATTTTGTTTTGTGGGTTGTTTGCTGGGGTAAAAGCAGCCCATGGCGTATATTGTACCGTCCCCAGGCACCCGAGTCCTTATGGTGATGATCACATAGCTGACGTTGACCAAATATTATCGTGGCAGCAGATTTCCGTTGTAGGTACTCGTAGATTTTGGTATGAAGTGACAAAATCTAAATTACTTTATGTAAATCAATCCAGTAAGTAGTAGCACCGTAAGCAGGTTTCTACGTACCTACAATTTTAGGCAGGTTCCGATTGTTCCGAATCACCACAGCTTCGATATATATTTCACTTGACATGCTGATCATATCAGAGGTGAATGTCGACCAGCAGGTGTATTCCCTTTTCTTGAACGCCAGCAAACCCACCCAACTAACACATTCAAAATTTATTGTAAGAAGATGAGGCACGCCATGATGCAATATAAGGAGAACAGTTCTTCTTACAATAAATTTTGAAGGTGTTAGTTGGGTGGGTTTGCTGGCTTTCGAGATAGGGAATACAACTGCTGGAAAACTATAATAGGATCGGGATCGAACCGGTGTGGTCCGGCTCTCACTGCTCCTCTAAAGACAAAACCTTGTAGTACTAACTCGTGACTTTGTTGTTTCAGGTTTCAGATCGAGGTGGAGGCATCCCTCGTGCAGATACAGAACATCTGTTTAAGTACATGTATTCTACTGCACCGCAGCCCAGCCCCTCCGATCTAAACTCCGCACCACTAGCCGGATACGGATACGGGCTGCCGATTTCCCGCCTTTACGCGCGGTATTTCCATGGCAACTTGGCACTGCTCTCTTGCGATGGCCACGGCACTGATGCGATCATTTATCTCAAGGTAGTAAGGGTTCAGTCACACGCTCATAAATTCAAACTTTATTTTATCGGAATTGCTTAATCTTTTTGAGAATTGACAAATGACACTTACTTTTCTTTATACAGTTTTTGCCAGCTGTTCCAAGTATGTTCTCATGTTATTTTCAGGTACTGCTGAACGAGGCAAATGAGTACCTTCCTGTTTTCAACAAGAAATCGTCCAGGACGTACAAAGCGACGATTCCCACAAACGATTGGTCAGACCAATCAGGATCGGCGCAGAGGATTCCTCAGAGAGCTTCATCCACGACCTCTGCCACCTGTAATGCTACCCCTCCGCATATTATCTCGGAAAAAATTATCCGCTAGTTATGGAGAGAACAAGAAACTCCAAACTAGATGCAGAAACTGGAGATTTTAATCGATTTTTGGGTTTTTGGGCGATCTCACATTGTTGTCGTGAGTTTCTGCAGTTTTATTTTTTTTTCACCTAAAAGTAAAAGTTGAGAGAAATCGTTACATTTTGTTTGAAAAGCGAGAGAAATCTTAAATTTTGCACCCGAAACTGAGAGGGTGTATTCAGATTTCTTTAGTTGAAATCACCCATTTGAGGGGAAGCAGTTCCGAAAAAAGTTCCCCTTCATGCCGCAACAGACAATGCAGAAATAGCATAACTACTGAATAGAACACTATGCGCAGTGCTTGCTCTGTATTTGTGCCGTTGTAAAGAGCAGATTTGATTGACATCTGAGAGTACTCACTGAATGGCTAGCAAAGCCCGCGCCACCCGACGGCCACTGTGGCCATAAATTTGTGATTTCAACTTTACCAGTAATTTGACAAATTGGAAAACGAGTTAAACACTCAAAAATCCCAGGATCGCTTAATTGGACCTTTTTTTAGGCATTATGTGCCCACTTAAACAAAGTCAATAGAAACCAAACTTTTTTTCAGTTTTCGCAGTATAATCATATATCAGTGATATTAATAAGGAATAGCATGCATTGTAGGAAGACGGATTATTTTCGTATGTTATGTAAGGGCTTTAAATGACATTTTCGTGTTACTACTCGTCTTTTATGTGTGTTGTTGTAGTGCAGTGCACTTTAAGCTTTAATCGACGAAGGCTGGATTTCACATTATGTTATCGTATGTTTAGCTTATGACAAGTGACAAGTGCCTTGCGATTGCACTTGTTTCCTTCCAATGTCACTTGCCATAAGCTAAACGTATGATAACATAAATCCGATGACGCTATAGTGTACACTATAAGTGGTGAAATCCAGCCTGACTCGAAAACAAATGTAAGTGTAACTTGTGTTAGAGTGGCTATCACAATAAAGTACACTTTAGTATTGTCTTAAAGTTGACTATAGCGTTGTCCTTCCGTTGGTGCCACGCTATCGCCAACTTTTATGAGGACGCTGTAGTAGACTTTAGCCGATTGTGAAATCCTCCGTTAGTAGCTTATGATCACCTAAATCTTTTGACGTTTAGGAGACGTAGTAATTCATACCCATTGTTTAGTCTCAGTTCCTCAGCAAACCTTATATCGGATATTATCGAATAATAGGCCAAAAGCTGATACAAGTCGCGTTCTATCATTTTACATTTCATCATTAAAAATTCATTGATCGTTTTATTTATTTGTATTTGTATCTTACTTGTAATTTCAAGTACTTCTGCCATCGTTAATTTTTGTTGCGAGGCAATTTAGAAGAAAAAATAATTATTTTAATATTTTGCACCCAATAAATTAGTCGATATGAAACCGAACAGTAGACTAGTTGTGTCAAATGAACAAAAATGGCGTCCCCTCGTTTACATTGGACATAAATTTTGTTAATTCTGTTAAAACAATGACTTTACTTTTCATCCCCAAGTCTACCGTAGTACTGTACTATTTTGAATTGTTACAGCGTCCAAAATCAAAGGACCTTCTGGTCTTATTACGTTGTTAAGTCAGTGTTTTTTATTCTAGACCACTCGAGACAAGCTGAGGCTTAATTAAGGGCTGTTCATCAATTAAAAAACGTAGTTGGTACATTTAAATTATTATTTTATTATATTTATTTGAGGATTTACCTAAGTGAAATATGGTAATGAGGAAAATGGGGGTAACCGCGACAAATTACAACCTACTTAGTTAAATTGTAAAAAAATACGAATTTTTCATGAAGCGAACAATTTTTTATTTCGAATTAATCGGAATTATCCAAAAATGTCGGTTTCTTGAAATAACCTAATTTTTTTTACCATTGCTGATAACCCTAAGCTTTAGTGGTTCGTTTTCCTCATTATTGATATTTTTCTTGAAACTTATTTAAAATTAACAAAAACGTTAAAAATGAATTTTCGATGCTGTATTTACCCTGCAGCCTTTGTTTTCGTTATCTTCCTCATGATTTTGGTTCATCCCTATATTTACTTCCATGGTTTTTTTCCTGATATTTTGTGAGCTTTAATTCGTTGCTAAAAATTAACTTTGAATGGTGCTAATTTGAAATTTTTATTTTGGCTCCAGTGTTAGTCCAGAACACTGCATGCAGTTGAGGATAGATGGCCAAAAATTCTTTGCTTTAGAGTTCGGATCAAAAAAGATATTATTTATCTATGGTTTAATTCGTTGAAAAAAGGTGTATAAGATAAACCTAGTTACCAAAAATAGTCATAGGATCCAGGTTTTGCGTAGGTACCTATGTGTATTTTTTAAATTTGCTTGTGTCATCGGAAATTTTTTTTTTTGTGGCGGAATACGGTAAAGTAAAAAACTGAAATGTAGAGACTGGAGTTCAGCAATCAACACTATTGGCAATCTGAGAATTATCAAAATGAACGTGAAAAAAATTAGTATTTGAATCGTGTTTCAAAGGCGTTCCGATTGATGTCATAATTTAGTGATAGCAGTGATCCATACACGTCTCAGCTTTCAGAAATTTTACCCTGAAAACAGAATTATCGTATCCTAGTCAAAAGTCGTACGAAGTGAACGTAATTGCTATTTTCAGGATAAAAAGATGAAATGAAAAACTAACGTACTGTACAAGGGAAATATAACAAACTGTGACGTCGCGTCGTCGGCCAGTGCATGTACCCCATAATATGTTGAATTTAACGTGACGTTGTACGTTTTTAGGTTAAGAAAGTTAACCTCGTGTTAAGTGACTGTAACACCGAACGAGTAGTTTTTTCAGTGGTAGTTATTGGGTTCTTTTAAGCATCCAAGACGTTGGCTGCGTCCTACGTTTACTAAGTTACTTCTAATTCCATTGCTTAGATTAAAGCTATAGTCTCCCTTTCTCTTAGATGAGAGTAATAGCAATGACAGCCATTACTCTATAAAAACCACAGGGTTTCCAAATGTATTTTTTGTTCAGAACATGAAGAAGACGTAAGGGTCCGCTATACCTGACGGTGCATTTTTTGCCGCCCATAAGATTAACATTGCGAGCGGCGATTCATTTTCAAGGTTTACCCTTGGTTGGAAAGACACAAAATTTTGCCTGTACCTAGCCCTAACAATGTTCTAGGGAGTGTTCGAATCAGATTTCCCATTTTTTTTTACTGGTTTTCGAGATACAGCACTTTTCTTGAGGTATGCGATGCTAGCATTTGTAAAACAGTTGCAATAAAAAAAACCAGTGAGAAATTGGGAAATCTGCTTGGAACACTCCCTAGAACATTGTTAGGGCTAGGTACAGGCAAAATTTTGTGTCTTTCCAACCAAGGGTAAACCTTGAAAATGAATCGCCGCTCGCAATGTTAATCTTATGGGCGGCTAAAAATGCATCGTCAGGTATAGCGTCCTCTTAAGAATAAGGGGTCACAATGATCTAAAAGAGTTCAGCAACGACAATTGACATTTGTGTAGTCTGTCCACCCCTGGATATCACTCACATTACTCGCATCCAAGTGTGAGACTTGACTATAGTTCCATATATGTATGTAATGTAGTACGTGTACCTACCATAACAAAGGCACATGTTATAAACATATTTTCATGTATTTATTACAGATTCATGGATATTGATTTGACGCGGTATTTCACGCTGTATCTGTATGTTTTTTAAGGCTCAGGTCGAATTGACTAGCCTCTGCTCCTAATTTTAATTTTACTAATTCATCAGGGATATTTTTTTCCATTAATTATGAAACTATGTAGGTTTGACAGTAAATTGGGAACTCTTACATTATTCACACTTCTACTTGTATACGTTTAGTAAAAAATGAAATAAACTGGGAATACATGAACCAATCCAATTGTTTTATTGATTTGTTTTTCCTCCTTTAAAGAACGTAGTACTGCGTATCGTGCAGAGAAAATATGGCACCTGACGAAGGCCCCAGGTTCAAACCATGGTAAAGTTTCTCTCCGAATATGAATGTTTCCCCTGATATCCGGTATTCGGCCCATCTGTTCTCGGCTTTGATTGATAGTGAGTTCCAGCTGAAACAGTAAGACAATACATGTTTCCACCATGAAGGTACATTTAAGGTTAGACAGCGGGTAAATTCTCCAGTGCCTTTGTTAGGCAGTTCATGTGCTAAATGTCATGGGGCGCTAATTTCAAGATTTCCCGCCATAATCTGACGGGCAGCAGATTTTTAGCTAACTTTCTGCGGCCAAGTCAAAGCGAGAAATCGAACAGGGGGAAAAAACGTGCACCAGCAGATTTTTTGTCGGAAAAATAGGTAGACGTTAAAGTGCGTTAAAATTAACTAGTGTTATAATAGAACAAACTGCCTGCATGAGGGTAAACTCAGAATAATGAGTAATGTCTAATGTAAGAGGTGACGCTGTTGTGTGAAACACAAGTTCGGAGATGGATGTCTAAGAGAAGCCATGAATCCCAGCTCAACCAAGGCTCAACCCAGCTCAACCCCAGATGCAAGGATGATATTTATAAGGGTATTTTATAAGAGGTTTTGAAATAAGACCCAGTTGGCGCATAACGCCGTTATCCACAACTTAGGCTGGATTTCACCACTTTAACGTGAAGACTATCGTGTACACGATAGCGCTATCATATCGGTAAAAAATGTAAACGGCTTTCACCATGCACCGTTACCGTTTCGTTAGCTTTCGAGTGGATTTTCCGTGCGTTAGCGAAAACGATAATTTTCATACCTGCGACTCATTTGGTGTAGTCTAATGTAGTCTAATCAACATTTTAACTTCTTTCTCCGAAAAAATAGGGATTTTTTCACGTTTATTTCCACTTTTAGATTGAAATTGATGAAATAAATTTGACGTAAACAAAGCAGGCGAATTCTATTGACACAACAATACCTAACGAGAGGATGTCTGCTTTTTCGAATCGATAGCTATTCGAACGTTAAAAGGCACTATCGTGAGGTGGTGAAATTCAGGCATAGCCTCATAATTTATGACGTTAAAAAGACATACTATATTTCAAAACATTTAAAAATCCATATTCCTCATAAAAAAGCAGAAGAAATGGAAACAAACACGATTGTGGGGTCTTAGTGGGTAGGTAACAGTAAGTTGCCTATATGTGGGTCATATTCTCACAAATTTGACTGTGAAACTTACATCCTACATTATTCCCACTGAAGCTTCCGCCACTATTAAGTAACACACCCCACACATAGAAATCCTAAGTACCTATAAAAATTGCAGATGAATCAGGCAGGTCGTGGTCGCGCCCATCCCTGGTATCCCCACTGCAAACCTCGGAAGTCTCCCGCAGTCCTTCCCTCTGTTTGGAATAAAGCAATATATTAGTCAGCTGGGTGGTACTTCATTTTCAAGACAAATAACAAATAGAAATAAAATGCACCTGCATCTATTCGTCCGCTATCACATCAATCTGAAACTTCCCATAAAGAGGTGGGAGTGCGTTGTTGTTTCATTTATAGTATCGCCACCCTGGCCTGCCTGGCCCGAGGGCATTCTGCACTGTTCACAGAATGCCCTCGGGCCAGGCAGGTCAGGGTGGCGATACTATACCTAAGTATTTATCTACAACCTACCTACTACCTTCTAGTTGTTTTCTCTACTACCAGTGGACACAGGACTTTTAGTCATACCTATTATCAATCCTCCATTGACACCAGTAACTGCAACAACATTTCTCTCGTTCGATAGTGTTCGCTGTCCAGTGAAAGCTAAACATAGTGTCCGATTTGCAGTGTTCGTGTTCAAATAGGACACAAGGTTTAGTTTTTAGGGTAGCCACAGCCATTGACGGTTGTGCACGTACCAGTTATCCAGTTCCTCAATTTCATTAAACGTACACTCACGTATCGATGCGGATGGGCAAAAATATTTATTTCACAATTTTACCTACCATCGAGTTTGCAGAGTAGCCCGGGAAGATGACATGTGTGAAGAAGTTGGTGCGGTCTCGGCGGTCATAGTAGTGCGTCATACTGAGGACATGCTTGGAAAGCTGCGTCGTCTGCTCGCGACTAGTGAAAATGTTATCACCTTTACCGCCCAGTCCACAACTTGCACCTTCACAAAATGTTTCTGTAACAAGTACCAAAGTAATGAGTTTATAAATCTTGTAATGTGAGTACTTAGTTAACCTAGTATATGCGTAGCTTTTCTTCTGTCTGTAAGACAACTAGGTACTACTACCCGAAATATACACAGCAGAATCGCAAATTAGCCCAAACATCCAAAAAAAATTTAAAATCTGGTACGTATACGAACGCACATTTTTTTAAAACAACTTTTTTGGCCTCGAGGGACCTCCAGAATCATGGGAAACCCAAAATCTCAAAATAGAAATTAGAAGAAATAGAAAGACATAACTTTCTCAGCCCATGCATTACGTACGGGCGAGAAAGTAAAAACGTGATTTCCTTGTTTGGCAAATTTTCAAACGATAATACCTACCAATATTGCCAGCAATTATTATTTCGTATAACTTCGTTCAGTATAATGAACTTAAGTTGTATACAACTTCAAACTACGTTACAAGACACTTCTCCATCAACTTTTATCGATAAACGATTCAGTTGTGCGACTGGAGTGAAGAGTAACGTGTTCAGACCAAAACTGGACCAAGTTCGTTATAAAGTGATTGTGACTGTTCGTTATGGAGAGTACTTGTTATGGAGTGCTAGTGATAGGAGTTTGAATGCTTTGCGGAATGTAAGTATCCGTACCTTGTCAACTGTAGAACTTCCTGTCGGCGAGGCGTTATTTCCTTTCGCTCCACTCCGAAGCGCCCAAACAAAAGCCGTTTCTGGCACAATGGTGTATCGACCGAAGTGTCGCGAGTTTTTTTGCGGGCGTAATTTTTAAGCAATCGAAAATCGGTTGAAAATGACCCACGAGCATCTATCTGAGATCACTCATACCAAATCTCACGTCTGTCATTTTATTACTGTAGTCCCAAATGCGTTCCGACAATTAAAATAAAGGGTCCGACAATGGTCGCACTTGACTTTCTCGCAATTTTTACGCCAGCGGTATCGAAAATTTTGATTTTTTACTTTCTCGCCCGTATGTAATACATGGGCTGAGAAAGTTAGCCAGCCTTCTTAACTGTCAAAAAACACGGTTTTTTTGCCTTTTTTTGACCAAAGCAGGTGCAATTTTTGAGTTATCAAAATTTATCAAAAAAAATGTCCAGATATTTACATTAGGTACCTACATACCGAATTTGAGCAAAATCGGACGAACGGTGTGACGTCCAGTTGCGCGACAGACTGACGTACGTACGTACGTACGTGGGACGGAAATTTTTTAAAAACCACTTTTTTGGACTCGGGGGACCTCCAGGATCATGGGAAACCCAAAATCTCAAAATCGAAATTTTGCACGAAGACATAACTTTCTCAGCCCATGTATTACATACGGGCGAGAAAGTAAAAAGTGGTTTCTCATTCTCAACTCATTTTCGACACTTTTTTTACTACAACGGCCGTAATTTTGAAGATAACAAAATTTTGTTCGACAGATGTTTAAGTTAAATGGTTCTACACAAATTTACCAAATTTCATGACAATCGGTCAATAAATGTGAATGGCGCCGAAACGATCGAACTTTGGTCCAGAACGGCGGTAATTTTCAACCAATTCAATTTTAGTTGCAAATGTCCTCGAAGCATCTATTGGTCAACACACTTACCATTTTTCAGTGTTGAAAAGTGTACCGTCGGCGCTTGTCCGACTAACCAAAAACACGATTTTTGAATTATTTTGGCGGTTTTTTGACAATAGCGGCCGCAATTTTTGACCAATCAAAAAATTCTTGAAAATGCCCCTCGGCAGTGATTTTAGATATAATCGAACCAAATTTCATCAAAATCGGGTGAACGGTATAGGCGCTAGAGCACTGCACGAGAAAGTAAAACGGTTCTGAAACACCAAAAACAATGCGACTGCCTTCATATTTTCTTGCAGTAAATTCCAACAATTTGTCTACATTACTCTGTTATACACCTGATAGTGATAGTATTTGACTGACGTTCTGAAGTGCAGAATTGGTCGGAAGAGGGGTCACTTTGGGTTTTTGAGCGATTTTTCACCCCGTTCGGTTTACTTTTGATAGGCGACAACAGGGGTACGTTGAAGGGATGGAATAGTTTGAAGATTTCCCCGGTGACGGAGTCGGGGATCTTGTCCGGGTCTTGGGTGACCCAATTCGCCGGATTGAGGCGAGTTCTTGGAGCCATTGCCATATCTCCCACCTCTGTTCGATCTTCCAGTGCACTGACAGGCTCTATCACAGGGAGATCGAACAGAGGTGGAAGAGGTGGTGATGGTGTCTCAGAGCTGTGGGACGGCGAACTTCTTACGGAATCAAACCCCGACTCTGAACTGGGAAAGGGACTGCTACACGTAGACCAGGCAAGGCTGGGCGTGGACGGGGCGCTACACCTATTCGGCCGCTTCATTTCAGACTTCAATATCGAGTGAAACCAAGACGGTAACGGCTTCGGCTTCGCCCATCCATCTGTAAGCACAACGCCACAATGTTATTATTTACTGCTTACGGATGGTCTTACACAAAATTTTCTAGATGTTACTTCAACAAAATAACTACAGAAAGTTACTGAGACTCAGAGTATGATCTCCATGCTCCCAGTAAAAAATCTGCTGGTACCAGGATTTGAACCCGCGACCCTCCCGTTTTTCTGCACATTTTTATGAAGATACTATTGGATACTGAAGTGTTCCGAATTATAATATGTACTTGTAACGGTCGTCAACAGGCCATGTTGTGATTTTGCGATCAGTTAATATCGGACAAATGTTTTGTTGACAAAAATCACTCGATCGTACTCTCACAACACAGCCTGTTAATTCCGCACGTTATTATATTTCAGAACATTTAATTCTCCGATAGTTTTCTTATAAAGTGTGCGGGAAAAAATGTATGTTCGGCCTTAAGCACAACTTACTGGTGGTTTCTTTCCGACTTTGCATTACAAATCTGACGAGTCTCCCAACATTTTTTTGGGAACGGTCCAACTTTTCAACGCCGTACTCTTCACGCTCATTCTGGTACACACGGACCAACTGCTGGAGCCGCTCTGCGTCCAGCTCCGCTGCCTGAGCTCTGCTGAGGGCACGCGATGCCTCCTCCCGGGACAAAGCTAACTCCGTTTCTAATTGCTGCTTCTCCTGCGAACCGGAACCATTAAGGATCAACACATAAGTTTGTTTATGTTTTCTGAGGACTCTGTAGGGTATTTGAATGCTCTACAATACAATTTGTCTTTCTAACGTCCAAAATGAACTTGCTAACTCACTCAATTTTGGGCTTTAAAAAGACATTGTTATATTTCAGAACATTATTTACATAGGTATACACGAAAAGTGGGAAGTGAAATTATTCTAAACCAAGTGTTCCTCGATGGTTTTTTCCGCTTTAAGGGTAAAAAAGTAGCAACGTAATAGTTTTAATTGGCATCTTTCTTATGAATCTGTTGTATGTGCTTACCGCGAACAGCTTAACATACTGATCATACAGTTTCTTGAGGTGCGCGTAATATTCAGCCTGTTTCTCCTTCAACTGCCGATTTTCAGCTTTATACTCATCGCACTGTGTCAGTAGTTTGCCAACCTCTATTATTTTTTTTTTCAGCAGTGATATCTTCTGTTTGCATTGGTCCATTTGATCCTGAAATTGAAAAGTCTCAGCTGTTCATTACTTCTATAAATTTCAAACCTTACAGCCTCGATAGACGAGTGGTAGAGGTCGTGAACGGTGTGAGCAGGCGCGCACAACGATCAATAACAAAATTTGTCTGATTGGCGCTCATCTCTGACGTATTCAGGGTGCGTCCCACCATGCCCAGTTAAAATTAAACTGGAGATTTTGTTCTATGTTTACCATGTTAAAGTTAAATTTAACATGGTAAATCTCCAGTTTAATTTTAACTGGGCATGGTGGTACGCACCCTCAGCATGTCAAGTGAAATGTATATCGAGGCTATGGTGGGTGGAAATCCTCCTAAAACTGTAGGTTCCAATCATGCACTGACAAGACAGCTGAGATGCTTCCAGTTGAATTAGACTACACTAAAAACTCAAAGTATACTGCAAAAGTTGTATCAGAGCGTATCGAGAACGTTTCCACCCGCCACCCAAGTATTGACCATCCCTAATGTCATAAACTTATTTTCAACGTTTGAACCTGTTTGTGAATACTTACCATTACACTTAACGCTTGGAAAACGATGGAAAAGTTAATAAATAAAAAATCAATAATTTACAAAGCCGGCACAATCTTTGTTTTTTCCAGTTCAATATGGCTGATGGGTTGGTGCCACGACAAAAATCTAACAAAATAAAATTAATTGTTTTTCGCGTTTTTTAGACAATTTTATTATAATTTATAAATAAAACTTTAAAATTAATTTTATTAAGATTTATAATAAATAATTTATAATATTTACAATTTAAAATTGAAGTTCTGCTTCCACGCCTTCCATGACCACGACCAAAACAATAATAAATGGCTGCGAAGTAATGGGAAGAGTGGAGCTGTAACAAATTAAATTTTTTATCTTTGAATAAAGTAGGGAAATGGCTGTATAAACCATGCCAGTAGTTCGAGAAAGGATACTAACGGGCCGGAGAATTCGGTTCAGAACGAATTCTAGCACGAGTGACCCCCCTGATGAATACTGTCGTGACTGGGGAGGTAAGTACGTAAGCTCCTTGCCAAGGGTTGTTTGACGTCATCGAGAGACCTCTAGGTGCTGTATGGGGAGATCAAACACTGGTGGGAGAAGTGGTTTGTGAATGGCCCCTGGCTAGCAGGTTTTCTGAGTAGGTACAGAGAACCTACTTGTAATGTCATATCTCCCTAAGTACTTGCAAGACGTGCTGTCAACTTAGGTATGTTTCTTTAGATAACCCTTCGTGTAACTTTGAGGTATTACGTGGCGTGGTAAGGAGTATGTTTATATAACCTTTTCGGCACGCAGTATATTGAAAAGAAAAGTAAGTAAGTAGGTAGTAGGTAGGTACACCTTCGTATTTAAGGTACCTAGTCAAAATAGGAAAACCATGTAAGTAGGGTTCAAAAAATCGTTTTTTTTTTGTTGGCACAGACAAGGTAGGGAGCGCCTCCATCTTGGATTTCCTCAAGATCGAGCTGACTCGTAGCTATTTCCTGGAGCATGATGAAGAGCGGTATTCTGCCAAGCGAGAGAAGGTGTACTCCTTCATGAAAATACCCCGTGAACTCGAGAAGTTTCTTGCATATGGAATTTTTCAGGTAACGTTAATATCTGTGAAGTAAGTATCAGAAGAGACAGCCTTGATAAGTGAGTGGTCTCGATGGTCGACTGTAGGGGGAACACTGAGTGATGAGTCACACCGGTTCGATCCCGATTCTACCAAAAAAGTTTTTCTTGTTCGTATTTTCAGTGCGTGGATTCTTTCCTGTTCGTGTTCACATTTCTACCCCTTCGGATATTCCTCGCAGTTGGAGCTGTCGTATCAAGACCGCTCCTTAAATGCTGCGGGTAAGTAGGACGATGCCAACTGTCTTGTCTAGATAGATGGTAGTTATTAGAGGAGCACACCGGTTCGATCCCGACCCTACCAAAGTTTTTCTGATCGACATTCTCTCTGATATGTCCAGCAGCTCGATTACTGTGGGTCGCTCTCACCAGTACCTTACCTTTTAGGTTTTTCTTCCGGATAACGTAGCCGAAAACTAGTCCAGTAGCTAACGCTTTGATTAGTGCTCTATCGGCAGGATGGTGAAAGGCACCAACTTTTCAGGAGGATAACACTATAGAGAACTATAGCAGACTGGTAAAAGCCACCTTCAGTTAACTGATTTATCTCTTTTCATTTTCAGGAGAAAAGGTGGCGGGATTCTGAAGCCTGGTGAAGTCTGCGACCTTCTCAAGGCCTGTATATTGGTGACGTGCTGTATCGGGACCCTGTATATAGACACTAGCGTAATGTATCATCTCATCAAGAGCCAGTCGGTCATCAAGCTTTACATATTCTTCAACATGCTGGAGGTAACTAAAGAAGAAGAATCCTTAGAAGGCCCCGGTCGTATTAGGTGCAGGGTCCCACCTGTCGTGACTCTTATACATACGTTTAGTGTAATATGGTCAGAATCACAACCGAGTTTCCATAACCGTTGAAGCCTATCTACCTATAAGGGCTGAGTAGGACCAGGAAATATTTGGACAAGTCGGACAACAGCCTGTAGAGAGGTTATTAATGACCTGTTTCCGAGGACGCTATTGAATTTCTGTGTGGTAAAAAACAACTCGATTCTTAGTTTCTAGTACTGAATAGATATATTCCAGAATGGAAAAATAGTCCATAGTTACTTTAGGAAGTCTTCCTGAATGAATGCGAACAAATTGCAGTCTTTTCAGATATTTCAAAAGCGTTATTATTTGTTCTAGGTACCTCACTTGATCTATTTTGCTTTATTTAGGTGAGTGATCGTCTGTTTTCGTCATTTGGGCAAGACACCATCGGCGCATTGTTCTGGACGGCGATTGAGCCTCGAGACAGGCGGAGGCAGCATCTGGGCGTACTCCCGCACCTTGCTCTGTCCATCGTCTATGTCTGTATCCTTTTAAGGCGGTTTGAAAGTCGGGAAGGCCACTCTTTCCCCGTTCCTCCCATATCGAAGATAAATTTTAGTACTTCCTCGGTTGACTTCCTTAACTCAATGATTAGTTCTTCACAGTGTGCTGGTGCTGTTCCAAGCAACTACTCTCAACGTGGCCATCAACTCCAGCAACAAATCCCTCCTCACCATTATGATCTCTAACCAGGTAGGGGATTTTAAACTGTACATCGAAGTAGTCAAATAAAAAATTAAGAAGACATAAATTGGCACCATACAACTCAAGGGTCATTCTGCTGCCACGTATTTTACGATTCTGTATTCTGTCTTAATCGTGAGTAACTTTCTTGCATTAGTTTGTAGAGCTGAAGGGCAGTGTATTCAAGAAGTTCGACAAGAACAACCTTTTCCAAGTTTCGTGCTCTGATGTACGAGAAAGGTTCCACCTCTTCGTGCTGCTCCTCATCGTCGTCCTGCAGACTATGAAGGAGTACTCATGGAAAGAAGGTACACCTTACCTTAGTTACCATTACAAGGAGTAGAAAGTCATGCTCTGCTGGCAGCACTACTAAGTACCAACTCCCCACCGTTGTAATTATGTTTCAGAACAGTTCTGGATCCTTGTTCCTGACTGCATGATGGTTCTGGTGTCAGAAGTACTGGTGGATTGGGTCAAACACGCCTTCATAAGTCGTTTCAATGAGTTGCCTGCTGACGTATACAGGGACTACACTATCAGTCTGGCCTATGACGTTGCCCAGACCAGAGAAAAGAATGTGAGTAATTTTGATTTTCCCCCAGCCGGTGAGCCAATGGGTCCGGGCAACGGTCACCATGAAAAATTTTGGCAGATTGGAGATAGATCCTGGCTCCTCTTGCTTCATTCTTCAGTGCTCTGCCACTCTAATCCAACCCCATGGTGGACAAAATGTCCATATCAGTAAGTAGAGGTGTATTAGTAAATGATGGAGACCTACAGTGTTAGATTGGTTCGAACCACCACAGCCCTTGAACCTGTGTGATCCCCATATTTTTGTCCTTACTTAAATCCCGTTTGTTGTTTAGGCGTTCACGGATCACAGCGACTGGGTGTCTCGACGCATGGGATTCATCTCTCTCCCTCTGAGCGTCGTCATGTTCAGGGTGTTGGTGCAGACGCTGTCGCTGAACAGCGTCGCTGCGTGGCTGCTGCTGGCGCTCGGGCTTCTGACTTTGGCCTCCTTTAGGGTCCTCAACAGCCTTCTCATCCTGGGGAAGGCCTGTGACCTTATCGCCCAGCATAAGTACGTTTATGTTAGCTGATACTGGGGAGGAGGGTATCTGGGCACTAGCTTAGGGTGTTGGCATCCCTCGACGCGTCGTTAATGGCAGTTTTTTTGTGTGGGTAAACGTACCATTCCAGAACGCATCGTCACCATAGCAACCATAAGGCCTATAGGGATGCTAGGGGAAACCAGGGAGGTGTAGGAACCTCAATAGTTAGGTGGCTTCTAGTGATGCACGATGCAAGAACAAGAACAAGAAACGGCATTTCTTGTTCTTGTTCTCGCAAAGCGACTCTTGCTCTTGTAGTAAAAATCCTATATTGTTCTTGTTCTTATTCTTGCAGTAGAAATAATTTCTTGTTCTTGTTCTTGCTGCGAGAGTCTTGCAATTTCTTGCATGTACCTACATGGAATTTTATGCTGTTCAAATGTGGTTTTTTGCCTACCGAGCGGCCATTTCAAGTGCAATCTATCGTCGAATAGTCTGCAGAGTTTTTCGCACAAAATATGGACTGCAATCCATGAATGAAGCTTTGGAAAAAATCTGCCTGGGTTTATGCAAGACTCTTGCGAGAAGTCTTGCAAGAGTTCTTGTTCTTGCAAGTCACTTCTTGTTCTTGTTCTTGCAGTCAAAATCAACTCTTGTTCTTGCTCTTGTTCTTGTTCTTGCATGCAAGAAGTGCAAGAACAAAAGCAAGACAAGAAATTTTCGTGCATCACTATCACTAGTGGCTTCGGCCAAATAATCAGGTTATTTAATCAACATCTGTGTCTTCGGACCAATGGTGTGGACTGAAAGCACCAAAAAATTCGAAAAAAAAAGAAAAAAAAAACTGAGTGTGACTTATATGTTTTTTGTTGATTGTCAGGCAAGACAAAGCAGCCGGAGGTCAGCAATGGAGCCGAGCCGGAAGTCCCGCCATGCCCGCCACACCGAAATTTGCGCGGGACACTGCTACTAGTCCAACCTTTCCCATCTTCCCTGTGGATATCCCCCCGGTGGTCAGCTCGCCCCGCACCAAGAAAAACTCGAAAGAAATGGACGCGAACCTGGGCCCCGCGGCGCTGTTCTCCAATAGCACGGTCGATCTCAACACGGTGTGCCTGAATGAAGAGTTGCTGGCTGGGCCGGGCGGCGAAGGACCCGAGGTGATGAGAAGCACGCCGGACATTCAGACGAAGCTTCACGCCATGCCGCCCCCGCCTGAGGGACCGAAACGCGTCCATTCCGAACCGTCCATCCCTCTTCTAGTCGAAGATCTCTCCGATTCCGATAGCGACGAATACATTTTTCTACATCCAAGTGGTGGGATCTACTGAATGACAAGTAATTGAGCATGCGCATGTTTATTTCCGGTTAGTATTTTTCTACCTAGGAAAAGAACAGTCAGCTAAGGTTGGGAAGGTATAACCTTAATAATTTAACCTGTGAACCTACTAAATATTCAGTTCCAAATTCCAAATTATGAAGCGTCCGAGCGTTTCCTCGATATTACAACAAAGCCCTTACTGCAAAGGTAGATGCCATTTGCCGTTACTTTCAAGAAAACCGTGGTCACCCTAACTTGGAGCCATAGGGTGTGGGAATCTGTTGCTATGTGGTTGCTAAGGACGCGGCCGATGTGAGCATATCCTTCTTCAGTACTGAGCCCCAATATCCGTATTATGGATGTCATTGCTATAAAAGTAACCAACCTGCTAGTTATTTTTTTGAACAATTTTTTGGGAACAATTTTCGAGGACTGATTTTGACTAGGGCAGTGACGGCCATTAGCAATTTCCTCTTGGTTTATCGTCTGCTTGAACGTTTTTATATTTTCATTTTCTTTTAAAATCTAACTAATTGAAAATGAGTGACCGAGGGTGGGCCATGATCTACCCCTACACTAGTTCCTGTATAAATTCTACTAAACTAACAACCGGATCAGGAAATAATGGGCCTTTGGCGTAGTCATAAGCGTGCCAATCTTGGCCAACAGCCCCGAGAATGTCCGTAAGCGGGAGGAGGGAAAAAAGAAGGAAGAGGAAGAACACCACAAAAAAATGCCAGTGAAGTGAGTAAAATATAGGTACTGTACCCCTACTGTACCAACTAAATGATCCTGGGGTAGGTATGTAGGATGTAGGTAGGTAGTTACCTACCTATTATGAGGGTAATCTAAAACTCACCCCTTTATGCAAAGCCGGTGAAGGTCAGGTATCCGTCAGAACCGGGCAAGATTCACCAGGAAAAATTTCGACAGGTTGGGACTAAGGTAGGACGTTGGTCTTTTTTCTTCATAGCTAGTAAAGACGGTGTTTCTCCTATTGAGACCGCTGGAAGTTACACTAACTTTTCTACGCTGTCTGCTCCTTCTCATAAGTTATCTCGGGTCCTCTGATAATCCCTAAAAAACCAATATCGTGGATTCGCACTTACTTCACAGAGGTTCTGACGTCAACTGAATTTCCCCCACGATCAAATAGCTGGTCTACTATAGCCCTTCTTATAGTCGTTATTCTCGTCACGTAACATGGGGAATTTGATCTGTAGGTAAAGTTGTTTGGTGCCATGTATTGACATGGGAGCTGCTCGCAGTTGAACCCGGTCAGATGTCAAACCAAATTTAAGGGGAGTCTTGATGAGCAGCTCGTATACTGTAGGGAGTGCTGCATACGAGTCTATACCACAAATATACCTACACCATTCCCATTCGGACGATCCTGAATAAAAGTTCAAAGTAGTAAGTACCATAAATTAATAACATTTTGTGGGACAGGTGCAGAGATGAACCCTTCGGACGATGAGCCGTTCTCCACTGCTCCTGGCACCGCCTGGAAAACGGTTTTGGTCAGGAGCCGACATCCTCCGCAAGGATATCAAGCACCGAAGCGTCCTAAACGGCGGCCGACTGAAGAACAATTCTTCTGAAGAAGTTGTCAACGTGAGACAATAGGTACATGAACATACTGACTCCCAGAAATCATTTTCACATTATCAGGTTTTGGTATAGGAGCTGCTTGTCATTTTTTTCCGTCAACCACCAGTCAAAGTAACTCAAATTTGGTGAGCCATTTTGACTCGGCAGCCGACTCAAAACGATAAGAAGTTGTCAACGTGAGACTGTAGGTACATGAACATACAGACTCACAGTACGAGGTATCTGTTTCATATTGTCTGGTATGGTGGGTGAGCCATTTTGACTCTCGTACAAGCAGCTCCCATGCCAACACATCCTACTTTCTTTTCTGTTGCAAGTCAACTTTAAGGGCGACCACACAATCGTGTTTGTTTACGTTTTTTATGCACACTTTATGAGGAAACTATTGGATATTTAAATAATCTGAAATATAATATACCTTTTTAATGTCATAAAGTATGTTGTGATTTCACGATCGGATAATTTTGGCCAATTTTTTGTTTGTTGACAGAAACCATTCGATGGTAAAATCACAAGATTATACTACCTACATGAAAGGTTCTAGATTAAATTAAGTTATCAATAAAAATTGTGTCAAAAAAACGTTAATGTGGAATCACTTTGTTTCAAATATGATACTATTTTATCTAGTGAATTAAAAATTTCATCATACCTTGCAGTTAGCTCCTGTCATCCAACCCATGGCAAGAAGCTTTTTGGAAAAGCTCTCTTGTCAGCAGACAAAAATTGTAAGAAGAAAAGCTACCATAGGGCTTGAGGTCATGGCTGAACTAAATTTTTCTCGGGAAGCTGTCCTAGTATTATGCTGAAATTTAAACGGGTGTCATTTATTTTCCAGGTTTTGAGCACGCAGCTTATACGTTTGGAATGGAGTCCCACAGTGTACTGTCTAATATCAATGGGACTCTAGTTCCACCTGCAGCCTTGATTGATATTATCAGGAAGGGTATACAATACACGGAAGCAGAAATCACCGTAAGGGAGGTAAGCATCCATCATTGACCTGCTCACTTTTGCAATGAAAATCTCAAAATCGAAATTTCGCACGGTAACATAACTTTCTCAGCCCATGTATTACATACGGGCGAGAAAGTAATAACTATCAGCTGCACCATTTTAAGTACGTTATTGTAAGAGACAGAAAAATATGTTGAAAAACGTCCTGCACGCAAAAGTGGCACTGGCCACACCATACTTAGCTTATGGCCAGGCCACGCGGCTCAGCTGCTTCACATCGCTCTGATGAGCCCTTATATAGCCTCCCAAAACCGTACGTAAGGGCCGCCTCACCGTGGTCTAGCGGGAAAACACTAGATTACCACGGCTGAGGTCCCGGGTTCGAATCCCGGTGCCAGGAAAATGGCAGCATGGATGTTTTGCCACTTTACCTCAGTTTTATGTGTTATGTGTTATATGTTTTTGTTGTATAATTCTCCAATATTATTATTTTTTTTTCAAAGTGAGAAATTTAACAAAATTTGATATTAATGTTTTTATCTTATTACCCGACAAATTTTTCTGATTGGCCTTTGCCCATTGGCTATCTAATCAAGAGCCAAGGAATTCAGTTCAATTCGACAAACTTGACTTCAAGGCACATTTTTTTCTTAAGGGTCCGCTATACCTGACGGTGCATTTTTTGCCACCCATAAGATTAACATTGTGAGCGGCGATTCATTTTCAAGGTTTACCCTTGGTTGGAAAGACACAAAATTTTGCCTGTACCTAGCCCTAACTATGTTCTATAGGGAGTGTTTGAAGCAGTTTTCCCATTTTTTTTACTGGTTTTCGAGATACAGCACTTTTCTTGAGGTATGCGATGCTAGCATTTGCAAAACAGTTGCAATAAAAGAAACCAGTGAGAAATTGGGAAATCTGCTTCGAACACTCCCTAGAACATTGTTAGGGCTAGGTACAGGCAAAATTTTTTGTCTTTCCAACGAAGGGTAAACCTTGAAAATGAATCGCCGCTCGCAATGTTAATCTTATGGGCGGCAAAAAATGCATCGTCAGGTATAGCGTCCTCTTAATGGACACCACATTACGGAGTCGCGAGCAAGGCGTCATGTGGTCACTGTATGGTTATTGTTATTACTTGCTGGTGTGGTACTGGTCCCTAGGTACATATAACGATCCTACAAATCACCTTCTTCACTGACCTGAGGAAACCCTATTTCAGTGAGATGGGCTATTTGGGGAGGCACTGTGGGCCTCGTTCTTGGACGTGAATGATTTAAACAAGAGCTTCTATTGCCATGTTGGATTTTTATTTTTCGTTCCTTAGCTTTGAGTGTATTTTATGTTATAATAATTAATATTTTCCCTTAAGTTCTTCCGAAACGTGTTTCGTTGTCCCATAAAAGCTTGACCGAACGTGATTGTACCATATTTGGTGCAACTTGTGCAACCGTTGAATTAATGACTATTTTAACAACTTACCTAACCTGCATTCTCATTCTCTCTCTAGGATGGGTCAGAAGTGAGGAGTGTGGAGGCGCTGTCGCTGATTGACGCCGTCATGCCGTGCCTGTTACGTCAGTCTCCCAATAGTCGGTCTGAGCTGGTGCCATTATCCAGACCATGAGTGGCGATGACCTCCAGTGCTCACCCTTTGTTAAGGCGCTTACATTTAGGGAGAGTCTGTGCTTTTGAAAATCCTACGCATTGTATTCAAGAAACCTTGCATAGTATTGGGAAGTACTTAAACAGTAGAGGAATTGTGATTTACGGCTGTAAGCTGACGAACTGATTTAGAACGACCGAAGTCCCTGATGGGCAGGGCCACGTTGGAGCCTGGTCGGGACAGTAAGGTGGAGATCAAGGAATGCATTTAAAAGCAGATACCCACTCCATGTGATGGGTTCATGATCAGATAGGTTGACCTTTACTTTTTCATATACTCAGTGAATCATTGTAAAACAGTCTGCAAAGTAGGTATTTCTTGAGTATTTTCGAAGTTTTTTTTATTTATTCAAAGGACGAGTAGGTAGTTAATATAAACGTTTTGTTACCATCATTGAAATAATTATTGCACTATCGCTTCGAATACTACCCATACAAAAATTCACTGATAATCCACGTACCTGACGTACCTCTCATTTATTTTAAGGTTCTGCTTTACCTGATGATGCATTTCTACCACCCATAAGATTAACTTTGAGCGGCAATTATTTTTAATTTTTTTCTTTGTTGGAAAGACTCAACTAATGTCCAAGGGGCTGAAAATATAAGCGAAACTCACAGTTTAGTTGAACCAAAAATTAAAAATAACTGTGTGCTCACTTTCATTTCACTGTAATGAAATGATATCGCTATCTCTTCGCTACCAAGAAGGAATTGACACAATCAACCGTTTCAATTCTAAACTTGGTTTAATGACAATACAATGAGCCAAGGATTTACCACTAAAATGGGATAAAATAATATAAAGTTGTAACGGTGCCCTAGCCGAAACTTACCACTCGAGGTCCCTGGCCATTACCGGCTCTGTTTGTGATACCAAAAGGGTTACCAGGCCGCAGAATCCCATTACAAATCGTAATGTCAACAACCAAATCTGGGTCACCCGGTCACGGGGTTTGTTTACTTATTTTTTTTTTCGAACCTACTTCAATTATTGCAAAATAATTTCGCAATATTTTTGCAATGATTCTGTTAGCATATTTTTCTTTAATTTAAATAAAAGAATTAAATAAAATAATAAAAGTTCAACAATAACAAACTTTGTTTTCGGTATGCGCAGTCTTCCGTTTTTAGGGCCTCCGTAGGTGACGTCATCTCTCCATTCGCAATACGTTTGCATTGTTTTGCTGGTGGCTGTCAGCGACGGACCTCGTCTGCCTTTGTGGCAGTTTTTCTTTCATTTATCTACATTTATCCATCCCATCCTTGGTGGCCTACCAAATCGGCGAGGGGTCTGCTGCAGCGAAAGTCAGACAAACCTATCTTCAACAAAAGCCAGCGTTAGCTGGCTTTTAGTTCTGGACACTATTTCCCTGCTGCTGCACTAGCCAGCATGATGGGCTAGAAGCCTAGGCACTTGCCCCTAGGAGGGGGGCCCCTCCGTCTCCGGAGGATTGCTGGCCTACTTTCCCCACCACCCGTCACCATGATTTAAGACTTCAGAACGTCGTACGTCTCTCTCTCTCTCCGCTCTTCTCTTCTCTTCAGTTTTCTTCTCATCGGGTCACCTTGTGTCTTCATCGCTTCTCCTCATCAACGCACGGTATGGAAGACCATATTTTTCTGATATTTTCTTTTGAAACATTATGTACAATTTAGTAATAGATCCGGCCCTTGTAGGTACGCAGCCCTGTTGGCAGCCTCTCGTGTGAGGGAGGTGGACCCACGTTCCTCTCTAGCCATCGATAAATCTGTCTAGAGTGGCCGTGTGTCCGCCAAACTCGCTGGAGGGCTGTCAGCAGGGATGTGACCTCACAGGGGTGCGTTGAGCTTCCCCCTTTTTTTCCCCCATTTAAGTCACGAAGTAATGTCAAACAGATATACTTAGTATATACACACTAAATGATTAACGGATGCATCCATTGAAAATCTGATATCTTAATGTCAGTGTTATTGAATTGATAATCAGCGTAAGGCTGTTAAGTAAGGTGTATTAATTCTGCTTTCTTATAGAGTCTTCATACAAGGTATGATAAAATTGTAAGACTGATTTTTATTTAAAGTAGTGTCCTGAGTGCAAGAATGCTCAGCGTTATCGTAAGAGAGTCTTGCCTCTCAACTAAGACTGAAAACCTTCAGAGGGGAGGTTTGGCCCCCTTAATAGAAATGCTGAAGGAGTTGCCCTTCATTCAACTGTAATTCTAATATTCTCTCTGATAGTACCTACCTACTCCCTTCCTCTGGTTTCGAACTCGCAGACTCCTTGCCGGGCGGCTGCCCGGTGCTTGCCTCCGCTACTATACAGAAGCCTACCAACAAGTTCCTTGGAGTGGGAGGCCCCATGGAGGACGAGAGGGGGAGGGCAGGACTCCCCGAGTCACCCCTGCCTCTCTAAGACTTCCAGAGGGCTGCCACTTCTAAACTGCTTGGAGTGTTGTCATCTATATTGAGTTTTTCTAAGCAGGGACGTTACAAAGTACAGAACTCCCTGCTGACGAAACTAAATTCAAATCTCCATCCGTGGTGAGTCTAGAAGGGGAGGCTAACGTTCGGCTAACGACTCGGAACTCGGTTTTTCTCCATCCAGATTGGATATTTAATGATGGCTTTGGTCTAGGCTGGATGTCACCACTTTGTTATAGTATCAACATGCACGGCAGTGCATGCAGCCAAGTTTTAAAGAAAAAGAAAGCGCGACAAAGCCTCGAGCACTGCCAGCATGTTATACAGGAAGCAGAGTTGTGCACTTTTCGAGCCTCTCTACAGGAGGCAAGGGGGCGTGGCTCGAACAGTGGGTACCCTTTTCCTGTAGTAGGGTCGCACGGGACCTCCTAAATGAAATTTCAAACTTCTACGTCCAACCGTACCTGAGCAGTGACATACCAAACTTAGCTGTTTTTGAGGGTCACTCACTGACTGACCTATACAAATTATTAGCATGTTCCAGCAGTGCGATAGAGCTGAAACTCAGCACACTTGTAGGTACCATCCCGTGGACACCCAGAAAAATCGCAAACCCGAAGTACCTTCAGTATTATAGGTTCAGGTTCGATTCAAAGTTCCCATACTAACTTATGGCAGATATTTCCAAAACAAATACTGCCTCCAGCTCCTTGTCCTAACAATAAATACCTACCTACAATGTTGTGAAATGTGGATATGTCTCCTTGTTCCTTTCAGGTACGATTACGTACTACTTTCAGGTATCAGGTACAAGAAGGTACTATATTTTCAGGGATGGGAAGGTAATTTGTGTAGATTCGTCAGGCAACTTACTTTCAGGTACGAGTTGGTACTTTTCAGGTATGGCAAGGTATTTTGACTCCATTCGACAGTCAACTTGTTATCAGGTACGATTAGGTACATTTCAGGTATGGGAAGGTAATTTGTGGAGATTCGACAGGGAACTCATTTTCAGGTACGAGTTGGTACTTTTCAGGTATGGCAAGGCATTTTGACTCCATTCGTTATCAGGTACGATTAGGTACATTTCAGGTATGGGAAGGTAATTTGTGGAGATTCGACAGGGAACTCATTTTCAGGTACGAGTTGGTACTTTTCAGGTATTTCAGGTATGAGATTGGTAATTTTTGTATGGTTGACAGGGAACTGGTTTTCAGGTACTGGTAGGTACTTTCCAGGTATGGCAAGAAAACATGAGTCCATTCGACAGCCAATTGATGTTTTACCTACTGGTAGAAACTATTGTACCACCTTTCAAAAATTATATGATATCCGACCAAAAACACTCCGTGTAAAAAAAAACAGCCAAGTTTATAACCCTCCAAAAATTAGCCTATCTCAACAGCCCTTAAAAGGGTTTGATATAAAAAATGTTGGCCAAGTTCTCCACATTCCAGCTATCACTCGGCCCCCAAAATTAGTGATATCACTTATTACAGGGCCAAGTCCTTCCGCGAATCACAAGGATGTTGGCGACATATTTTGTCATATATCTACTTTCCAATACCCCCGGACCGCAGCCCCCATCCAACCTTAAACCCTGTGTCTATGACCGGCTGTGACGCTTACGTGATTTGCGCCAAAGACTTGGCCCTGTAATAAGTGATATCACTAATTTTGGGGGCCGAGTGATAGCTGGAATGTGGAGAACTTGGCCAACATTTTTTATATCAAACCCTTTTAAGGGCTGTTGAGATATGCTAATTTTTGTAGGGTTATAAACTTGGCTGTTTTTTTTTACACGGAGTGTTTTTGGTCGGATACTATAGTGTCTCCTAACGAACAGATTTAACGATCGGATTTATGTTATCGTATGTTTAGCTTTTATGACAAGTGCTTTGCGCATGCAAGTGTTTCCTTGCGATCGCACTTGTCATGACCTAAACATACGATAACATAGATCCTATAGTTGAATCTGTTAATTAGGAGACACTATAGTCTACTATAAGTAGTGAAATCCAGCCGTAGACGTTGCAGCAATACTACGTTGTTGTACGGGAAATTGTTATTATAACAGTCTGCTGATGAAAATACACAAATAGTGAAAGGGGGTTTTTGAAAAATAATAACATCAATAAGTTTCCATTTTATTGTACCTACGCGAACGTCGTTAACGAAACATCGCGGTCATAAGCCATGAAATGTGGCGAAATGAAGTTTTGTGACCAGATTAAATTTTGAACACAACTAAGTCTTTTTCCCTTTGTTGAACTTCTAAAATTAAAGTAAGTAAAATCAAGTACCTACACAACTTAAAATAACTCCCAAGGTACTTAATGTATCAGCTCCATGAGAAAGGTTGAAGGGCAACCTAGATTTAACAGCCACTTATGAGAATAAATTTTGCCCTAGAACCCCTCAAAAAGAGCATCAGAATGTAGAAAAATCGACGTGGGTAGAAAAACAATACCACTGGCATTTCTTCTTGCCACAACCTTCAAGCACTACTCTACAATACTACACAATACAACACTACATTTATCAAAAACTAACATGAATGTTAGTAAATCCTAAAAATTAAAAACTTCCTTCCACAGGAACCAGTCCAATCAGTCCATAGTTAATTAATAATAAGAGAAATTTAAAGTCCAAACTGTCAGGAAATACATATCCACTACACACTACTTCACACCACAACACTACATTAATCAAAAACTTCCAAAGTGTCAGGAAATACATAATATCCACTACATACTACACTACTTCACACCACAACACAATACATTTATCTAAAACTAACATGAATTAAATCTAGTTTCTAAAAATGAAAAACTTCCTTCCATAGGAACAAGTCCAACCCGTCCATGATAAATTAATAGTAAGAAAAATTTAAAATCGAAACTGTCAGAAAATACAACGTCCTAGATTGAATGTGACCAGTCTGCCAGCTGAATACTGAATATATTTGAATATATCTATAGGTACTGCAGAATTTAGAAATAAAAGAATTAGAAGTTGGCGCTCTAGAGACGGCGAGGGGAGGATGGGTACCATGGGGAAGAGTAGCCCAGCGACGCAGGTGGGTGCAGCTGGCAGCTGACACGTCACGTCGGTTATTGATTTTCATAACAATACAAATACATGATGTATTTTAAACATTCATTTGCATGACATTATTACCGATTTTCACAACAAAACATAAAGAGAAATCGAGGAAGAAAGGGAAAGGAACATAAATTCCCACTAAAATAAAGGGTCCGACAATTGTCGCACTTGACTTTCTCGCATTTTTTGCGCTACTGAAAAACGAAAAATTTGATTTTTTATGTAATTATTATTTTTTTTTTTTTTGCCAAAATTGTGATTTGCTTACAAAGATATTTTGCACACCCCTAGGCAATAATATTATGCATATGCATACCACCTTCCTGTTTAAAATTCCGAAAATCCCAATGTCTTCAGTTTAGTCGTATTGAGGCACGGCGTTTTTTTGTGAACAGTGTTTTGCAGCACTTCTTTTTGGAAAAATTTTTTTTGTTAGAAAACCAAAAGGAAATTCAAAAATCGGCTGCACATCAAACACCGACGGAGGGCCAACGCGTCCTTCGTCCTTCCCGGTTAGACACCACAGAGTAGGTAGTGTAGCTCTATAGAAATTTCCTTCAGTTCATAATTCGTCTTGTTGGAAGGTACACGTATACTCTGTCCCGCGGGAAGGCATCGACAAGATCATCCATCTGTTCTCGGCGGAGCCGACTACTAGCATTTTCATACAATACGGACAACTTGCATCCATTGCCGTGGCTCACCTCGAATTGTATATACTCCCGCCATACCTCTGAAAATAACATAGCCATCAAATTATTACAAGTAAACAACATACTACTATCATTTACCTAGCTTAATAACAGCCTCGATAGCCCAGTGGACAAATGGTAAGCTTTTGAGGAGCAGTGAGAGCCAGGTCACACCGGTTCGATCCCGATCCTATACCAAAAAGTTTTTCTGATCAGCATTCACCTCTGATATGTGAAATGTATATCGAGGCTGTGGTGGTTCGGAACCCACCTAAAACTGTAGGACCCCATCGTTTACTCGATGGGTGGGGAGCTGGTATTTGGTAGTGCTGCCAGTTGAGCACAATGGATAGTTCATGAAAACGGTCTAGTTGCTGGGCTTGTCCCCCCATCCCTCAGCTATTATTATTATTATTATTATTATTATTATTATTATTATTATTATTATTATTATTACCTAGCTTAATCTCCTTCACACTTTATAACTGCCAAAAAAAGATCAGTTAGTAAATAAAGGGTCCGACAATGGTCGCACTTGACTTTCTCGCATTTTTTGCGCTACTGAAAAACGAAAAATTTGATTTTTTATGTACTTAATTATTTTTTTTTTGCCAAAATTGTGATTTGCTTACAAAGATATTTTGCACACCCCTAGACAATAATATTATGCATATGCCTACCGAATTTCAAGCATATCCATTGAACGGTGAAGTTTCAGCTTACGGGCAAACTACTTGGTTATTCTTTTATTTAGAAAGACCGTAATTTTTGGAAAATCAAAATTCTGTTGAAATTGAGTCTTAAACATCTATCTAAGATCACTTTTACCAATTTTCAAGATTATCGCTCCGTTAGTGTACTGTCAAATCCGTTCCGACCAATCAAAAACACGATTTTTAATTTTTTTGGACACTTTTTGGACAATGGTGGGCGTAATTTTTGAGTTATCAAAATTATATTAAAAACGATAACATAACTTTCTCAGCCCATGTATAACATTCGGGCGAGAAAGTAAATAAAGGGTCCGACAATGGTCGCACTTGACTTTCTCGCAATTTTTACGCCAGCGGTATTGAAAATTTTGATTTTTTTTGGGCCAAAATTTTAACTTTTTCTAAAAAATATTTTGCCATACACTGGACAATAATTTTAGGCACCTACTCACCGGATTTCAAACATATCCGTCAAATGGTGAAGTGTCGTTCGACGCGCAAAGTACGTGTTTTCTATTTTCCATGTCACAGCCTTAATTTTCAAGTAATTGAATATCTATTGAAAATTACCTTGAAGCATCTATCTGAGACCATTGTCACCAATTTTCAAGGAAATCTGTAAATTAGGGTTGTTTCAAATCCATCTTAACCAATCAAAAACGTGATTTCCATTTATGGAAAATTTTCCTACGATAATGCCAATATTGGCCATAATTATTATGTTGGATAAATTTCGTTCGGTAAACATCAAACTAGGTTAAAGTACACCTCCCTACCAATTTTTATTGAAATCGATCGAATAGTGCTACTGGAGTGACGACCAAGGCGTTTGGGCCAAAACTGGGCCAAGTTATTGGCCCACCTCCAAATGATTGTAAAAGACCTAAAACCATCTATTCAAAAATACTTTCTCAAATTTTCAAGGTTCCAACTTGATATACGTAGCTTCCAGCCGTTCTTAACTGTCAAAAAACACGATTTTTTGTCTTTTTTTGACCATAGCAGGCGCAATTTTTGAGTTATCAAAATTTATCAAAAAACGGGTCCAGATATTTATCATTAGGTACCTACGTACCGAATTTGAGCAAAATCGGATGAACGGTGTGACGTCCAGTTGCGCGACAGAGTGACGTACGTCGTACGTACGTACGTACGTCGGACGGACATTTTTTAAAAACCACTTTTTTGGACTCGGGGGACCTCCAGGATCATGGGAAACCCAAAATCTCAAAATCGAAATTTTGCACGAAGACATAACTTTCTCAGCCCATGTATTACATACGGGCGAGAAAGTAAAAAGATTTGTTTGCATCAAGACATATTTGTACCTATGAGGTAACAATTGGATATTTATATGTTCTGAAATATCATATTTATTTTTAACAGGCTCTGTTGTTATTTCACAATGTCGAAAAAAATTTTTGTTGGCAAAAATCGCCGATCGTAAAGTTACAACATAGCCTGTTAACTTATGACGTTAAAAAACATATTATACTTCAGAACATTTAAATATCCACGTAAAATGTGCAGAAAAAACGTAAACAAACACGACTGCGTAGACCACCTTCAGATTGACGTTAAAATGACAAATTATAATTCAGATCAATTAGTTTCCATAGGAATTTGCCATGAAACAAAATCAACAAAAACATTAAGTTAATAGGCTTGCCATACTTTCGTAGACTATGCCCTCCACACCTCTCAGAGCTTCTGAGTCTTGCTCATGTGGTTTTCTGTTTGCGAGGGTATGTACATACCTGCATGAGTGTCTCCAAAATGGCGTAGAGCAGTCTCATAGCACAATCTAATAGACCTCTTGCACATTTCCGTTTGCAATTTTTCATAGTGGGCCAATTTCATGAAGAACTCGAGGCAGGGAGGTGTTGTAATGATAGGGTTGTCCAACAGCCTCCTCGCCGCATCAATCCCTTCCATCAGAACAACCCACTTAAGGTACATGGGCTTTAGCAGCTCCCCCAGATCATCCCGCATCCTCATTCCTCTGAAATACAATTCCTCTGCGCGGCTTTCTGATACAGCCTGTATGGCTCTTAACATCTGCGGAGTAGAATTTTCCAAGTTATAGGTCTTCAAAAAACAGGGACAATAAATCGTCAGCAAACAGGATTGTGAGGACAGACTTATTAACTTATAAGACCACAAACCATTTGCCAAATGCTGAAGAGATCGGATGCAGAAGCGTCTCTGCCGAGGGCTTCGTTGGCTTCATTAAATGCCGCCATGGCTTCTTCCTCGTCCATGCGCTTCAAATGAACCGCAATGCGCTGATACCAAAGGTCAACGCAGCGGGGATGTGCGATCGTCCCTAACCTCAGCAGCCTCTGAATCTGGTGATGTTTTTGGTCCGACTGCAGGAACTTGATGTATGAGACGTAGTACCGAACCTCCAGCTTGTTAGCGGCGATGGCGGCTGAAACACGAATATCACACCGTTAAGACGGAATACACAATCGTGAAACATGTGGCAGCAGAATAATCCCCTACCATTTCATAAGGAAACTGTTGGATATAAATAATCTGAAATATAATATGCATTTTTAACGCCAGACATTAACTGGCTATACTGCGATTTTACGACTGGCTGATTTTGGACAAATTTTTGTTATGAAAAATCACTCGACCTTAAAATTACAAAATAGCCAGTAAATTTCTGACGTTCTGA
Source organism: Mesopsocus fuscifrons (assembly GCA_950004255.1). Classification (NCBI taxonomy): domain Eukaryota; kingdom Metazoa; phylum Arthropoda; class Insecta; order Psocodea; family Mesopsocidae; genus Mesopsocus; species Mesopsocus fuscifrons. The sequence goes on from OX465378.1 coordinate 4,870,598, forward strand.
CCACCATACATTCTCGACGAACTCCACCAAAACCACTATGCAATATTCGACAGACAAATGAAAAACTGACATTTCAAATTCGTTCTTCAGTGAAATAGTGTCCTATTCAAAGTCACTGTTTCGCGTTTGAATAGCACACTATGTTTAGCTATTAGAGTGGCAACAGCCATTGGCAGTCCTCAATTACTAGTGTTATGAAAGTAAATATATTTTATACGGAAATTGCAACACCATATTGTCGCGAAGTTGTTCTCATTGTTTCCATGGTAACGACGCGTTGAAAATTGAACAGGTTAGGTTAGGTTACCTAAATTACAAGAAAAAGCTACCTACCAACCTAAATACAGAGGCAGGATAGTAGGAATCATGTAGTTAGATTACCATCATATGCGATAACTTGCTATGTACCACTGACAAGGTAAAAGAGCCTTCATATAAAACATCTCTCAACTACAAACCATCTTCCATCTCCTGAAAATAACTTCAAAACAGAGGATATATTTCTTACCCATAATGCATTATGTATTTTAACAGATATGGCGGTAAATGCCAGTAAATGTAACATTTTATTTCATAATAAAATTGTTTGCGTAGGTAGTTGTGTTTACAAACGGACAAAGTTGCGTCGACTTTGTGAAACTGCGTCATGGTGTCGATAGTACCTGTTTCATATAGTTCCGTAATGTTATGTACAGTACTGACTGAGACCAGTGATGGGGGCTCGGAAAATTTCCGGAAAATTTCCATGAACATTTCCGGAAATTTCGGAAATTTTCCAAATAGTAAAATTTCCTTTCCATGACTTTTTTTTATATCGAAAAAATAATCTTATATATTTTTTTAACTTAAAATATTTGAATTTCGCGGGGTTTTTTATTGCCACGTTTGCAGCTGGGGCTATACCAGTCGTTTATTAATATACCTGAAAATCAACTACCGTTCACAGAAATCTTAAACCGTTACTTTAGCTACCTTCAGAATAGCATTCTGAACTAATTATTAATACAATTAAAGACCCCAGAGCTCCAGTTTTGAGCTTTTTGGTGGCTTCTTAGACGCGGATGATACTTATCACTTATCAGAGAATAAGGGGTCGGCAACTACTGCGGCATCACATAATCCACCAGTAGCTAAGCCTGTTAGGCGTTATACAGTCAATCAACACTAAATTTCCAACAATTTCCTCATTTTCCGAAAAGTTCCGGAAATTTTCCATGGAAATTTTCCGAAAAAAAAAAATTTCCGGAAAATCCCCCATCACTGACTGAGACTGGTAACTGCAATATCGCCATTGGTTGTGTCTACTCTAAAAGCTAAACACAGTGTTCTATTCGAACGCGAAAAATGTGACTAGACAGTATGATACTATGTTTAGCTTTTACGGGAGAAAAAATACTATTGAACGAGAGAAATGGCATTGCAATTATCCACTTCCATAAGTGAACTAAAACTTTATCAACAAATAACATGGCGACGGTAAAAAGTACAAATTTGTCTGCTAAATGTGACGATAAATTCTACATGTTTTAGTCCGAAACGTTAAAAAAAATATTCCGCGTGAGGTAGTGTTTTGCTTTCGCGATCTGTCAAAAAAACAAGTTTACTGGTATTTGACTGTGGGCTTATAACTCTATTTCATGCAAAAATACAACATAGCCTCACGACAAAGTCTTAGGTTTACATCCCCCTATAAACTTCTTTGACTCACCCTGTAACTTTGGAGAATGTCTTGAAGTAGTTACCATTACAAGTAGGTATGTGTATTCCGCCTTAAGAAGACATACCTATTATATTTCAGAACATTTAAATATCCAAAAGTGCCATAGTGGAAAAATAAGTGGGGTCGCCCTTAAATTTTTTTCCCTTCAATACTTATATTCCTTGATTTTTTTTCTTTTTGGGTATCACCCATTCCTAACGTGTAGCCCCAACCAATGAGAGAGACAACAATGACGCGGTACCAACCTTCGACTGCCGCTTTCCACAGTTTCCGCTTAAGCTTGGGGTAGGAATCCAGCCGCGTGTTGCCCTGCAGTGAAATTATATAATCCACGTAGTAGTTCCACATTTTTTGTGTGGGCACTACAAGCAGAGCATCATGATATTTCTTCTCCGACATTTTCACCCTGTCCTTTATCGTGCGTTTTATGTCCTGAAACAATATTTACGTCTCAACTTACGGCTATGGAACTATATGAAACAGGTACTATCGACACCATGACGCAGTTTCACAAAGTCGACGCAACTTTGTCCGTTTGTAAACACAACTACCTACGCAAACAATTTTATTATGAAATAAAATGTTACATTTGCTGGCATTTACCGCCATATCTGTTAAAATACATAATGCATTTTGGGTAAGAAATATATCCTCTGTTTTGAAGTTATTTTTCAGGAGATGGGAGATGGTTTGTAGCTGAGAATGTTTCTCTTTTACCTTGTCAGTGGTACATACCAAGTTATCGCATATGATGGTAATCTAACTACATGATTCCTACTATCCTGCCTCTGTATTTAGGTTGGTAGGTAGCTTTTTCTTGTAATTTAGGTAACCTAACTTGTTCAATTTTCAACGCGTCGTTACCATGGAAACAATGAGAACAACGTCGCGACAATATGGTGTTGCAATTTCCGTATAAAATTTAGGTATTTACTTACGGCATCTTCACCATGGCTGGGTAGAGGTGCCATTAGGTAGATGTGATTTCGTATGATTTTATAATTTATGTCGACAGACTTCCTCTGACGTTACCATGCTAATTATTCAGAAAAAAATCTAGTAACATTATTCTATCAACTAGGTACCTACTATCTTTCAGATGAAACACTGGAGACCACTGGCAACTCTAAAAGCTAAACATAGTGAAATTCGCAGTGAAAAAATATGGCTGCGAATAGAATATGTTTCGCTTTCAGCTCAGCCAATGACCTCCTATGGCCGTGCAAACATCTGTATATCGAGAAACGTTAGCCGATCCTACAGTACACATTTCAACCAGTTCTCACAGTGGCTCTAAAAAAACAAGCGGTACGACACGGTCGGACAAAACTTTACCTGCTTATTTGCGTGATTCCTAAAAATAAACCCTTGGTTAAGTGATTGGAGACGGAAAAACTTTTTGACGAAAGCAATGGCCCCAGAATGTTCCCCCGAGTACTTAGAGACCCCACACGGCATACTTCGGCAACCACCAAAACTACCCCCTAAAAGGAGGTGGGGTGGATGGGGAAGCTCGGAAAAACTTTTTGACAAAATAAATTGCCTCAGAACGTTTCACCGAGCATTTTGATACCCCATACAACGTACTTTGGAAAGTATCCAAAACTCCCCCCATAAGGGGGGGGGGTGGCGAAAAAACATTTTGACGAAATAAATTGCCTCAGAACGATCTCCCGATCATTTTGAGCCCACACAACCCATATTTCTCAAACCACTCAAATCTACCCCCCTTAGGGGGTGGGGTGCTAGGATACATTCAGAAAAACTTTTTGACACAAAAAATTGCTTCACAACGTTCGCCCGAACAGTTTGAGACCCCATAAGCCGCACTTTATAAGTCACTCAAATTCCCCCCCCCCCGGGGGGCGGGGGGGGGGGGCTTGAGATAAGCCATATACTATTTGTGACGGGTATGGCGGTTGTCATGGGTCCTATCCAGAACTACTCGTATACCACAAACCACTGAATCCACTGATTTCACCCTTTTACAGGTCCAGGGGGGACTTCCCCCCTTCCAGGGAGTTATGCGGGGGTAGTGGGTGGTATCATTGGATTCGTAATTATTTGTTCTATAATTGTCCAAAATTTGATCAAAATCGTTAGAGCCGATTTTGAGCAAATATTTTTTTTCTACCTTTTGGGGGAGTTTTGGGGGGGTAACCCCCCTTAATTTTAAAGGGGGGAAACTGGGCTTCCGGATTCTTATTTCTTCCAATTTTAGAAAGGTCACTACCGATTTTGAAGAAAATCGGTTGAAAAGTGCGCCGTCCAGGTCAATGCCACATACATAGCTAGCTAGCTAGCTAGCTAGCTACATACGTACTGACACGGAGTACCTGACCTCTTCTAAAAATTCCTGTGGGCAAACTTTTCGTCGGAGGAAAAAAGTGAGATGTTTTTCATATTCCGAAGGAATGGACGTTTCCAAAATGTATATTAAAGTTTCAGTCGCTTTTGAGGTCTGGGAGCAGTGACGGTTCAAAGTTGAGGTTTGCCGAAAATTGGCCCGCACGAATACAATACTTTACCTTACGTATACTCCGTATACAGGTAAAGTAAAAAATCGCATTCAGAAGCTTACCTTTCCTTCATCATCTTTTTCAGGCGGAAAAAATGAAATGTTTTCCATCGGTAAGCGCGCATTGATATCCTGAACTTCCTCTGACTCTGGATAACGTTCTAGAAGGTCACTGAAAATTTAAAAAATCTGAGTATGGGCACAAAACCTATTAGTCCGGGGGCCCACGGGGTCTGTTCTTGACGAAGGGCAGGAAAAGGTTTGAGCCTGTGGAGCGATGGGGAGCCTCTGGTAGTTTCAGGAAACCTGAGTCTTACTGTCCGCCGTTGGGGCTTTTGGGGGCTACAAATTTTTTAAATCGTGAAATTTTCGGAAAAATCTGTCGAACGGGAGGACGAAAAATTTCACCTTCAGAAGATAGGGGGCATGCCCCAGTATATAAAAACCAGGAAATAAGACACTTCGGTTGGGGCTTTCTACCCTTAAGACGCAATCCAAAATCGGTGGAGACCGGAAAAATCTGTCGAACGAGTGGATAAAAAATTTCACCTGCAAACGATAGGGGCCACGCCCTAGTATAGAAAAATCAAAAAATAAGACACTTTGGTTGGGGCTTTCATCCCTTAAGACGGGGTTGAAAATTTCGAAAAATTCGTCAGGACGAACGAGGGGACGATAAATTTCACCTGTGAACGATAGGGGGCATACCCTAGTATATGAAAATCAAGAAATAAGGCACTTCGGTTGGGGCTTTCTACCCTTAAGACGCAATCCAAAATTTGGCAAGTATCTCAAATTGTGCCGAAAATCAGCCCAAAAGGTACAAACACCAATCAGAGTAAAAATTCACCGTTAAACTCCAAATCTTATAGTAAGACACCAAATTGGGGGGCTTCTGGGCCTTAAATCACCCCTCAAATTTTGAAATGGGCGAAAAGTTACCCCAGAACTTGCTTAGTAAGTATGATATTGAGTTTTTTCTTGTTGCTATGAATTTGTCTTAATATTATCTACAACTTTTGTCTTGTAAAGTTTTTCGTCCGAAGTAACCTTTATCGCAGGGGGTGGAGGGTTGTAATTTCAAAACGCCGTAACACCCTCAGTTGGTAAGATATCAATTTATTTCTTTTTGTTTTAAAATTGAGTTATTATTGTCTATAACTTTTGTCTAAAAAAGTTGTTCGTGAAATCACTTTCTGTCAAGGGTGGGGGTTGAAATTCCATATCGCAATATCTCCGTTATTATTGGAGGGAATGAGTCGGAAACAACTGAAAATTGTCTTATTCTACATTCTTCATGATTTTGCACTGCACTTGATGGATCAATATAAATTTAGTAAAAATCCTATGGCTATCGGGCATACCGTAAGGAATTTCTTCAAATTTTGGTATTTTCATCTATATAAACACTACTTCTGTTCCGTAAATGGGATGAATCAGTGGTACAAAACGTAATAAAAGCGTCCAGAACGCTAACTTGACCGAAAATTACAATCCTGTACTCCCCTACCAGTCTACCGCTTCTCCTTTGGCAGGGTGTGTGACCTTATACTACTCTCCAGGGCAGAAACATAGCCTAAACTGGCCCTTAAGGAGCAATAACAGGTTCACTAATCCTCTTAACTAATGCTCTTAAGAGCATTAAGTCTGACTCTAGCTTAGGAAAGCACTGAAAGGTTTCTCCCAGGCACTGGAAAGCAGTGACAGATCTTATTTCGGCTCCTGAGAGCACTGTCAGGTCCCCCTATGGCCTCGGAAATGTATAGCAGGTCGCCGGTGAGGTATGTCTGGTCTCATCTTGGCTCTGGAGAGCCCTGTCAGGTTATACTGTGGCTCTGGAAAGCCATGCCAGGTCTTAGTTCGGCTCTACAGAGCGATGGCAGGCTGCACTGTGCCTCTGAAAAGCCATGCCAGGTCTCATTTCGGCTCTGGAGATTGATGACACGTTGCACAGTGCCTCTGGAGAACAGTGACAAGTTTCATTTTGGCTCTGGAGAGCGATGAGTGGTTGCACTGTGGCTCCGGAAAGCTATATCAGGTCTCACAGTGGCTTTGGAGACCTATAACAGGTTTTACTGTGGCTCTTGAGAGCACTGTCAGGCTGCACTGGGCCTCTGAAAAGCAATGCCTGGTCTCAATTTGGCTCTAGATGTCACTTTAAGGTCACTTACGAGCCAGAACAAGACCTGTCATACAGCTTCACAGCCGCAGTAACACCTGACAGGGCTCTCCAGATGCACTGTGCAACGTGTCATCAATCTCCAGAGCCGAAATGAGACCTGGCATGGCTTTCCAGAGCCACAGTATAACCTGACAGGGCTCTCCAGAGCCAAGATGAGACCAGACATACCTCGCCGGCGACCTGCTATACATTTCCGAGGCCATAGGGGGACCTGACAGTGCTCTCAGGAGCCGAAATAAGATCTGTCACTGCTTTCCAGTGCCTGGGTGAAACCTTTCAGTGCTTTCGTAAGCTAGAGTCAGACTTAATGCTCTTAAGAGCATTAGTTAAGAGCATTTAGTGAACCTGTTATTGCTCCTTAAGGGCCAGTTTAGGCTATGTTTCTGCCCTGGAGAGTAGTATAAGGTCACACACCCTGCCAAAGGAGAAGCGGTAGACTGGTAGGGGAGTACAGGATTGTAATTTTTGGTCAAGTTAGCGTTCTGGACGCTTTTATTACGTTTTGTACCACTGATTCATCCCATTTACGGAACAGTAGTAGTGTTTATATAGATGAAAATACCAAAATTTGAAGAAATTCCTTACGGTATGCCCGATAGCCATAGGATTTTTACTAAATTTATATTGATCCATCAAGTGCAGTGCAAAATCATGAAGAATGTAGAATAAGACAATTTTCAGTTGTTTCCGACTCATTCCCTCCAATAATAACGGAGATATTGCGATATGGAATTTCAACCCCCACCCTTGACAGAAAGTGATTTCACGAACAACTTTTTTAGACAAAAGTTATAGACAATAATAACTCAATTTTAAAACAAAAAGAAATAAATTGATATCTTACCAACTGAGGGTGTTACGGCGTTTTGAAATTACAACCCTCCACCCCCTGCGATAAAGGTTACTTCGGACGAAAAACTTTACAAGACAAAAGTTGTAGATAATATTAAGACAAATTCATAGCAACAAGAAAAAACTCAATATCATACTTACTAAGCAAGTTCTGGGGTAACTTTTCGCCCATTTCAAAATTTGAGGGGTGATTTAAGGCCCAGAAGCCCCCCAATTTGGTGTCTTACTATAAGATTTGGAGTTTAACGGTGAATTTTTACTCTGATTGGTGTTTGTACCTTTTGGGCTGATTTTCGGCACAATTTGAGATACTTGCCAAATTTTGGATTGCGTCTTAAGGGTAGAAAGCCCCAACCGAAGTGCCTTATTTCTTGATTTTCATATACTAGGGTATGCCCCCTATCGTTCACAGGTGAAATTTATCGTCCCCTCGTTCGTCCTGACGAATTTTTCGAAATTTTCAACCCCGTCTTAAGGGATGAAAGCCCCAACCAAAGTGTCTTATTTTTTGATTTTTCTATACTAGGGCGCGGCCCCTATCGTTTGCAGGTGAAATTTTTTATCCACTCGTTCGACAGATTTTTCCGGTCTCCACCGATTTTGGATTGCGTCTTAAGGGTAGAAAGCCCCAACCGAAGTGTCTTATTTCCTGGTTTTTATATACTGGGGCATGCCCCCTATCTTCTGAAGGTGAAATTTTTCGTCCTCCCGTTCGACAGATTTTTCCGAAAATTTCACGATTTAAAAAATTTGTAGCCCCCAAAAGCCCCAACGGCGGACAGTAAGACTCAGGTTTCCTGAAACTACCAGAGCCTCCCCATCGCTCCACAGGCTCAAACCTTTTCCTGCCCTTCGTCAAGAACAGACCCCGTGGGCCCCCGGTCTATATATTTTAGGCGTGTACTGTAGAATAGAATAAAATGTGTGATGCGCATCATTCATTGAGAAGACATGGGCAGAGGAGATATTTGTTGTTCACCTGAATCAAAACAAAGCACTTTTTCTCACTCTATCATAATATACTAGTATTGTATACATAATATAATTCTTAGGTCCCCGCCACTCTCATAAAAGCTCTGGGAGATGAACCCACGGCAGTCAAAGCAATCATTGCTTTCACCCAGGCCATCGGCCTATTCTCAAAACTATAACATGACTCAAACTCTAAACATTTAAAACTCACAAATAGCCACTCGTTTGTCCCTCAGGGGCCTCGGGTGGTAGAAAAAAAAATCTTTTATAAGAACATAATGAAATCAAAAATTCATGAAAATTGTTACTTCACAATGTTTGAAATGCCAAAAATGACACACTGACTTAGGTTTCGTCCCACCATACTCGGTTAATGTTAGACTCCAGTTAAAGTCCAATTATTGCACAGTAAAAACACCGAATTTAACTGGGGTTTAACAGCTAACCGAGTATGGTGGGATGAAGCCTCACACTTCGAATCGGTGGGATTACCTACTGATCTTTGGTGATTCAGTCCCACCATACTCGGTTAAACTCCACTTAAATTCAGTTTTTACCGTGTAATTGGACTTTAACTGGAGTTTAACGTTAACCGAGTATGGTGGGACGCACCCTCAAGCAAGTAATTTAAGTAACTAACCAAAAGTCAGTTTAATAAATTTCTGCTAAAAAAATTTCTGGGCAAATAACAATATAACAATATAGAGCAGGGAGACTACAAAATTTCGAAACAATTGACCAGCAAGACGTTACGGCAAGAATCATTTATTTATAAGGATATTTCATTTGGGGTTTGGAATAGGTCCGGTTGGCGCATGACGTCAGCTGTTCGACCGATTCGACCGCCGTATTGGTTGATGCCGTTGTTGCTATAGCAACAATAATTTAAAAACAAATCAGGCGTCAAAAGCTAAGAAGGCGGTCGAACAGCTGACGTCAGAGTAATATATATAGACATGCGTATGAAATATCCTTATAAATAAATGATTCTTGAGTTACGGTACTGAATGAGACTGTTAAAATTGCAATAGCACCATTTGCCGTAGCCGCTCTAAAAGCTAAACATTGTGTGCTATTCGAACGGAAAACAAATGATTGACAGTAGGACTATGATTAGCTTTCACGGAAGAAAAAATACTATCGAACGAGAGAAATTACCGGTCTCTATCGGGAACCGATACAAGAATGACTTACCTAAGAATAGTTTCTTGGAAAGTGAGTGCGAATGGGTACTCATTTTTCACTATGTGATATAAGCGGAAGAAAAACTTATAGTAAGGGATGTAGTTCTTGGCTTTATTGTAGTAATCTTGCGCATCCCTCCCGCACAGTACCGTTTGACTATCAATGCTAGAATTTGAATTGTTATTCTTCAACATCTCAACAGCTCCTCTACAGTCATTCAGCTCCAACTTTATGAACATCTCAATAAGATCAATGTTGGCGGGGTGCTTCCTGAAACATCAAAGATACATAAATTAGGTAGACAGGGGATGTAGCCCACCGACTAAGCCTTTGGTTTGGCTGTAGAAGTCAGGTTTGACGGGAGACGAAAAATTTCCGCTATTTGTTTACTCCTTTTCCGAATATTTTTTGAGGACACTGTTGGATATTTAAATGTTCTGAAATATAATATGTCGTCTTAAGGCGGAAATCATAACACAGCCAGTTAATTTCGCCCTTAATAATAGTCACGCATACTTACTCAATGCCCCGGCGTAACCATAGCCGAGAGTCTCTCATGTCTGACATCGTCTCCTGCCACTCAAAAGCAGAAATCCAAACACTTGGTTTTTCCCCGTGAAGGATAGTAAACGCATCCAACAACTCGCTTCCACAGCCCCCCCACTTGAATCTTTTGCAGAAACGGATAAAACGCATCCACAATTCGTAGTCTTCACTGTTTCTCACCACTAAGTTTCTGAAAAACATCGCAGTGGCGTCCAGGATCGCGAAATCATTTTCTGTTTCTGGGATTATCTGTTTTCTCTAAAAAAAAAATGTAAAACAAGTGTTGGTAGAAGGCGAAGGGCAGGACAGATCTTGAAGATAAGTTTCACTGGTGAGACAAGGCCAGCCATGCCATTGTAGTGAGTTTGGTCTTGCCCCCAAATACAGCTCACCACTGTATCCCGTTTTCTGCTGTCAGACATGAGCACTGCAAGAGTCAGTTATAGTATCGCCACTCTGACCTGCCTGGCCCGAGGGCATTCTGTGAACAGTGAACAGTGTAGAATGCCCTCGGGCCAGGCAGGTCAGGGTGGCGCTACTATACCAAGGATTACCTCCGCGGCCATCCATCCTAAGAAGCTCTAAGGCAGACAGCGCAAGGAAATAATAATTTCATCGAGGCTGTCCTTCAGAGACGATCAGGGTTCACTTGCTCTGGCAGTGTGTATCTGAGTTTGGGTTTTGCTTCCCAACTATACTCCACGCGCATCTTGGATGACAGTAACTTCACACATTGTTTTCAAAAAAAACACAGGGTTCCCAACATTATTTTTTGTTCAGAACCAGAAGTAGACTTGAGAAGTAGGGTCACAATGATCTAAAAGAGTTTAACAACGACAATTCACATATCGATAGCCTATCCATCCTTCGATAAGTTTGTGTGAATTTACTATCATCCAAGATGCGCGTGGAGTATAGTTCCAATCTTTATAAAATCATAATGTCGGTGACTAAAAAAACTTATATGACAAGGTGACAAGGTTTCTTACCTCTCGCCTGACTTGAAGTTGAATCAAAAAGTCTTCTTCGTGGGATATTAACTTTTCACAATCAGCCCTTTCAGGTTTGGCCTTAAGATCTACTTTCTCCACGAGCTTTCGCCTCTCCAGAAGAATGCTTCTGAAAAATTGAGAATAATTTTGTGAGCGGGGTGGGTCCTCTGTAAGAGCAGTAGGTACATGAAACCAAAGCCCTTACTAGCACACTGAGCTTCCCGTCATAGGGTTTGTGTGTTAGAAACTTGTTTTAATTAATTTTTTTAAGCATTTATAATTGCATTTAGACGCTGTTACTGCATCCATAGCAAGAAGATAACTTATAGTCTCGGTTAAGTTCGCGAAATGGGAAAATCGGACAAAGGGGGTGCAAATGGCGAGGGTTTTTTGGAAACATCAAAATTTGGCTATTACCCCCTTATTCTTGATAATAGTGAAATTATTATTCTTTCCTGAGTTGTCTAACAGTGTTTCCTACAACTTTTGTCAAAAACTTTGGTTGGGGTCATTCATAACGTCGTTAGTAGGTATGAGGGTTAGGGTTTTGCCAAAATCCCAATTTTTTTTTTATTTTCAGTTTTCAGGCTGAGTTCGTTTGTGGGCTTGGGGACTGAAAATGAAAAAAAAAATGGGATTTTGGCAAAATTTCCGGGGAAGAAGTTTTAGATGGCAAAGAGACAAAGAAATAAAGGGTCCGACAACAGTCGCACTTAACTTTCTCGCCCCATGTGATTTTTTATTTTTTTTATTTTTTGGAGATTTTTTTGCGGGCGTAATTTTTAAGCAATCCAAAATCGGTTGAAAATGACCCAAGAGCATCTATCTGAGATCACTCCTACCAAGTTTCATGGCTGTCATTCTATTACTGTAGTCCCAAATGCGTTCTAACCATTCAAAAACGTGGTTTCTCATTCTCAACTCATTTTCGACACTTTTTTGACAAAAACGGCCGTAATTTTGAAGATAACAAAATTCTGTTCGACAGATGTTTAAGTTATATGGTTCTACACAAATTTACCAAATTTCATGACAATCGGTCAATAAATGTGAATGGCGCCGAAACGATCGAACTTTGGTCCAGAACGGCCGTAATTTTCAACCAATTCAATTTTAGTTGAAAATGACCTCGAAGCATCTATTTGTCAACACACATACCAATTTTCAGTGTTATAGATTGAAAAGTGTACCGTCGGCGCTTGTCTAAGTAACCAAAAACACGATTTTTGAATTATTTTGGCGGTTTTTTGACAATAGCGGCCGCAATTTTTGACCAATAAAAAAATCCTTGAAAACGCCCCTCGGCAGTGATTTTAGACAGGTCGATACCAAATTTCATCAAAATCGGATGAACGGTATATGCGCTAGAGCACTGCACGGACTGACGGACTGACGGACTGACGGACTGACGGACGGACGGACGGACAGACTTTTTCCAGAAACCACTTTTTTGGACTCAGGGGACCCCCAGGATCATGGGAAACCCAAAATCTCAATTTCGAAATTTTGCACGAAAACAATACTTTCTCGCCATATATGGCTAGCGAGAAAGTAAAAAGTTTCATCCACAGAGTCAAAATTTTGGAAAATAGAGAAGTTAGGAATGATTGAAAAATTCAGAGCTCCGTTAGCCGCCCATTTTTGACAATTTCGAAATTGTTTATTGAAGATAGTTGTTTGTCTTTTTATTGGCTACAATTTCTGTCTGAACCATATTGACCAAAAAGTGAAAAAAAAAAAAATCTCAAAATTTTGTCAGAGTCCACAAGCCCACTAACGGACTCTGCCTGAAAACTGAAAATGAAAAAAAAAAATTGGGATTTTGGCAAAATTTCCGGGGAAGAAGTTTTAGATGGCACAGAGACAAACCAAAAAGTCTTATAAATCAAGTTCGAATTGTTAAAAATAGAAAAGTTATGAGTGTTTGAAAAACTAAAAAACTTGTAAAATTTTCGAGGGGACACGAAAATTATTCTAAGTCCCGACAAAAAATTTTTAAAACTCAAAATTAGGTTTTTTGGAATCAGGATGGCTTGAAACGTCTAATGAAATCAAAATCTCAAAATCGCCCTTTGACGAAAAAACTTAGAAAAATTTCACCTGTCCCCTTTCGCGTACCCTAACCGGTATGAGATAGATTTATTTCTTTTAGCTAGGTATGAATGTTGTCTTTATATCACCTACTTAAAACTTTTGTAAAATACTGTTCAGGTACCGTTCAGGCAGAGAGATACCACCCGTGTCTTTCTCGCCATCACAGAACCTGCACCGCATAGAGTCAGTAATTTCAGGAGATGCTTGTGGGTCATTTTCAACAGATTTTGGATTGCTTAAAAATTACGCCCGCAAAAAAATCATATGGGGCGAGAAAGGTAAGTGCGACTGTTGTCGAACCCTTTATTTAAATGAGGATGCCACACGACAGCACTGACAGCGGCTCCCACCCTCCATGTTAAGAAAGGACTCTGCGTAGTACCAACAAAAAATAAGGATACTTACTCCATTTCAGGATGCGAAAAGAGGTTATTATGCACTAGATCCATGTACCTCTCCTCAATAGAGGTTAGATTAACACAAACTGTCCAAAAAAATTCCATATTGTGGATTTTACTGGAAAATTAGCGAGTTAGCTGATGAAAAATCCAGGAAAATCTAACCAAACCCAAGCATTGATTTTTATTGTCGATGGAAACAGCAATGCCAACACAAAATTCTAAAAACTCTAATAACTAAAAAATAGACAGTTTACATAGTTTTCCATATTTTTCATTTTAAATAAAAATATTTTTATTGTCAATTTTATATTTAGTGTTCATATATTCATATTTATAATGTATTTCCTACCTTTTCATTTTTGGCGGGAATCTGGCGGCGTGTAACCGGTTCAAATTTTTCCTTTTGTCAAAGGAAGATCGCAGATCCATTCGAATGACCTGAGCTCTAGCGGAGGAAAAGAGAACTCTTCACGAGCGGACATATTTGTAAACAATCCTATCCAGTTGCATTATGTCGGAGAGAATTTTACGTTTAAATAAACGTATGTGCTCTGTACCTCAGTGCAGCAAAAAAGCTGTCTCGGGTATATCATTCCACAAGTTCCCTAATGACCCTCAGAGAAAAAAAAAGTGGGCAATTGCTTTAAAAATCGGGAAACCTGTGTCGAAGTACATGGTGGTTTGTAGCCGGCATTTCCAACGGATTGACTACATATTGCCAGGTTTGTTTTCTAAATTTTTGTTTGGCAATGGATAATAAGTATTTAAGTAGGTAGGTACCTACTAATCTGTTTGCAAGACATAAAAAACTGATACCTATGTCTCGGTTTTTTCACCAAGCCAATAATGCTTCAGATGCACGGACCTATACTACCTAAGTACCTACCTGTGGTTGGGGCCCACTGTCAAAATTTAAATGACGTCCGCAGGACTTAATAGCCCCAATTATTGTAAATTTTGAGTGCATCGTTTTTTCGTCCGTAGAGGGATAAAACTAAAATGTGTAATATACCTGACTTCCATGCTTGGTTTCAGCTGTTCCAACAAAAAAAACCCAGCTTAAAGAAAGGCACAGTCCCCAGTCAGAATTTGCCTCAAAGTTCTATTCCGCCAAGGAAATGGCTGTCACCTCAGAGGAGAGCCAGAGCACTCCGAGCAGCGACAAGAGCGCATGCGAGTCGCAAACTTTGGTAACTTACTTATATAGTTGCTATTCCTCAGTATAGGTAAGTAGGTACCCTTAGGTATATTATTTTTAATTGTCGACAAATAGATACTGTAAAATGAGAAAACGGTGCGCCGCGGTAGTGTTGACAGCGTGGTTATATTCAAGTTATACTCTGGCATGCCGGGATTTTCTTCTCTTAGGTTTTCCACATGTCTGATAAAGTTGACAGTAGAACAGTAGGTAGGTGCCTGATAGCTCAGAACCTACCTTAACCTGTAGGTGCATTTCCATTGTGATTGTGTTTCCCTCACAGAGTAACCGCCTGAAACTTAATCCTCCTCTTGCATCTACCTAGCTAGGTACTTACTAAATCACTCAAAATTATTTTTCCAGTTTTTCGCCTCACTACGACGATTGGCAGGTGGCAGAAGTGGCAGTTGCGGAAGATCCAACCTTGGATGCAGCCGGAGCTCTCATCGAACTTCGTCAGGCCCTGGGAAGGGAAGAGAGTGCTACGTTCTGTGTAGAACCCATTGAAGCAATTATTCACGGTACAAGAGATGTGGCTGTGCAGGTGACTCCGTCATTGCTTGACACACAGAAGTTCTCGATTAGTAATATTGTAAAGACCGATAAGCAGTTAAGAGCCTTCACAGGAGTCAGTAACAACGATCGCTTCAATAAAATTCTAAGCAAGATCGAAGAGATTGAGGCGGGAGAAGGAAGGCAAGGTTACGCGATTAGTTGTCGTAACCGACTATTGTTATGTTTAGTTAAACTGAAGCTCAATTTGTCGTATGTCTGCATCTCAGTACTTTTTGAGGTATCGCCAACTAGTTGTCAAAAGTATTTCGGGGATATGATTGAACGCCTCGGGAACCTTATGAGATGTGTCATCAGATTCCCCAGTGTAGGAGAAATACAACGGAATATGCCGAGTTGCTTCGAGAAGTACAAGAAAACTCGTATAGGTAGTTCTTGATTGTACAGAAGTAAAAATTGAAAAAACTAAGTGCCTAAAATGCAAGATTTCCACATACTCTCATTACAAAGGTTGTCATACAATGAAAACGCTCATCGTAACATCTCCCTCAGGACTAGTAACGTACGTCAGTCCGTGCTTTGCTGGTAGATCTTCCGATAAGGCTATTTTTATAAGATCGAAACTGATGGAAAAGATTGCAACCGGAGAGGCAATTATGGTGGACAAGGGCTTCCTGATTGAGGCCGAATGCCTGGAGAAAGGCATCTCTCTCATTCGCCCACCTTTCCTAAAGGATCGGCGGCAGATGACACCAAAAGATGCGTCTGAAACAGCGTCGATCGCGTCTGCCCGAGTGCACGTTGAACGAGCGATTCAAAGACTTAAAATTTTCAAAATACTTAGGACTGACCTATCCTATGACATTCTGCCGTACTGGGACAGCATTATGACTACAATTGCAGGTTTGTGCAACTTAAGTTCTCCTATCTTGGCTCATGATAAATTTTGAAGTTGAATAAAATGCCTTCAGTTACTTTGTCAATTTCTTTGTTTCTTCCTGAGTTCACCCTATTCAGGTGAACAACCTCTTGTCTTTATGCCATATGAAGTAGGTACTTACGCCACTTAGCACTTAGCTTTGGCTCAAACAAAAGTTAAACGGTGCTTAGATGGTGCGTTAACTAAGAAGGAGAGAAGTACAGGTGCCTGGAAGCATCCGGAATATATGACAGATAGGTAAGTACATACCTACCGTCACGGTATTTATTTTCGGGGTAGCCAGCTACTAGATAAAGTGATGTAACGAAAAAATACTTAAGCCCTGAAAAACGTAGATATATTTACATGAAACTGACACTAGGACACAGTTAAACAATTTTCCCTGCCATCACAGGCAGCAAATTTTGGAAATATAACATTTTCAGTGTCTTCATAAGACTGTTTGTGAAATCCTTATCAAACGGCACTTCAATAATTTTAAATGTGGAGTCATGGGACGCAAAAATTACAAAAAAGCATTTAGGTACTTAGATAGACCGGTGAGAAGCATATTTATCTGAATTTGAACAAAATACGGGTGCTTCTTTTTTAAAACATACTCCGTCCCGTGACAACTAAATAATATATAGATGTTACCCTCAATATCCCATAGTTTTCTCACAAAGTTTGAAATCGGAACAAAAAATAGCGAATGTACGGTGGCCCTTAACAGAAATGTTGTTATTCAAATTGTCGACAGTTTAAAAATAATTTTTTCGTCGCAAAATACGCGAATGTGAAATCAAAATAGGACAAAAATAAGATATGGAGGTTTTATATTCCCTATGGCACATGTGCCCAAAGCATCACCGACTCATTGAAAGGAAAAATTCTTTTGAGACAGGTCAGTTTGAATGAAAAGCAATAAGAATTTCCATACTTTGTCGTTACTTTGAAAAACATTGTGTGCACATGGATGAGAAATCTAGATAACGTCCAGCAAGGCTGCTAACATTCAGCAAGGCTGCTAACGTTAACTTAGAAAAACACAGTGATGCTTCTTGACGTGTCTTAATGACACAACCAGGGAAACTTTTGGATTTGTTCTGAAACAATCAACACTGTATCTTCAGTCTGAGTCTGAAAATAATATCATAGGTATAAAGAAAAATTCCCAATATAAGTGGTATGGAAAATCGGAGTTTTTCTCTTGCCCGAGTATGGTGTCAACCTTAAAAGTAAGTACCTACCTACCTCACCTTATTTTAAGAAAAAGCCTATAAACCAAACATGTGGCAAGATTATTGGCACGCGGGAGACTATAGGGTTACGAGGTTCATGCGTAACAGGAACAGGACTCCCACAAGATTTAAGTAAAGTGAAAACCTTGCAGCTTATTCCAAAAGAACTTGAGGATGGCTAGAAAAAGAATTTTTGTTCACTTTTCATGGCTGAGATCGAAACCTAATTTAAAATTTTTTATTTTCATTGTCATTAAAACTTTAAAAATTCGTTAACTGGGTATTTTCCGGATTCAAAAAAATAAGTTATTTTTAACGCAGCAAAAAATGTCAACAACAAAAGCACGGAAAATAAGTGAAACCAATGCCATGAAAATCAAGGCCAAACCAGAATTGCGGGAATCCTGTACAGCTGGAGCTGTAGGTACCTGACAGGTATTGTAAATAGAGCGGTTATTCACTCTCCTACAGCCATCTTCGAAACTCCTTGTAAACAAAATACATGCGTCACTTTCGCATTTATGAAGCCACCGGAGACCTGAACATACGATCATCGACAGCGGTGTGGTACTGCCTTTACAGGTAGTGCAACTGGTTGTTGAGTGACGGGTCAGGCACACGACGGATGTGCTGCCCTACCAGCCCAGCCAGTTTGTGTGCGTAAAGACAGGGAGCGGGCACGCGCACCGTGCCGGGCCAGTTGTAGTACATGAAGCAGAAGAAATACGTAATCCTTTGGATCCGATCAATCTGCAGCGTAACAGAAGAAAGCAATATTTTGATAATGCAAAACAGGGGTAAATACAACAATAACACAAAACACAAAACTCACTCGACTGTTAAATCCCAAATTGGTCAACTAGTTTTTGACGTTGGAGATAAACACTTTATTTTTTAACACAAATTACATAAATATTCCATCTAATCTATAGTATCAATATCCCAACCTCCTAAGTAGTTACAGATTAAAAAAAGAAGAAACAAATTGGCATTTTCCTCGAAGGATGTAATTCTGGTGCCGCTTCTGTTTTATTCTTCGAAATAGTGAAAGTCTGGGCCACAGCTGAGGGACTCACCGACATATTGGCATCGTCCCTGAGCACAACATAGTGGGTGGGGGCGGCGCAGCCGTGACGCGCGAGCTGCGACACAATAAGGAAGTCACGGAAATTACGTTTGGTCACAGTGTGGTCAAGCACCGTACCAGGCAGCGCGTTATCCATCCTGGGGCCCTGAAACAACCGTAATCCCACGATATTTATTAGTCGTTTTTACAGAACAAATTATAACGATATCGTATATTATTTGAAATAAAATGTAACTTTAGCTATAGTGAAAATAAAAGCTTCCAAGAAAAGATAGCACCCTGAATCTGCGGCCAAATGCTCGTGCCATTACGCAATATTACACAAACCTCAATGGAGAAGAAGCGGGCTGCAATGCGCTTAAGCACCACAATGAAAACAATCTTGGGTGTGTACGAGGGACAGAACTTTCGACAAGCGAAGAGGAACTTATCAGCCTCGTGTTCCAACACGTGTCCCATTCTCCCTTCATCCACGCCGTCCCGGTAAACGATGATTCGATCCGGCAATCCCTGGTGAAGCTACACAAAAATGTACATTTTTTAAAAGATGATTAAAAATTTTATTTATTAAAATATACCTATATATTTTTTTTAAATATATGGCTGTTACCGACCTCCTTCCAAATAATCGACAAGAAACTATTTATGTTGCAATGCAAATCTGTTCACTGCCACCCAAATACGTAAACAGCATCTCGTATAGGACTTGTAAATACTGGAATAATCTCCGGAATATAATGTTAATAAAATTAAATAAAAAAACGCCTTGGCGCTACAGCCCTTTGAGGGCCAAGGTCTTGTGGGATAGAGGGTGGTCTCTGTACACAAGGGGGTGATTTGGTAAGAATCACGCCCGACAGTCGACTTTTCCTCCAGCAAGTGAAGGCCAGGTACACATCAGGGCTGGGCAAGACTGACCAGGACAAATCTGGGCAAGTGGGGACTAGATCCTGCCTCCTCTTGCTTCATACCTCAGTTCCCTGCCACAAACCTAATCCGCCCCATAATACAATGAAATGGTAGAAGAAAATATTCACTGAACTGTTTCACAAAAGACAAATAATAGAAAACAAACGTAACTTCCTCAGATTGCGATCTAAGAAGATCTCTACTGAAATTTACCGAATACCACTCTGAGAGAGCGCAGATCAAATTCTTGAAAATGGAGTCCGTTAGCTCGACCCCAGGCTTCTGCTCGGAAGCGATAGACATGTACTGCGTGAACATGTCGTCCATGGAAGCTACGAACGCGCCCACGCTATTATTTTTATCATTCTTGTCATGGTACGTGTCAATTCCACACACCATTGTCCGCTTCTGCAAGTTCAATTTTCATGATTAGCTAAACCTTGTCTCCAATTTTTGCATGAGAAATCATGATACAATTAGGTAACATATACGTAAAGTAGTAAATGGCGAACAAAAGAACCAACCAAGGGTGTAGGGACGGCCCACAGAACGCCTCCCAGCTTGGCTTCCATTTGGAGTGCTATGTTCTGCACAATGGGACGCATCCTCTCCTCCTTGGCCAGGGTTTGGGAGAGTACGACCTGGGAAACGACAGGCCGCTCATGCGAGCAGAACCTCTTGACAGCGCTGTACACATCTTCTCGCTGCGCGCTCAAGAGCACCACTACCGCCTGCAAGTCAAATAAGGAATACAGGACACTCAACTATTTGTCCCTTGAAATATTGTTGATTTTAAAATATCACGTCCAGTTTGCCATCGGGTGAACAGTATGAGCCATAGGTACCAACAGTGGCATGGGCCGTTGGCTCAAAAAAAATAAAGGGTTCGACAATGGTCGCACTTGACTTTCTCGCAATTTTTTATCGAAAATTTGTTTTTTTTTTACGTGAATAATTGTCAGAATTTTAACTTTTTCTTAAAAGTATTTTGACTCACACTGAACCAATCAAAAACGTGATTTCCATTTTTGGAAAATTTTTCCTACGATAATGCCAATATTGGCCCAAATTTTTGGCCCACCTCAAAAAGAATAAAAATGATCCTGTAGCATCTATTTGGGAACACTATGGGGAAATTACAAGGATCTAACTTAATAACTGTAGTGCCAAATCCGTCTTGACCAATCAAAAACGAGATTCTAGTTTTTTTTCCTATTTTTGACTTCATTTTGCCTATATTGGCCGCAATTTTGAATTGATTGAATATTTCTTCGACAAACCTTTAAGTAATGTTATTAAGCACAAGTTTATGGATTTTTGTGAAATTCCGGCTAATACTGTTCATGGGGCCAAGATTTTCACGTATGGGCCAATTTTGGCCCATCTCCAAAACAATAAAAATGATCCTGGAGCATCTATCTGGGAACACGACTGCAAAATTTGAAGGTTCTAACTTTATTACTGTACCGTGAAATGCGTCTTGAGTAGACAAAAACACGATTTTGAATTTTTTTTGACACTTTTTTGACAACAGTGGGCCCAATTTTTGAGTAATCAAAATTATATTAAAAAGGTATCTCGGAACTGATTTTAGACATCTATATTTCAAATTTGAGCCAAATCGGATGACTACAGACAAACGGACGGACGGACGGACGTATGTACGTACGTACGTACGTACGTAGGTACGTACGTACGTCGGACGGACATGACCTAAAAACCATTTTTTTGGTATCTAGGACCTCTGAAACGCCTTTTGCAATGAAAATCTCAAAATCGAAATTTCGCACGATAACATAACTTTCTCAGCCCATGTATTACATACGGGCGGGAAAGTAAAAAAAAAAAAAAAAAAAAAAAAAATCTTTCAGCGGCCCCGAAAGGCGTAGGTAGACTACGAAGATTACTTCCATCCACTAAAAGCAGCCTAAAATCATTTAGAATGTAGATTACGAAGATTTTCAGTTGATCCCGATGAATTCCCTCCAATAACAACGGGGGAATTGAGTTTTGAAATTTCACCCCCCCCCCCCCCCCCCCCGGACAGAAAATGGAAATGATTTTACAAATTCAGACAAAAGTTGTAGGTAATATTGAGGCAAATTCATTACAAAATAAAGGGTCCGACAATGGTCGCACTTGACTTTCTCGCAATTTTTACGCCAGCGGTATCGAAAATTTTGATTTTTTTTTTTTTACGTAATTTATTTTTTTTGGACCAAAATTTTAACTTTTTCTAAAAACAATTTTGCCATACACTGGACAATAATTTTAGGCCCCTACTCACCGGATTTCAAACATATCCGTCAAATGGTGAAGCGTCGTTTGACGCGCAAAGTACGTGTTTTCTATTTTCCATGTCACGGCCTTAATTTTCAAGTAATTGAAAATCTATTGAAAATGACCTTGAAGCATCTATCTGAGACCATTTTCACCAATTTTCAAGGAAATCTGTCGATTAGGGTTGTTGCAAATCCGTCTGAACCAATGAAAAACGTGATTTCCATTTTTGGAAAATTTTCCTACGATAATGCCAATATTGGCCATAATTATTATGTTGGATAAATTTCGTTCGGTAAAACATCAAACTAGGTTAAAGTACACCTCCCTACCAATTTTTACTGAAATCGATCGAATAGTGCTACCGGAGAGATGACCAACGCGTTTGGGGCCAAAACTGGGCCAAGTTATTGGCCCACCTCCAAATGATTGTAAATGACCTTAAAGCATCTATTCAAAAACACTTTCGCAAATTTTCAAGGTTCCAACTTGATATACGTAGCTTCCAGCCCTTCTTATCTGTCAAAAAACACGATTTTTTGCCTTTTTTTGACCATAGCAGGCGCAATTTTTGAGTTATCAAAATTTATCAAAAAACGGGTCCAGATATTTACATTAGGTACCTACATACCGAATTTGAGCAAAATCGGACGAACGGTGTGACGTCCAGTTGCGCGACAGAGTGACGTACGTACGTACGTACGTACGTACGTACGTACGTACGTCGGACGGACATTTTTTAAAAACCACTTTTTTGGACTCGGGGGACCTCTAGGATCATGGGAAACCCAAAATCTCAAAATCGAAATTTTGCACGAAGACATAACTTTCTCAGCCCATGTATTTCATACGGGCGAGAAAGTAAAAAAAGAACTCGATAACTGTTGTGTTGTGCCAGCTGGCCCGGGCAAGTATAGACAGAAAGAATACAGCCGGCGCCAGCGGGCACAGCAAGCAGTCTCTCACTAACCACCATACAAGAAGGTTTTCCTGCTTAGGTATCCCCTCGATAACGTAACATGGTGGCAGCGGTAAAAGTTCGGTTTCAAACAGTGCAAAGAAAAGTTTTTAAGACTCTTTAGAGAAGAAAGTGTCTTCCGGGAGTGCTTTAATAGTATAAAATGCCAGGCGGTGCAAGTGTCAGTGCAGAATCGGGCAGTACGGCATCGGCATCGAACATGTCTATTTCTCCGCCGGAAAAGTTCGATTTTCTGAAACCAGAAAAGTGGACTGCGTGGAAAAAACGTTTTGAAAGATACATAGTCGTGTCTGGATTAAGTAATAAATCGGAAGTAGAAAAAATTGACCTTCTCGTATATATTATGGGAGAAGAGGCCGAGGACATTTTGATAAGGTCTGGTTCGGAATTGAAAGAACTAAAGCAAGTTATAAAATGTTTTGATGATGTATTTTTGCCTCAAAAAAATGTAATATACGAAAGGTTTGTGTTTAATTCGCGAGTGCAGCAATCGGGTGAATCGGTTGACGCGTTTATAACGGATCTACATTTGATCGCGGACAGGTGTGAGTATGGTGCGTTAAAAGATGAACTAATTAGAGATAGAATAGTCGTTGGTATATTAGATGCGGGAGTGAGTGACAGCTTACAACTGAAGAAGACGCTCACACTCAAGGACGCTATTACGATAGTGAAGCAGGCAGAAGCTCAGAGAACCCAATCGAAGGCGATCAGAGGGAGATCGGAAGCTGTGGCTGCAGTTCGAGGGCAACAACGGCACCCTGGAGGGGGTGTAGAGCGCCAGAACCTGAAGCCAGGGGATGGGCATCGACGGCACCTACAAGAGAGGGGTGCAGGGCCCCAACGACACCCAGATGGGGGTGTAACGCTACAGAATTCATCGGGTGAGAGAAATCCAAGTAATGCATGTAAATTCTGTGGTGGAGGTACGAGACATCAAATGGGGTGCAATGTTTCAATTGTGGTGGACGCAATCATTTTTCTAAGGAGTGTTTAAAACCTAAAGTTACGAGAACTGTAAAAGACAAAGATTTTATTGGTGTTATAACCAAAGTTAAAGAAGAGAATTGCCCAGAGGGCATACGAGAAAGGGAAAATCCCAAGGAAACGTTTCTGAAAGAAGAAATTCCAGATAGACCATGGCAGAAATTGGCTGCAGATTTATATAAATGTAATGGAAAGTGGTACCTGATAGTAATAGATTATTTCTCAAAATATTTTGAAATTTTCCCACTTTCGTCTCTAAATGAAGATTGTATCATTGAAAAAATGAAAGAATTGTTTTCTAGACTAGGTTTGTGCGATGAAGTCAGAACTGACAAAGGCGGTCAATTTATGTACAAATTTAAACAATTTGCTAAGGAGTACAATTTTGTTCATATTACAATGAGTCCAAAATATTCCCAGTCAAATGGGCAAGTAGAAGCGGCAGTTAAAACTGCAAAAATGTTGTTAAAAAAGAATGAAGACATTCATAAGGCATTGTTGGCCTACAGGGCGACTCCTTTAGCAAATGGTTTCTCACCAGCAGAACTACTGATGGGTCGAAAGTTCAAAACGAATGTACCTATGTTGTTTTTCCCAGAAAATGAGAGGAAAGAAGTTAAAAAGTCTTCTGAAATGGCCAAGAATAAGCAAGAATATTATTATAACCGTCGCCATAGGGCGCGAGACCTGTCTACCTTAAAAGTAGGGGATAGTGTTTGGATTGTAGATTTAAGGTGCTATGGCACAGTTCAGTCAGTCCTAGAAAATCGTTCGTATATTTTCGATACACAGAATGGCCAGTATAGAAGAAATAGATGGCACCTGGTGCCAGCGCCCTTCAAGGGTAGTAGCAGTAGCTCTGAGAGAGCCCATCGTAGGTTCCCAATAGATGATGATGATATTGATTGTAATGATAACAATGTTAGTTCTGCTGGAGGTAGCAATGATGTCAGTGTTAGTGCTAGTGTTCCGAGTGCTACGCGGATACCGAGACCGGTGAGACAAAGAAGAGTCCCAACGTGGACAAGAGACTTTCACTTGTATTGAATATTGTTTAAGTGTTTTATTCTCATTAAAAAAGGGGGATGTTGTGTTGTGCCAGCTGGCCCGGGCAAGTATAGACAGAAAGAATACAGCCGGCGCCAGCGGGCACAGCAAGCAGTCTCTCACTAACCACCATATAAGAAGGTTTTCCTGCTTAGGTATCCCCTCGATAACGTAACAATAACTTCCCTAGGACACAAGTTCTGATTTTTTTGTTCGCCAACCCCCTGTTTTTCCACCCTCAATCAACCATTAAGGGTGGGATAAAAAAACGTTACAAAGACAAGTGGTAGGTAGTACTGTCAGACGACCCACAGAAGAAACAAACTTTCATTAGTTGCAATATTAAGGGAGTTATGGCCAAAAAAAACAGTTTTCAAAAAGGTCCCCCCATTTCGCTCCCCTTCGTTCGATTTCCCCCTAGGTATAACGAACTCGACCGACATTTTAGTCCCTCATATTTTATTAATTAGTCAAAACCAATTTTTTTGCAAAAAAAAATACGGCTCCTAGCGTGTTTACAAAAATTTGAAATAGGTATATACCTACGTATTATATATTATAATATAATATATGTATATAACCTTTCGAGCTGATGGTGGTTTTGAGATGTAGGGGTCATGAAACGAAAAACTGTGAAGAAATTTTTCAACGACTACTGTATAGGTAGATTTTACTTCGAAATCCACCTAAAACTAACCTGCGTGTCTGGAGTGACGTTGCTGCGTAGGGTGGTCATCAAATGGTCAATGCGATCACTGGTGAGGGTCAGGACGACGGGTTTCTCCACCCGAACTCCCATTCCTTGAGCGGTGCCCAACATCATGCGAGTGAAGCTCTCGGCACGCCTCGCATCTGACCGACATGACATCCAACCATTTTACACTGCACACAGCGTTATCCCCCCCGAAAAGAAAAGTTGATGCAACGCTATAGTCAATTATCTCTAGTGGATATAGCAACTTGTGAAATCCGCATACTTAAGGTCGACTACACGTACTTGGTTCGCAATGCTACGTACTTCAAGCCCTACTCCGAAGTTACAGGGCGAGTGAAAAGTGTTTATAGGGGGATGTAAACCTGAGACTCTTTGTCGTGAGGTAGTGTTGTATTTTTGCATGAAATGGAGTAATAAGCCCACAGGAGCGATTTTAAATAGTCAACTACCAGTCCACATGTTTTTTTGACAGATCGCGAAAACACAACACTACCTCATGCGGAATATTTTTTTAAAAATTTTTGGATTAAAAAATGTATGATTTTATCGTCACATTTAGTAGAAAAGCTCGATAAATGTTTGTACTATTTACCGTAGCCATCTTACATTTTGGCAATTTTTATTTCACTTACGGAAGTGGGTAATTTCAACAGCATTTCTCTACTTTTTCTCCTGTAAAAGCTAAACATAGTGTCCTACTTTTATTCGTTCGTTTCGCGGTCAAATAGCACACTATGTTTAGCTTTTAGAGTAGACACAACCAATACGACATTGCAATTACCCGTCTCCGCGGGTTGTACTAATATGTAAACATTAGTTTTGTCGAATATTTACTTTCGCACAGTGGTTTTGGTGGAGTTCGTCGAGAATGTATATACAGCCTCAACATACGCTTGAAAGTAGGAGGGTTATGGTGGGAGCCTACTAACTGGAGCTACCAGTCACCATCGTTGTCGATGTCTGCTGATGTTACCATAAAAAAAATAAAAAAAAATAGATCTTCGCCAATTTATTTTTATCCATAAACTAGGTCTAGGTAACGGACTATATCTATAATTCTCTCAATGGTTCGAAGGCATCGAAGGTACGAAATAAATAAGAAATAAATAAATTTTTAGGGGAAAAAATAAAAAAATGAAAAGAAAAAAATGTTCTCGCCACAATTTGAACCATTTCGGTTTGGACGGCTTCAGGTTTTTTACTGAGTGCCATATCATTAGGTTCCATGTCGCTGACCCCAAATGACATATTTCTGAAGACACTGTTGTTATGAGTTATGATTCGTCTAATAAGAAATTGTCAAATATTACTAGATCGTAATCAATTTTTTTTTGCCACAATTATGACTTTATCAAAAAGAAATAGTGCACACCCCTAGGTAATTATTTTAGGCACATTCACACCGAATTTCAAACTACTTACTGTTGAACGGTGAAGTTTCGGCCAGCGCGCAAACCACTTGTTTATTCTTTAGTTTAGCAATGAAAACCTCAAAATCGAAATTTGTATAACAAAAGAGGAAACCGTGGGAAAGCCACCCTAAAGCGAATTAAAAGTGGTTACCTTTTTGATGGAAAATGAGAAACCATCGGGTGATATCGACGCCCCGAAACACGGAGTTACTGCGCATGTCACGGCCCCAGTCAGCTTTGCCTGTCACACTCCGCTTTCTGCCGAACAGGATTTCAACTGGCGGCAGGACGCGGGCGGGCAACGAGACCGCGTCGTCCGGCACTTCTAGGCCCCAATCATGCAGCATCTTCTGCACGTTTTCGTTGGCTGAATTGTGAAAAAAAAAAAATTTTGGTTTGGGCCAATAATGGAGAAGGGCCTCAAAAAAATTAATTTTAGAGATGATGCAAATCAACATGCACGGCAGTGCACGCAGCCAAGTTTAAAAGAAAAAGAAAGTACCACAAAGCCTCGAGCACTGCCAGCATGTTATACAGGAACCAGAGTTGTGCACTTTTCGAGCCTCTCTACAGGAGGTAAGGGGGCGTGGCTCGAACAGTGGGTACCCTTTTCCTGTAGTAGGGCCCGACGGGACCTCCTAAATAAAATTTCATGACATCCCAATGACATGACATTGACAATTCATTGACATTCATGGCAATGACATCCCAAACTTAGCTGTTTTGAGGGTCACTGACTGACTGACTGACTCACTCACTCACTCACTCACTAACTCACCTATACAAATTATTAGCATGTTCCAGCAGTGCGATAGAGCTGAAACTCGGTACACTTGTAGGTACGATCCGGTGGACACCCAGAAAATCGCAAACCCGAAGTACCTTCAGTATTATAGGTTCAGGCTCGATTCAAAGTCCCCATACTAACTTATGGCAGATATTTACGAAGCAAACACTTGCCTCCTGCTCCTTGTCCTAACAATTAATACCTACCCACCTACCTACCTACCTACCTACAATGTTGTAAAATGTGTATATGTCTCTTTGTTCCTGTCAGGTACGATTACGTACTACTTTCAAGTATCAGGTACGAGTAGATAAGTACTATACTTTCAGGAATGGGAAGGTAATTTGTGTAGATTCGTCAGGCAACTTATTTTCAGGTACGAGCAGGTACATTTCAGGTATGGGAACATAATTTGTGTAGATTTGACAGGAAACAGGTTTTCAGGTATTGGTAGGTAGTTTTCAGGTATGGCAAGGTATTTTGACTCCATTAGACAGTCAACTTGTTTTCAAGTACCTACGTATAGGTACATTTCAGGTATGGGAAGGTAATTTGTGAATATTCGTCAGGAAACTTGTTTACAGGTACGAGCAGGTACATTTCAGGTATGGGAACATAATTTTTGTAGATTTGACAGGGAACTGGTTTTCAGGTATTGGTAGGTATTTTCCAGGTATGGCAAGAAAATTTGAGTCCATTCGACAGCCAATTGATGTTTTACCTACCTACTGTTAGAAACTGTTGTGCCATCTTACAAAAATTATATGATATCCGACCAAAAACACTCCGTGTAAAAAAAACAGCCACGTTTATAACCCTCCAAAAATTAGCCTAACTCAACAGTCCTTTATAAGGGTTTGAAATAAAAAATGTTGGCCAAGTTCTCCACATTCCCGCTATCACTCGGCCCCCAAAATTAGTGATATCACTTATTACAGGGCCAAGTCCTTGGCGCCAATCACAAGGATGTTGGCGACATATTTTGTCATGGAAATGCCTGCTCTGCAGGATACCTGCTTTCCAATACCCCCGGACCGCAGCCCCCATCCAACCTTAAAGTCTGTGTCTACGACCGGCTGTGACGCTTACGTGATTTGCGCCAAGGACTTGGCCCTGTAATAAGTGACATCACTAATTTTGGGGGCTGAGTGATCGCGGGAATGTGGAGAACTTGGCCAACAAATTTTATATCAAACCCTTTTAAGGGCTGTTGAGTTATAGGCTAATTTTTGGATGGTTATAAACTTGGCTGTTTTTTTACACGGAGTGTATTTGGTCGGATACATATATTAAAAACAAGAAATATGCAGCCATAACGAAACAACAAATTAATGTCAACCATCCATACAAGACTAAATTCTCCAGCAACTACGGCCACTTGAATGGCATGACAAAGGATTCTGTACTACGGTGCGAGGGATGAGGAAATGCCTGAGGCGACGACATTGCGGTACATTTGGTCACCCTGCCACTAGCTGGGTTGTCACCTCAGGCATTTCCTTATCCCTTGCACCGCAGTATATAGTATCGCCACCCTGACCTGCCTGGCCCGAGGGCGTTCTGAGAACAGTGAACAGTGCAGAATGCTCTCGGGCCAGGCAGGTCAGGGTGCCGATACTATACAATGCTGCTTGTATGTACGTTTTTACGTCTATACACTTTTTTGCCATGTTGCAATTTTACGATCGAGGGATTTTTGTAACAATCGCTACTGTAAAACCATATTATTCAACGTTTTTCTCGGAAATATGTCCCACCATACTCGGTTAACGTTACACTCCAGTTAAATTTCAATTATTGCACGGTAAAAAACCTAATTTAACTGGAGTTTAACCGTTAACCAAGTATGGTGGGACGCACCCTAAGAATCATAAACAAACTGCATTGCATAGTCATAAAACTATTAAAATAGTTTACTGTCTTTTTGCTTCACCTTTGAGACTTTCGATAAACGTCCGAAGGCCGCTGCTCCTTTGCTGGGGTGTGAGCCGGGTGTGCATATCAATGTCTTTCATGACACGAAAATCTTTACGCATTGTGTCGGTGAGCCCCGTCATGTGACATAGCTCAGGAATAAGCACAATATCTTGACCACCTATTACCTGCAAAGAAACAGAGAACTTTTATATGGCTCAGTCCCACCATACTCGGTTAACGGTTAATCCCCAGTTAAATTTCAATTATTGCATGGTAAAAACCGAATTTAACTGGAGATTAACCGTTAACTGAGTATGGTGGGACGCACCCTTAGAGTACCTACTTGTAGTCCATATTATGGACTCACATGTGAATAAGATGGTCAGTAGTTCTTTCAGAATGTTGGGTTTCATTAAAAGAATGTGTCGCTATTTCAGAAGTGAAAGCACGATCTTGAGACTATATAACTCACTTGTGCGATCTAAGCTTGAGTATGTAGCCATTATTTGGGATCCCATATACACAAGTCAAGTTAATCATATTGAGCGAGTTCAGAAGAAATTTGTTAAGTACTTAAATTCAAAAATCAGGAATGAGGAATCTTCTGGCCTGGAATATGGTGTTATTTTAGATCTGATAGATTTGGCATGTCCACCCTTGAAGATAGGAGAAGACGTGCCAAAATCATATATCTTCACAAGCTTCTCCATGGTCAGGAGAACAACTCTACCATGATCAACAAGCTGCAGTTTCAAGTCACTTCACTTCGGAATGGCGATGCTTTCTATGTTCCATTTGTGAGAGAGCCCCTGTATATGCCCTAAGTGTGGCTGCAAATACTTGTTCGGAAGTAGACATATTTATGTTTAGGAATACAAAGAGCTTTAGGAACAATCTAAACTGTAGTTGACGTTCTAAGTATATCTAGGTTACTTTAGTGGTAGTTTTTAGTCCTATTCTGTAGTTTTTAGTCTGCAGTTTTAGTAAGTCAGCACTATTATTAACTCTGTAGTTGTTGTGTGTGACTTTAAATACCTACATTATTATTATTATTATTATTATTATTATTAAATAAGTTATGAGTCAAAAAAAAGGTTAAATGATATGAGAATAATTCATTGTGCCTAACACTTGCCGACCACAAGAATTTTTTTTTATAAATATGCCTTTTAAAATATATGTTTTGCCAGCCAGTGGCACGATGCTATCTGGAAATCTGTCGGGCCAGCAGACAAAAATTGTGTGAAGAAAAATACGGACGAGTAATCGGTCCCTTAAAGTGGATGTTATTGTCATATAAGCTGAGCTTAACGCTTAGATGAACATTACGCTAATCAGCTTATGAAGTACTTCAAAGGGAATTCACAGTAGTTTACCGTGTGAAGATAGGTTTTGGAGTGCTCTGCCGCGAGCACAGGAGTTGAAGTAAACAACTCTGTTATTCTGGTTAAAAGCTTAAAAAGAAACCTATCATTTGTTGTTTTTGCGTCTAAAAGTCACTGCTACAGGAAATATAAGGACTATGAGCGTAGTATAGTGCTTCTGAATATATATATAAAAACAATATACTTACTTCTTTCTTTGGATCAAAAGTATAAAATAAATAATATAAACAGGGGCGCCAGATTTTGAAAATCCGGGGGGGGCAAGAAGTTGTAAACATTAGATATTCAATTTACTTATCACTCTTATCAGTCTGATAGGTCTCTGTGCCTCTCAGTGACCCAGCGTCCAAGGCATTCGACTTGTGACCTGGATTCGAATCCCGGTGTATAAGGAATATTTTCCGCTTAAGGCATGGATGTAATGCCCACTCCTATTCTTATTCTTATATTTGACATGATAAAAATAATTGTCCCCCAAATTTCCGGGGGGGCAGTGCCCCCCCGGGAATATTCCGGGGGGGGCAAACTGGACCCTGCCCCCCCCAAGATGGCGCCCCTGAATATAAAGTCGCTTCTTTGGTAAACCAGTCACTAGTACCTATACCAACAGTTGCTCAATAGCGTCTTACCTATATATAAGTAAATCGCAATAAGTAAATTTCTATTTTTCTTTTCTTTTTCTTTCTTCTTATCCGAATTTCAACCTGGACACTTGTTCGTTTTACCTTTTTTGACTCTTTACATTTGCTCAAGAGCATGGGCTGGCTGAGATCCTTGATATCCAAATTGTACTGTTGTTTGTAGTAGTCACGGTAGGATACTTTCGACCCGTCCTTCAATGTGAACTTAGACAAGGGAGTCAAATCCCACAAAATATCGTGCACCCTGAAATGAATAATCATCATCATGTTCAATTTTAGTTGCGATCTGCGGCGCTTTGGTTCTTAAAACTAGAGTCTTGTAGTCAGGATTTGAGCCACAGTCAAGGCAATATTTTACGCCTACGCCGCGTTAGGCTTTGGTCCACAACAGTGGTAATGTAGCCTATAAAGAAAACAAAGAGATACACATGATTTTCTCCCAATTGCGAAGACAAGATTTTGATTATTAGGTATTTCATTATAAACTTCAATTTTTTTTTTTATTATTTTTTTTTTAACGCGCGACGTTCAGAGAACATATGCGCCGATGAGTTAGTTTATTAGATGTTTTTTTTTTTGCCGAAGCCGAAGATGAAGTGGCCGAAGCCGACTATGAGTGGGCCGAAGCCAGTTTAGTAGTGGGTCGAAGCCAATACATCCATGTCGGAAGCGGAAAATTTTTCCGTTCCGCCGGGATTCGAACCCGGACCTCTCAGGACGCAAAGCGGACCCCTTGACCACTCGGCCACTGAGAGGCACATTATAAACTTCAAGTTTCCCAAAAACTATATCAGTAGAAAGATTTCAGAAACCTGCATAGGTAGCAAGCAAATTTGCAGGCACGCAAGGAGAGCCATAATCTACATACCTACAGTAATTCATAACGACCGTAATTTTTTAGTACTTATATAAAAATGTAAAAATTATGCCTTAATAGGCAGTGCGCGAAAAAAAAAAAAAAAAAAAAAATGTAAGTGTCTCTGGAGCATTTTACTGAGGTTACTTTACCAAATATTAAGGGCGTCCATGCAGTTGTGTTTGTTTACGTTATTTTCTGCACACTTTATGAAGAAACTGTCGGGTATTAAAATGTTCTGAAATATAATATGTCCTTTTAACGTCATAAATTGAGAGGCTATAAAAAGACATAGGTACGATATTTCACAAATATCCATATCCAATGATCCAATATCCAATGATTTCCTCATGAAAGGTGCAGAAAAAACGCAAACTAACACGATTGTGTGGTCGCCCTTACCATCGCGTATTTCTTTATTGTTATTAAGTTGCTACAGCCTCCACCCTAGCTCACATAAAACTGTGGTATTCATCAGTTCTTTTTACTTTCTCGCTAGCCATATATGGCGAGAAAGTATTGTTTTCGTGCGAAATTTCGAAATTGAGATTTTGGGTTTCCCATGATCCTGGGGGTCCCCTGAGTCCAAAAAAGTGGTTTCTGGAAAAAGTCTGTCCGTCCGTCAGTCCGTCAGTCCGTCAGTCCGTCAGTCCGTGCAGTGCTCTAGCGCCTATACCGTTCATCCGATTTTGATGAAATTTGGTATCGACCTGTCTAAAATCACTGCCGAGGGGCGTTTTCAAGGATATTTTGATTGGTCAAAAATTGCGGCCGCTATTGTCAAAAAACCACCAAAATAATTCAAAAATCGTGTTTTTGGTTAGTCGGACAAGCGCCGACGGTACACTTTTCAATCTATAACACTGAAAATTGGTAAGTGTGTTGACAAATAGATGCTTCGAGGTCATTTTCAACTAAAATTGAATTGGTTGAAAATTACGGCCGTTCAGGACCAAAGTTCGATCGTTTCGGCGCCATTCACATATTATATTGACCGATTGTCATGAAATTTGGTAAATTTGTGTAGAACCATGTACCTTAAACATTTGTCGAACAGAATTTTGTTATCTTCAAAATTACGGCCGTTGTAGTCAAAAAAGTGTCGAAAATGAGTTGAGAATGAGAAACCACGTTTTTGAATGGTCGGAACGCATTTGGGACTACAGTAATAGAATGACAGCCATGAAACTTGGTGGGAGTGATCTCAGATAGATGCTCTTGGGTCCTTTCAACCGATTTTGGATTGCTTAAAAATTACGCCCGCAAAAAAATCTCAAAGAAATCCAAAAAAAAAAAAAATCACATGGGGCGAGAAAGATTAGTGCGACTGTTGTCGGACCCTTTATTTTCTGTACGATACCGCTCATCTCAGCCAACTTTACCTGTACAGACGGTTGTTATAATGCGTGAGGACAGTACAGCCCACGAGTTGCCTTGCGGCGAGAGTGGCCACGTCACGGCCTCTGGACTGGAGGGCCTCCAATACCTCGAAGCAAGTCTCAAACCTAAGAACTCTGTGCACGATTTCACACGTCAAAAACACTCCATCTTCACGCTCCTCAACCGAAGTCACATATCCTAAACAAAACAAGCAATTACTTACACCCAGATCCCCGAGAAAGATAAACCATATCTACCCAGGCACTGCATCACTCAACAGTGAATATCACTAATAACTTAGAAAAAATTACTTTGCACTTTATCACTATATAATCAAAAAGTACGACCGGTTTCGGGTTTCCCCATCATCATGTAATACAAACTGAATCAAAAGCCCTCCCCCTCTTTGACCTGGCAGCCAAACTGTCCAAGACTCCTCCTCCCCCTCCCCCTCCTGACCCGTAGGTAAGGTATTTAAACTTGTGTATTTCTGCTTTTGATTCTCTGATAAATTTTGATAACTCAAAAATTGCGCCTGCTATGGTCAAAAAAAGGCAAAAAATCGCGTTTTTTGACAGTTAAGAAGGGCTGGAGGCTACGTATATCAATTTGGAACCTTGAAAATTTGCAGAAGTGTTTTTGAATAGATGGTTTTAGGTCTTTTACAATCATTTGGAGGTGGGCCAATAAGTTGGCCCAGTTTTAGCCAAAACACGTTGGTCATCACTCCGGTAGCATCGATTTCTCTAAAAATTTGTAGCGAGGTGTACTTTAACCTAGTGTGATGTTTTACCGAACAAAATTTAAATTTCCAAAAATGGAAATCACGTTTTTGATTGGTTAAGACGGATTTGCAACAACTCTAATCAACAGATTTCCTTGAAAATTAGTGAAAATGGTCTCAGATAGATGCTTCAAGGTCAGTTTCAATAAACTTTGAATTACTTGAAAATTAAGGCCGTGACATACAAAATAGAAAACACGTACCTTGCGCGTCGAACGACACTTCACCATTTGACGGATATGTTTGAAATCTGGTGAGTAGGTGCCTAAAATTATTGTCCAGTGTATGGCAAAAGATTTTTTATAAAAAGTTAAAATTTTGGTCCAAAAAATAATAATTCACATAAAAAAATCAAAATTTTCGATACCGCTGGCGTAAAAATTGCGAGAAAGTCAAGTGCGACCATTGCCGGACCCTTTATTATTATATTGTGATAAAGTACAAAGTAATTTTTTCTAAGTTAATATGTCTAAATATCACAAAGTGACTGAGGAGAACATTAACCATATTCGTGAATATCAACCATGCCTAAACGAGTTTCACTCAAAATCGGCTCGATCGGCATAATACGTCTTCTTCGGGGCAAGTAAAACTGCAAGTAGCGAATTCATCGCTTCCGAGAAACTAAACTGGACTGGTAGAGCACGTAGGAGTGATATTAAACTGACCTGGCCAGATCTGTATCTTGTGCTGCTGAATATGTTGTGCACTGTTATGATTGTATGAATGACGGCCCAGCCTGGTGAGCTTGAGCTCCCTCAAGCAGTTCTGTATCAGAGTGCCAAGCAAAGAGCAGCATTCACCCATCCGCAGTTTCCTCTTGAACTGAATCGTCATTTCAATGGGAGAGCCGTCATTTGGATGTATGCAGCTCATCGTCAGCTCGTCCTCCTCCAGACGCTCCGGCAAGTACAAAATGTCGCCAGCATCATAGCAGCGGATACCTACAAAAAAACAACGCCAAGATCAGTCAACACGAAGGAATTTGTGGCAAGCATGATGAGCATCCTGCGCCCCACAGTTTAACCGTTTCCAGGGCTTTTCAAAGCTCAGCTAGGGTATAGGTACATTCCCTGGTTTCCGTGGTTAGGATTTGGTGATTGCTTGATCCTTCTTTGATCTTGAAATGTCATTTATATAAATACATATATATATTTTATTTATACCAACTCGACAGTTTACCTTTTTTTAGGGGAAGCTTTTGTCGCATCAAATCGTAGCGATATCTTGCGTTGTCCACACTGGGGTTGAATCGCACCATGTAATGAAAAACACCTTTGGTGTCAACGAATTTAAGACGAATGCAATTCGTCATTACCCTTGACCTGAAAACATTATTATAATAGCTCAGAGGTGGCGTGGGGTAGCCAACATACCGAATGAGCTGCCGGTGCTGCAGGAACGAGCGGGCCCGCTGATGACGTGAAGGCGGCAGCTGTAGAGGGGGTTGGGAAACACCACGCGCTTATATTAGGTATAGTAAGGGGTGACTGACAAGTAATACCGAAGGTAACACTGAGGTAAGACTTAGGTAAACTGAAATACACTGAGGTAACTGTGACCGTGTTCGCCCGAGGGTCAAGACAGAGTGCCGGGTGCAGGATGCAGCCAGCGGTTGGTCACATCCTGCACCAGGAAAACTGCATCGGTCGTCACCTATATAGGGACGAGTCGGAGATTACCTGATTATAGTAAATAAGGATAATGGCGGCGTGACAAATATTTCAACTGAACGCAATTTCTGCTAACGCGTTTCTCGCAGCGTAGGACTGTCCCATAAAATGCATGTAGTTTTTGTTTTGTTTTGTTTAATGTCCAAGACCCGGAGGGGTTTCCGCGCAATTGAGCAGCGATGCATGTACCTTATGTATCTCAGATTCTACTCCATACAGCAAGTTTCAAAATGACAGCCGGATGATTATTAAGCTCTTAAGTTGGATAGTACGAACATTCCCATTTCACTTTATGACTTCACAGTCAAGTCGCAACCTCTGTTCACTTTTATCTTCACAGAAGGTCTATATAAGAGATGGAACTTACATGTCTCCATGATGGCCTCTATCACGAACAGGTTCTTGTGGAAGGGTGTTGGGCTGCGAGGGATGTACAACGCTCCCTCCTGGTTGCGAATCCAAGCCCAGGCTGTGCCCTGAAATAAAACGAACAAATAACCTTACAGCCCTAGTGTTGTGGCCTTCTAAAATTAAAATAATAATAAAAAAACAAAAAAAATCAAATTGTTTATTCATAAATAGCAAGTATCTAGTACACTGTTCACTAGTATAAGTAGTCCAAGTCATGCAGGCTGGGAGCATACGGATATGTCATAATTTCTTGAAGATTTTCAGTTGACGCCAATCCGGATTTGGGTTCCATATCCTACCATACGCTAAAAAAGCCAATCCGACCCTGAGCAGATATTTCCCTGATCAAGAATAAGTTTTGATCAGCCCTAGATTTGCAAGAAATTATGAGTAATCGGTACGCTCACAGCCTGAATTGGACTGTAGTAATAAATATTATTACTGTTTTATCAGCATTTTTTCTTTCTTATATTCTTTATGTGGGTATTTAAAAAAAATATATACATAAATTTTAAAAACATACATTTTATTAATTAACAAATTCATATTTACAGCATAGATTGATCATCAAGCGATACAGCCCAAAATGCCTCAGTTACGGACTGTGCTGGAGTCGATACTAAATTCCCACTGCCAAAACCCGACGAGAAACGTTCTATGAAACCACGTAAACACTTTAATGTTTACATGTTCGTTAGGAATTCACAAAAACCTCAGGCTGAAATTTTAAATTTTCGAAACAAGCCTTAATTTCTTTTAACTTCCACCTTTTTCATCAGAATTCATTCCTATATTAATGAACCATCTGAGAACGAAAGTACCTACCTATAGGTAGTGATGCACAAAAATTTCTTGTCTTGCTTTAGTTCTTGCATTTGTTCCATGCTAGAACAAGAACAAGAGTTGATTTTGGCTGCAATAAAAAGAACAAGAAGTGGCTTGCAAGAACAAGAACTCTTGCAAGAGTTCTCGCAAGAGTCTTGCGTAAACCCAGGCAGTTTTTTTTCCAAAGCTTTATTCATGAATTGCAGTCCAAATATTGTACGAACAACTCTACAGACTATGCGACGATAGATTGAACTTGATATGGCCGCTCGGTAGGGAAAAACCCTGATTTTAGCAGCAGAAAATTCCATGTAAGTATATGCAAGAAATTGCAAGAGTCTCGCAGCAAGAACAAGAACAAGAGTAAGAAATGATTTCTTCAGAAAGAACAAGAACAAGAAATGCCGTTTCTCGTTCTTGTTGCATTGTGCATCACTACCCTATAGGGTTTTTATAATTACGAAACGAATCTGCAACAGAAATGATACTTACCAGATCCTGAAGGGACCGCGTTGGGTATGGCTGACATCTGGGCGCAAGGAAGCCCTGACCCATCGGGGTTCTAGAGAAAATGAGGAGCCATGTCAGCAAAGTATGGGTTATATAATAAGGACACTACTGTTGTTTACAACTTACTTACTTGTACAAAAGAACTACGGTGAGTCCACAATGAAAATGAAGAATAAGACTACTACTACTACTACTACTACTACTACTACTACTACTACTATTGGTATATTAGAGATATTGTGTTATCGCCTGGTTTTTAATTTCTTCTTGGTTTCATATTTCCCATTAAAGGGGATGGTCCTTTCACTCACAATTTCTAGCGCCTATCCTGTCCGTCTATTATTGACAAAATCTGGCAGACACCGCATAAAAAAAGGAATCGCGGATCAGTCGAGAAAGAGTGAAAAAATAAAACGATTTTTTTATTATCTGGGCCGGGAAGTTATGATCCTTCTTATAAATTATATTATATTCATTATAAATAAGGCAAAATATTTACACTCAGTGGCGGTATCGGAGCAACAGCACTCGGAGGGAACGCAGACTCTACTGGTGGCTGAGGATCAGTAGCCTGCGGCCTTGTCAGGAAGCTGCCGCGGCCCCTCGGAACTGGTGGCTGAGGATCAGTAGCCTGCGGCCTTATCAGGAAGCTGCCGCGGCCCCTCGGAACTGGTGGCTGAGGATCAGTGGCCTGCGGCCTTGTCAGGAAGCTGCCGCGGCCCCTCGGAACTGGTGGCTGAGGATCAGTAGCCTGCGGCCTTATCAGGAAGCTGCCGCGGCCCCTCGGAACTGGTGGCTGAGGATCAGTAGCCTGCGGCCTTGGCAGGAAGCTGCCGCGGCCCCTCGGAACTGGTGGAATGGGAGCGTGGGCAGCTGGTGCTGGACCCTGCACGTTATCATCCCCATCACTTGGGGGCAAAGTAAACCTCCTACCCCTCCCGAACCCTGCAACACATCAGGAAATTAAGAATAACAGGGAAAGAGGTCAGCAGCTAATCTTTTCCCGAATTAGCAGAAGGTATATAGGTAGGTATATAGTTAACTTAAAAAGGCGCTTAAACTCAGTTTTGTATTTAATGAGGTCTCTAAAGGGTAAAATCTCCCGGGACACATTACCACTTGTTTATTATGGAAAATTTAACGCTTGTATTGTGTGGGGCCAAGGCCTGGGTTGACACGATAATTTTGTTAGTAAAAAAAAAAGCTCTAAGAATTATTAATGGCAAAGAATTTGATGAAAACGGGAAAGCAATCTCTTGCCGCAACCACAGTTCCGAAAACTTAAGATTTTGCCTTTCCCCAGCCTTTACATGTAGGTATGAATGTGTTTCCTATATTTTAAAGCATGGTAATGTTTTACAAACTTTTTGTGACGTACACAGTTATTACACGAGGAACCAAACTTCAATTATTCTGCCTTCTCATGGGTCAAAAGTCAAAACTATTCGAAAACAATGTGTACTACAATGGCTCTAAAATTTGGAATAAACTGAAATTACTCGACTAAGGGTGCTTCCCACCATGCCCAGTTAAAATTAAACTGGAGATTTACCATGTTAAATTTAACTTAACATAGGACAAAATCTCCAGTTTAATTTTAACTGGGCATGGTGGGACGCACCCTTAGATACCTACATAGCATAGCGGAGGGTTGGGTAGGACAAGCCCAACAACTAGACCATTTCAAGAAATAACCAGTGTGCTCAGCTGGTAGCACAACCAAATACCAGCTCCCTCACCATCAGATAAACGACGGGGACCTACTGTTTTAGGTTGGTTCCGAACCACCACAGCCTCGATATACATTTCACTTGACATATGCTGAACATATCAGAGTATCAGAGGTGAATGCCGATCAGAATAAAAACTGTTTAGCAGGATCGGGATCGAACCGGTGTAACCCGGCTCTCACTGTTCCTCAAAAGTCGACAATTTTAGTCCACTCGGCTATTGAGGCTGTCTAGATACCTACTTACTCCTCCAAACTCTCAAAATCAAATTGAGTTGGAACTTTATTCGTTAAGAAAGTTGTTAGGTTTGAGTATCTACTTCTACTTAACTGGGTACGTTAGTACCAAGGAACATACGATTCAGGGGCGTCATTTCAGTTTTTCTTGGGGGGGGGGGGGGGGGGGGCAAGTAGTGACTATACTTAGGGTGCGTCCCACCATACTTCGTTAACGTTAAACTCCAGTACGTGCGTATAAAGTTGATTTGGTGCATGTGACACGTATCGCCAAAATAAAAGAAACCCTGATGCCATTGACGCAGGGGTGGTTTACACCCTCCCAGGTATTACGGCCTCTACAGCCTAGGCATTTATCCTTACGAGGGTGAAAAAAACGATTTTAATTTGCCAAAAGATATTGTAATGGAATGTGGTAGTTATTTAAATTATAAATGTACGCCAAAATATTTTTAAAAAATATTGAAATTCGCTTCGGAAATTGCAACGTCTCGTCAACATGAATATATGCCGTTCTAATTCTACAGACAGCAAACGCTGACGAGCCCCCCCCCCCCCCCCCCCCGCCCCCCCAAGAGGGCCAAATGACGTCCCTGATACGATACGTAAGTAGGTAGGTACCTACATTCATGTCCCTTTAGTTGTTTTGTAGGTACCTATATAGTAACAGTGTATGTTCTAGCTAGTTCCATTGTGAGTGTACACGAGGGAGCCTACAGTTTAAGGCGTAGGTACCTACTTCAAGGCACACACTATAGGTACATGCCACTATCGAAGTAATGACCATAACAAATATTTAATCCCGTAAATACCTAGGTATTGCCTGGTTTCGGTTAAGTTTGGAAATAATTTTTTTATACGTTTTGTTGACCTTATCCCTAATTTAAAAAAAGATTGGAGTACCTATGCTTTCCATTTAAAAATCACATCTAAACTTTACTTTTTCAAATAGTTTCGCTTATTGACGTAGGTATGTAGGTACCTACCTGTTTAGAGTTAGTGTTTCCACCAAAAGTAATATAGCCCTCGTAGTAAGACAATATTTTTTGTGTTAGAAAAAAGAAATGTGTTTCCAGCTGAGAGTGTGCAGCTGCTGTAGTTTGGTAGTTTGGTAGAGAGACGATCTGCATATAGCACCCCAATCAGAAGGGAGGTAGCCAGATGGGCGAGGGTCCCTCTTCGCTTAAAGATAATGGGACTCATCCGTATAGCGTGACGCACCCCTTCATCTTAGAATGTGTATTTCCCACCCCTAGCCTCAATGAGAACAATGGTTTGATCCTTTTGGCTTGGATTCTATAGCTCCACTCATCCACTCATAATGGGGATGAATAGAGACGATTCAACTAGGGAACAAGGGGTGGTTCACAGAGCAGGCTCACCGAATTTTTAAACTTCGGAGGGGGCGAAACTTTGCCAACATTCTCCGTCTGTAGGTACAACGATTTTGCACCGCGTTTGAAAACGTCATATATTCCTTTCATTTTTGCCAGCTTCATTCCGCACTTTGGGGCAGGTACCTACGCGTATACGCGAATTCGACAACCCGGTGTTGGACACTACACTGACTGACTGACGCGATGGAGGGACTGCAGTTATTCATTTTGAATGCCGTTGAATGCAAAACCCGGCAAGAACTTTTTTGTCGGAGGCCAGACACGGATCGTAAACATGCCAGAAACTTTCTAAAAGCCCAGAAATCGGCGGAATTCTCTTTTTGCGATAATAAAAGGCTCGTCCCTTTTTGACGCTAAATCCTTTGCCCATTGTGAAAATCACGTTTGCCCGCGCCGACACTATAGTGCCTGGGACAAACACCTGTTTTGTGACCTGTGATCACTCTT
This sequence comes from Mesopsocus fuscifrons, assembly GCA_950004255.1. NCBI lineage: Eukaryota > Metazoa > Arthropoda > Insecta > Psocodea > Mesopsocidae > Mesopsocus > Mesopsocus fuscifrons. The sequence goes on from OX465378.1 coordinate 4,912,326, forward strand.
ACAGCAGGCTGGGGATAGTGGGGATACGATCGAAATAATATTTTAATAAATTCACTTTATAAAATAGGTATTGTTACTAATTTTATTTTGAGAATTTCGGGGGGAGGGGAGATGTCCTAGGTGTCCCCCCCCCCCCCTCCCTGAGTACGTGCTTGCTAAGGAAGGCAATGGTAAGGATAGGCCCAACGCTCGTATACATAATACCTACATAATAAACACTTGGATGTCTCTTTTCTACTACGACCTAACCTGAACTGGGGTTAGTTTTTTTGTCCCCTTTCGCGCGTGCACACTAACCCTATAGGTGCCGATCAACCAGTTAGATCTGTTAGAAATTAACGGTCTTGACAACCACTTTGAAAGCCACTCCTACTTACTCGGTACATCATCGCTATACACTGAAACGTTACAGAACGGACGATTTTAAAGTTTTGGGTTAAAAACTACAGTTAAAAACATACCTAACCGGGTTAAAAGGGTAAAAAACCAGGGAATTCTTACCTTGTCCAGACATTTCAACTCCTCAGTTGGGTTAACTTTTCGCCACACCAAGCACAGGTTTTAGAACACAGTCAATTATTTATTTCTCTAATCACTAAAGCTTTAAAAATGAGCCTTGATTTACAGAACACTCTAATTTTGTCACTTCCTCTGCTCCAAAGCGAAGGTAAATATTAAGCTACTAGCCGTGACCAAAGCCAAGCGCCAAGTGACAGGGAATTTAAAGCAGTCACAAACCCTGTAGATGAGCCTACCCCCACCAGGTGCCACCGCACTTGTATCTGCTCTCCCATTGGTCAGCCCACTGGAGCTGGGGCTGGGGGTTGATGCAGGTTCCGTAATATACCCAATATAATGGGGCATAGGCCCTTTTAATACTAACTTGGAGTACGATTCTGCGTTACATCCCCTGCCTCTCCACGGGCTATAAGGACGTATCTGACAAGATCACAAAACGGTGTTCACTTGTAACATAACATGTTTTTTACAGTGGGTATGCTAAGACACACTGCCCTAGGCTCTGTAAGATAACTGGTTCTGGCGCGCTACCATGGCCTTGCTTTCGAAGTGAGGGGAAGGGTAAATTTTGGAAGACCCCTCGAACAAGTCACCCTGAATCTCCGTATAGAAATGGTTTGGAATTCGCTTGAGTGGTCTCTCCGTTAGAGGCTATATCCCATGCATTGGGGAACATTGGAGAACGGCTTATAGCGTTCACCTGAATCCCCCCACCACCAAATCCCCACCGATCTATACTTTTCACGCCCGTCCGCGCTTTCATTGTTGATAACTTATATTGCTCAACAAATAGGAATGCTTTTACGCCATTTGACGCCCATAAAATTTTCCTCCGCTTGGAATATGAAAATAGTTATTATAGAATATATTTCAGATGCCAATAAGTCGGGGGAATACTCCCGGTAACAAACCAATAAAGAGTGCTTTACTTCCACGGTCAGGTAGGTAACCATGGCTAAGGTTGCTTTAGGGTGCGTCCCACCATGCCCAGTTAAAATTTAACTGGAGATTTACCATGTTAAATTTAACTCAAAAGTAAACATAGGACAAGTGGCATTTCTTGTTCTTGTTCTTTTTCTCGCAAAGCGACTCTTGCTCTTGTTCTTGTAGTAAAAATCCTTTCTTGTTCTTTCTCTTGTTCACGCTTTAGAAATATCGCTCTTGTTCTTGTTCTTGCTGTGAGACTCGCAGTTTCTTGCATTATAATGTGGTTTATTGCCTACTGAACGGCCACTTCAAGTGAAATCAATCGTCGCATAATCTGCAGAGTTTTTCGTAAAAAATATATAGGTACATGGTCGCTTATGAATGAAGCTTTGGAAAAAAAACTGCTTGGGTTAATGCAAGACTCTTGCGAGAAATTCTCTTCTTGTAAGTCATTTCTTGTTCTTATAGCGAAAATCACCTCTTGTTCTTGTTCTTTAGTGCAAGAACAAAAGCAAGAAAAGAAATTTTTGTGCATCACTAGCTTAAGTATCATCTTGAGAGCGTGGAACTCGCTACACTATAATGGCTGGCCGTGTTTTTTTTTTTCAGGAACGCCCCTAAAACTGTAGGTCCCCAAGGATTCCCCCGAATTAACTACTCTCCCCTCCTCTTTCATAACTCAAGTCTCCCAACTTAACTGTACATTTACCGTCCTTTAAACTATTGCACGTGGAAAATAATTCACTCGCACGTGTGAGCACACGTTCATAACCCATCCCTTTAATGATGCATTTATTTGGGCCCACCCTTCACCTGGAAGAGGTCAGAGACTCTTATAATTAAGGCACCGGGTTCAAATCCTGGCACTGATAAATTTTTCTGTACTAATGGTAGATTTCGCCATTTCCTTATCATAACGTCAGATAGTGGACTTCTAACGGCAAGATAAATTTACTACCTAACTGGTGAGAGCCACATTTAGACATTTTTGTTGTTGCTAAATATAAGGATAAAGGACCTATACCTGAACTCAGCAGTTTCTGACCAAGGGTGGATTTCACCAGTCCAGTTTAACGATAAGTTAAATTTATATACAATATACTCGTATATTAACATGCACGGCAGTGCATGCAGCCAAGTTTCAAAAAAAAAAAAAAGCGACAGAGCCTCGAGCACTGCCAGCATGTTATACAGGAACCAACGTTGTGCACTTTTCATGCCTCTCTACAGGAGGCAAGGGGGCGTGGCTCGAACAGTGGGTACCCTTTTCCTGTTGTAGGGTCCCACGGGAGGAGCCGACGTACCCACACCCTGTTTTTCCTCTTCCTTCTTTTTTTGGTAAGGTAATAATACACAAATGCTGCCTCTTCGTACTCCATTGTGTCACTGGACTGGTCATTGGCAGTCCTGCACCCTCTCCCTAGCACCAGTCACATTCCATTTTCATTCATACAAGTTTTACAAGTGCAAAAAAATTGGAAATGTCAGAGAACCTCCCAGGTAAGGGGCTAAGGGGTTTTGAAACGAGACCCAGTAAACCCAGTTGGCGCATGACGTCATCTCTTCGACTGCCTGTGGATAGGCGTCGCTTTGTGATTTGACTTATTTTCATGATTTCTTATTATTTTTCTTGATATATGCTGTTATATTGGTCTGAGCTTCCCTTATTTTACTAACTGGCTTGGATTTTGATCTTTTTAACATTTATTCCGTCCATCGAGCGAATTTCTAATCTATCATCCTTGGCATCCTTGCCACAGTACAACTACACTATTTACACTACAGTACCTACACATCACATGTATCTATTATACCTATCCTGTGGCCCAAATTCGTCTACTTTGACGCATGACGACTTCAACAACACACGCGGGCCGGGGCTGGCTATGCTGAGCTTACGGGTCTGGTAGGGGGTGTTGAGTTTTTTCTTTTCTGTAAAAAAATATAAATAAAGGGTCCGACAACAGTCGCACTTAACTTTCTCGCCCTATTTGATTTTTTTTTTTTTTTTTTAGAATTTAAGAATTTTTTTTGCGGGCGTAATTTGCACTCAATCCAAAATCGGTTGAAAATGACCCACGAGCATCTATCTGAGATCACTCATACCAATACCCCCGGACCGCAGCCCCCATCCAACCTTAAAGCCTGTGTCTATGACCGACTGTGACGCTTACGTGATTTGCGCCAAGGTCATGGCTCTGTAATAAGTGATATCACTAATTTTGGGGGCCGAGTGATAGCTGGAATGTGGAGAACTTGGCCAACATTTTTTATATCAAACCCTTTTAAGGGCTGTTAAGATAGGCTAATTTTTGGAGGGTTATAAACTTGGCTGTTTTTTTTACACGGAATGTTTTTGGTCGGATATATTTATACCTTCCTCTATGGTGTCGACCCCTCTTGCCCTCTTTATGGAGTTTCCCCTCTCCTCTCGATATGCTAGTTCTTCCCCATGGGCGGCTGCACCTAAGGGAGAGTAGGTACACATCCGCTAACAACCAGGTAAATAGCAGCTATTCACGATCATGTGACTATAGGAGCAGAGGCGTAGCGAAGGCTTGTTGCAGGGGGGGGGGGGGGGGGATCCCGCTTTGGCCAAGTCTCAATTTTGCTATTTTCACGTAATTTTTTAAATTTATTTACTATGACGACTGGATTCGAATACCTGTACTGTCAGCGCCGGATTAAGCTTCTATGAGGGGCAGCAAATATTGTCGAAAGCCACCCTAAATTTAGTAGCCTTTTATGCACACTTTTGGATATAAATAGTAGTGTACCTACATCAGACCTATGACCTAGCACGGAGCTCCTGTGGAGTGGCGGTAACGCGCAGAATTCCAGGGAGAGGGCAGACGGCGGAACGGATACAGCTAAGGGCCAGGTCAGGATCAATAAATATCAAACCTAAGTATACAGAACCTACACAAACCAGAAACCAATATTTTCAACCCCTAGGTATATGCCTACGAAGATAAAAGACTTCCAGAACAAGAAGTGTTGATTCCTATATACATGAAATTCGTATTTGCAGCTGGTAGGTATACAGATTCCCAAAATTCATCACGATGGAAAAGGCTCCCTGTAGCTCGCTGGGCAGTAAATCAATACATGCAACCCTCCTCCTCTCCCTCCTAGCCCTTTGTATACGCACCCTATAAGATCTGATAATCTGATGAAAGTTACCATGGAAACACCCCATCGCAAACCCCTATAGCGCAACTGCGAACCCCAACTGTATCGATTCGTAGAATTGTATAATATCAGAGGCTTTGATTAACGTTGATGGGTCTAGCTCCGATTTGTCAAGATTTTGTGTTATATCAATCTTCCCCAGCCCTGATGGGTACCTGGCCATCACAGGCTGGGGGTGGGGACCTGCAGTTTAAGGTGGGCACACTACTGCCCCTGTTCAACTATATCTGCTGGGAAAGGCTGTATCGAGTAGGGTTTCTGAGCAATTATTGGTATTTGTCTACGCCCGTAAACGCGATAAGTAGGTATGCCTTTTACGTGGGCTGGTAAGGGCTATTGTCCACCCACCCACCCCCTCGTCTCACCCTGTCGTCTCTACATCTGTGTTCTGTCAATCTGTTTAATGCACCAGATCAATTCGATTAGTAAGTAGCTTTTTCCACTGAGTGCCTCCCGCAGCTGACTAAACTGAAGCTGTGTGCGAATAAACACAGTGACGGACGATATGCTGCTGTAAATATAACCGAACTGCAGCTCGATAGAACTATGTAAGTACTTCGGAAGTATTGGCTTCACTTCGCTATGCAATTCCAGATTAGATGTACTTCACAGTGCATGTCTGCACTTAACTGGAACCATCTGGTTTCTACTTGACTTCATGGTTCATGATTCATGGATAGAAATAGGGAGCTAGAGTACCTACTTAGCTGCGGTGAGCAGCACATTATACCTAGGTAGGTACCTTTATAAGGCACATTTGTAAATAGGAAAGTAGGCATGGCAGCAGAAGGCGCACATGGACATGGATATTTCTCTCATGATTTTTCGAAAAGGGGACCAAGTTGCAAATTTCCAAGTTTTTTCGTCGAAGGCTAATTTTGATAATTATTGGGCTCCATAAGACGTTTCCTGATTCCAAACTTTTTCGAAACTCAGGTCATTTTGAAAATTCGTTTTGCAAAATCTGTACGTGAGGGGCGGGCTGATTTTAAACAACCCCACTAGATATTCCGCCAAAATCTGACGTGGCTGCAGAACCGCAGTTCATTTTCTGACTTTCCGTTCTATTATGGCGGAAATTTGAAATTAGAACCCCACCAAATCACGAGTCAAAAATTGGACTGGGCAGTTTGGTCTTTTTTTCCGATGGAGGAGGAATTTACATCAGCTACATGTACATCTACATAATCTATAGTCCAAGTCAGGCAGGGAGCATACCGATTAGTCATAATTTCTTGAAGATTTTCAGTTGACGCCGATCCGGATTTGGGTTCCATATCTTACGCTGAAAATGCCAATCCGACCCTGAGCAGATATTTCCCTGATCAAGAAGTTTTGATCAGCCCTAGATTTTTAAGAAATTAAGACTTATCGGTATGCTCCCAGCCTGACTTGGACTATACTTGTATGTACATCAGATCTATTCTTTTGCACAGCCAATAACCATGCCGATAAAGGAGGGACTAATCGAAGTACCTACCTATAACATAACTACAAGATTTATCTCATTAATTTAATAATAGTATTCACCAACAGAACAACGGTCCCCTTCCTTGTAACAGATAATAATTTGTTGAATTAAATTAGCGACTAAAAACACGCCAACAGGCACATTATCTATACTATATAACTGCCAAGCCGAGAAGTAAGTGTATAGGTACCTACCTACTTGACTATTAGTACGGCTATTACATAGGTATATTTTTCTAAAAAGTAGTGGGACATTTCTCAAAATCCTTATCGGACTTCTTTTACTGACGAATAGGAAGTACAATGAAAATTCTTTCGTTCTCAGTTCAGCTGTCGTGTTCTGCTCTCGACCCTTTCGTTACTGTCTATCATAAAATATGAAGCTAAATTCTTTAGTATCTCAACTTCATGCTTAACTCATCCACCTATATGAGCAAGCCTAACAGCTGACCGTTTTCAAGATTTATACGTTGTTCTCAGCTGGCAGCAATAGGAAACAAGCTACCCACCTATCATAAAATACAACAGCCTTGATAGCCGAATGGACTGTACATCGAGGCTGTGGTGGCCCGGAACCAACTTAAAACTGTAGGTCCCCATCGTTTACACGATAACGGGGGAGCTGGTATTTGGTAGTGCTGCCAGCTGCACAGAATGGATAGTTCTTTAAATGATCTAGTTCCTGGGCTTGTCCCTCTCCCCCAACCCTCCGCTAATTATGAAGTACATGATGGGGACCTACAGTTACAGGTGGGTTGATTGTATTTTCAATGAGGTGTGTCAAAAATTTTATGGCACCTCTATTAAATCAGGAGCTGGTTCCTATTGGATGGATCAGTCATTTTCTACAAGACAAAAAGCCAGTTGAAATGATGAAAACTCACAGTCCAATAAAGATCATTCTGAAATGTGTTCCAAGTAAACTAATAAAGTTTAGAATTATTGCAGTGTTACTTAGCATAAAAATAAAAATTTATACCAAAATGCGAATCATAAGGAGCCTAAAAATAAAAAAGCCTACAGCATCAAACTAGTTCTGCTATTCAGGAACCTCATTTCCAGCGTTTTACCGATTTTGTGCTACTGTTGGCGCACTAAAAACTTGAGCCTATGCAGTGAATAATACTGAATACGCGTCCAACTTTTAGCTGCCCAACAGTTTAGTTGGTATAGTCTACCTCACTCTTCGACGAGAGTACCGTAACCCATTATTCTAAAATACAATTAAAATTATTTTTTGCTCAGAACAATCAGAAGGGATCACAATGATCTAACAGAGTTTAGCAACGATAATTCACATTTGTGTAGTTTATCCACCCCTGCATATGGCAGACGTTACTCCCAACCAAGTGTGCGGTGGACTATAGTAACTATATAAATTTCCATTTCAAAACAGATTGGTTTAGTTCATAGTATTCTCACCCATGGACTCAACATATGAGTTGGTATGCCTCATCTACTAACAGCTACTGTATGATAGAGAATGTAAGAACAAATTAATATCTTGCGATAAATTAATCAGGTAGATGCCTACTGAAGAATATCTTGGTATAGTTCCGACAGGTCTTGGTCGAGGACTAGAGCGGAGAGCTGTTCGTCAGTCAGCATATCCACACTGGAACAATTTAAAGTAATCACAAAATTAAGGTAACAGATAAGAAGGTAAAAGAATTACAGTTATTGTTATTACTCATTACTGTCAATGGTGATCCGGATTAGCGCATGAAGCTAAGAAGAAATGGACCCAGGTTCTAGTCCCCACATGCCTAGATTTGTTCTGATGAATCTTGGCTACCCAGTCCTGATGGATGCCTAGCCTTCACTGGCTGGGGGAACAGTCAGCTTGACTGTCGGGCATGTCTGTGTAAAGAGGTCACAGAAAGAAAGGCTGTTGTTTACCTTTCCGGGCACTACACTAGCGGCTTTGTTAAATAGTGTACAGAGTATAGAATAGTACAGTACAGTATAGTATACTACAGTAAACAGATTATTATTTACCTTTTTAAACTTTCAGTATCGGACGCGGAGTCTTCATCCATATTTAAAAAGCTGAGTGTTCTTTCTAGTGGGCTTGGCACTTTCTTCGTGAAGAATTTATCTTTCCGTGACATAAAACTCCCCATCTGGTTCGAAGCAGATTCCTGACTGTCTGTAGCTTGTTTGCCGCCTTCTAACTTCTGCTCTTCTTCAGTTTTAGGTTTTTTAGCGAAGAACTGAAGTCCAAATTGACTCGATAAGTTTGCTTCGTAGGAGCTCCCAACTTTCACTTCTTCAACGCTATCTTCGACCTGAAAATAAAATAAAATATAACGCATAATAGTAACGAAAACCTAGTTTTATGAGAAAAAGAGCGTTGTTTTGGTTCAAAAGAACATAAAAAAACATCACCCTGGGGATGTCGACTTAAAGATAATTACTTCTACCTATCCAGCGATCAAATAAAATGTCGCACCTCTTCGTCGAGATCAGCTTTGGATTCGCTACTTCTTCTTTCATTGAGAGGTCCTATGTTCAGCTTAAGGATGCTCTGCGACAAAATTTCCTTCATTTTCTCTCCCGTGGCGGTATTCCAGAGAACATCCAGACTCTGCCTTCTTATATTCATCATTTTTCTAGGTGTTGTCGGCACACACTTCGCTCCTTCTGCATCGTCTTTCTTTTCTCCATTTCGAATGTTCGCACTTAACCAGCTTGCGAGAGATTTTTCTGGAAGCACTGCTACCTGCCGGGAGTACAGCAAAAACGGAAGTAAATTATTATTTTTTTTTTATAATAATTATTTTTTTTTTATTTTTTTTTCAATTTCTCAATTTCAATTTATTTATTTACAATATTTTTACTTTATCCCTGCGTCGAATGGAATGAATTAACCCAGAGGTAATCCATGGTTTTAATTTAGTTAATCGGTTTGATACCAGTGTTTTTTTGGTACAAAATTGAGTGTGATTCTGGAGAGTGGTAATGAAATTGGTCGTGCAAAGATTGGCATCTGTTTGTCTTAACACTGTAGTCCATGTCTCCAGTGTAAGTCTGTCTTGTAACTGTTCGTGGTTTGTTGTGATTTTGAATTTGGATCGACTAGTTGGTTGAGTAGAGTCTTCACATAGTATGGTAAGAGCGGTCATATAGTGGTCCGTAATACTTGTGTGTCAAGATAGGATGACTGTTATTGTTATTGAAGATACCAGTTTGTTCAGACGGGGGTTGGTAGATTGCTAATACTACGCGTTGCTTGCTACCAATTTTGAAAGGGATGGCTGTGGCATTACATCCGGCGATGTTTGCTGGTGACACTGTAGCCTCAAAACACGAACGGGCGAACACTGCAATCCCGTCACATTTATTAATCACACTATGACTGAAGAATGTGTCATAGCTGGGTAAAGAGTAGGTACTTCCGTCTCCCTCTGCATGCCATGTTTCTGTCAATATTATGAAACAAATAGAAATTTAAATTCACTCAGGTATACTACTAATTGCTCAAAGTTTATTATAAAGTGAACGGCCCGCGCACATTACAGCCCTCTCCACTCCCCCGAAGGTATTTCTCCAGGCTTTAGGCTGATAAAATAATAAAATATTTGAAATAAGACAAGGTTCTACGGTTTCTATATTAATATATTTCTCCATATCAAAACACATGCTATTTTTTAACATTTTTAATGTCCATTTTCTGATGACGAAAATCAGTTCCACCAATTGCTCAAGTCCACGATAGGTTCCGTAAAAGTTGATTTAGGGCAAAAAAACCAAAAAGAAACTGATCTTTAATACGAACACCAACAGCTTGGATAGCCGAGTGGCTTAGATGGTTGTCTTTAGGAACAATGAGAGCCGGGACACACCGGTTTGATCCCAGTCCTCTCTAAATTTTTCTGACTGGCATTCATTCACCTCTGATATTTTCAGAATGTAAAGTGAAATGAGGCTGTGGTTCGGAACCTACCTAAAACTGTAGGTCCCCGTCGTGTACAAAGAAGGAAAATCTGGTATTTGGTAGTGCTGCCAGCTGGGCACGACGGAAAAATTCTTGAAATGGTCTAGTTGCTGGGCCTGTCCCCTTAATCCTCCATTTATCGACTAATACGAATAACTGCTTAAGTGCGTTCTAGCCATTTACATACCTCACAAGTATTTAAGGAAGATTCTGACGGCGTCTGGGCGGGAATTTCGCTCTCGTTTTCGGAGAGGGGGGCGTAGGGAATATCAAAATCATCTTCAGTCCCACTTTTACCTAGCGGTCGTTTTTGGACAGTCGCAAAATCTTCTCCTGAGGAAGATAATTTGATTTCTGTCCACTGGGAATCGTCAGCAGTACTTGCGACTTGGAAGGTAGTGTTCACATCAGTTTCTATGGGGAAACTACAAATTCCAACCCCTTCGAAATATGCTTTGGATATTTCAGTCTTTTGGTTATTGCTCGTTGCTGTGGGCTGGTTATTTAAAAGCGAGGAAAGCGTATCACTACGAGGTATCTGCAACAAAAAAAAATGAATAAAGAATTGTTAGTGCATCCAGACGGAAACAAGTACAGCCAGTGCCAAGCAAAGATGGAATTTGTTAATACACATCTGATAACGAGAAAAACGTTATCTTGAAAATAACCAACTTAGGGGGGATCCAACACATTTCAAAGTATACTAGGTATATATATATTTTATAACGCGCGACGTTCAGAGAACATATGCGCCGATGAGTTGGTTTGTTAGATGTTTTTGGCCGAAGACGAAGTGGCCGAAGCCGAATATGAGTGGGCCGAAGCCAATACATCCATGTCGGAAGCGGAAAATTTTTCCGTTCCGCCGGGATTCGAACCCGAACCTCTCAGGACACAAAGCGGACCCCTTGGCCACTTGGCCACTGAGAGGCACAGTGTTGCTAATAATTATTTTTACCTTTTTACCTATTCGTTTGTTTGCTTGTGTGTTACTTTATGTTCAATGTTAATTATTGACTGATTGAATGTTACATATGCACAATTATATCTTATCTTAACCGATAGCGGAACTAGAACAGCCTGGAATCCTAGAAGACCCGAATGTTGCTTCTTTGTGTCCTTTTTCTTGCTCATTGGAATGACATCTAAAGAAGCCTGAGGTTAGCTTGGTCGGTCTGCCGCAGCTTACCGGAGGGGGAGCCTGGGCCAAAACAGCAACCTCGTCATCAGATTCGCTGTCCGGTACTCCTGTCAGTGAAGATTCGTTGTCACTCGCGACTGAATCACGGTCACCAAAATCTACGAAACAACAATAATAAATAATAATAATAATATAATAATTTCTATCTTCAGACTGTGGTGTCATAATACGTAACTCGGAGGAGTAGGTAATGTTAACTCAATCAACTCCAATGTATTCTTATTATCGTCAGCACTATGCAGCGTCAGCACTATAGCAATAGGTGCCGAAACACAGCACAGACAAGAGCCTCCGATTAATCTAGATTCTCGGTGGTTGTCTTTAAAAGAAGAGATCCGGGTCAAACCGGTTCGTTTCCCATCCTATCGGCATTCACCTCTGATAAGTTGAGAACGTCAAGTGGTTTGGATCGCACCTTAGGCAAAACTTACCGTCAGAGGCGCCAGCGTCCGATGTCTCCGACCAAATATCAGTGTCAGGGATAGAAGATCCTGAAGTTGGCGTCACTTTAGACACAACTGACTCCACACCAGGAGTATCACAAGCTGCCAGAAGGAGGGACTTCTTATTGTCATCTCCACTTCGCTGTGAACTTAGCTTAACAGCGTTTTCATCGGAAGCACTCTTATCTTTATTGCACGTTGATACTGTTGATAATTTATCGCTGGATTCTTCCCCAGACTTGGTCTCATGTTGGAGTTTACTATGTCTGCTCTGAAAATTTTAAATTTACAATAGAATGCATTCAAGTTCGAGCCCATGTCCTGTATTCATTTATATTTTGTTGCAAGGAACTTCAATAATTCGTATACTATACCATCTGTCTCTGAACTACGAATACAATTTTGCAGTTGTACATGGGATTCCAACCCACGACCTCCGCAGTAGGAGTCTAGTGTCCTGGCTTCTACACCCCAAACGCCGCCTAATGTATGGAGGCTCTTACTCGTTACGACAAGGTTCCACGGTAATAATATCTGGACTGGAAAGAGTCAGTAAACCGACAGGTCAGGCTTCCCCTACCAGGTGCCACCGCACCCCCACTGGGGTGCTGATGTAGGTTCCACAATACATGCAGTACAACAGGTACAACTGTGGTGGCAACTAGAGGAGGAAGGCTGACCTGCTGGTATACAGAAACTATACTGGATACTATATAAGCAACATACCTGATGAATTTCATCACTAATGTGTTCCAAATTGCGCAGAGTATCAGAGTAGCATAATTTCGTGTCAGCAACTCTCTTTTCAAGGGACTTTACCTTTTTCTTCTGTTCTTCCAACAACTGGTTATAGTGAATTTTTAATTCAAAATAAGGTCTGCAAAATAAATTGAATATTTGAGTTACTACAAGACTATCTTCTCAGAATTATTACACTAAGATTGTGCAGTATCGTATCTAGCTGTTTAAAGGAAAGTAAAAGTCATAGTTATTTAAGGCTCCGCTTTACCTGATGATGCACTTCTGCCACTCGTAAGATTAACATTACGAGAAGCGAATTATTTTTGCTTTTTTCCTTTGGTTGAAGAAACTCTGAATTTCGCCTAGATGTAGCATTCTGGGGACGTGTCTAGATGTAGCATTAGTAGTGTTCTGGGGACGTATCTAGATGTAGCATCAGTAGTGTTCTGGGGACGTGTTTAGATGTAGCATCAGTAGTGTTCTGGGGACGTGTTTATAGATGTAGTATCAGTAGTGTTCTGGGGACGTGTCTAGATGGATTCTCTCCCGATTCCCTCGGTGGCTTTTTCAAATTCAGCAGTTTCGCAAACGCTACCATGGCACAATCTAATTTTTTAAGGGAAAAAAGTGGGAGATCGACAGCCTCGATAGCTGAATGGACCAAATGGTCGATTTTTGAGGAGCAGTGAGAGCCGGGTCACACCGGTTCGATCCCGATCCTACCAAAAAGTTTTCCTGATCGGCATTCACTTCTGATATGTTCAGCATGTCGAGTGAAATGTATATCGAGGCTGTGCATGGTGGTTCGGAACTCGATGGCTGGGGAGCTGGTATTTGGTAGTGCTGCCAGCTGAGCACAATGGATAGTTCTTGAAACGGTCTAGTTGCTGGACTTGTCCCCCCCAACCCTCAGCTATCAGTGGGATATCTCGAAAACTATAGGCAAATTGGGGGAATCTGCCAGGATCAGTCCCTAGAATCTAGAACATTACTAACGCTACATCTGAGCGAAACTCTGAGTCTGAGTCTTTTCAACCAATCAAAAATATAAAAATAATTCGCCGCTCGTAGCTGGGTGCACTCCTCCGAACTGAAAACTATTATAATCTAAAATCAATACCGAATTTATCAGTTACTATCTTAAGCCAAATGAATAATCTGAAATAAAAGGCTACTTACAAAAACAACAAATGGTGCAGTCTCTATTTCATTAAATAACTCCGCATTCAAACTAAAATAAAGAACAAACAGTAACGGTGAGTAACAAAATGAATTTTCTATAACAATATCACTTAAGCTCATTCCTTCATACAGTCTGCTTCAAGCTTGAATCACCCTATCGGATAACTAATAGCGTTTTTATTTACCTGAACTCAGTGCACGCCAGACGACTACAGTGCAACTCACTGTCACATTAACCTTAACATTCCACGATAGGCCTGTTACATTGGTACATGAAACAAAAACGCTACAAGCCATGCAAAGCGCTAGCGTTTATTTTTGGAAAGATTTTCAGGATGGTCATCGAAACTTTTTTTTTTTTATGATTCTCTCAATACCGAAGTAAAAACTCAAACTTTTTGTGGCATCACCGTGGTCAAGTGGTAAAACAATGGGCGGAGGTCCTGGGTTCGAATCCTGGTAGCATGGATGTCACAATCTCGAATAGTAAACAAAACGCCACAAAAGAAAATTTCAGTTTTTTCTTCAGTAGTGAGAGGAACTGCAAAAGAGTGCTTTTCTATTTTTGTGACTTTCGAACCACCTTAACATACCTGGACTTAGAAATAGCTTTTTTCAGAGTTCTTTGAAGTGTTTGTACCCTGATTTCTGCCATTTGATACAGCTGTGAGGTCCGCTTATGTTCCGCCTCACAGACGGTCCTTTCTGCCTCAGACTCATTCACACGCATTGTAGCGTGATTCAACATTTCCTGTAACCATGCAACAACATTATTATTTTTTTAATTAAAACAAGCAGCATATTATGTACTGTGATTCTAAGGCGGTTTCACAGTAGTTCAAATCTTCAAGATTCCCGCCACAACCTGATAACTGGAAACAAACATTAACCACGATATAAAATCGATGGTGGTGGTTTAACTTATAAAATGTATTTAAGAAATATATATATATATATTTTTTTTTTCAAAACTGACCCGAAATTCAGCTCGTCCTCAACAGCTCCCAACCTTTTTTTCTTGACAATATTTATAGTAAATGCTTGTTAGGGTCATCTAACAAAGGTTAACACTGTAAGATGTTCCTAAAAATCATCTACTATAACTCCAGAACGATACCTACGTAGGCCGTTTATTTTAGAATGCCTGAAAATAGTTTCTTTCTCAGAGAAAATGTTTGTTTCCTGCCTCATTAGAAAGGAATTAGAAATCTTAGGTTCTCCAGGTCCGAGTAGAATTCATATCTATGACTGTGACAAGTGACGATACTTGCCTGCCACGCATGATCAAAAGTACGGCCCTCTGCTTTTAGACCCTCCTCCGCCAAGAAGACCATTTCCTTCGCAGCAGCATGGGCAGAGTTGGCCCGCTCGAACTTGGCTGCCATTTTCTGAGTCTCACGAAGAGCCTACAAGAAAAAAAAATTAGGTGCTTGATTAGATGCTCTAAATTTTAATATGCGCAGGCGAAAGGAAGACCAAAATATGAAGCCTGTTTGTTGATGTCTGGTAATTCAAACACTGTGAAGTAATCAATGAATTTTTGATTAATTTATGTTCTTGAGAGAATCGATTAAGTATTTACAATGTTTTCTTTAAAAAAGTGAGTACCTAATTTCTTCGACGATAGGAGAAAAGTGCTTTGTTTTGGTTTAGTTAAAAATAAATGAAAATCATCTCTTCCATTTCCTCATAAACTTTAGTGGCACTTGCTTCTCTCTTCTGTTAACTTTATGAGGCACTCACCTCTTTCGCTTTAAGACGAGCATCATAATAAGGTCGGGCCTTGGGTATACTATGGCCCAGTTTTATGGAACAACCTTCGATCCTATAGCTACTTTCACTTAGAATAGCTCGAAATACATTCCTCGCTTCATCTAAATCAACTTCCAACCGATTTATTTCATCAGTCGCTACATTCAAACGCTCCAACTCAACCTGAAAGAAACAAAAAATTACTACCAAAAACAGGATTGGAACATTCGAGGATAGTACCACGGTTGGTACCTACACCCATAAGTACTTTGGCTATATCGCCATAGGAGTTACTGGCCGAAGCCGAGTAGCAGCTGGTCGAAGCCGTTACATCCCGTAAACCGAAAATATTTCTTCGAATCCAGACCTCTCAGGACATGAGTCGGACCCCTTGACAGCTCGGCCACTGAGAGGCACTAATGTACCTGAACGACTGCCTCGATAGCCGATTGGACTAAATGGTCGACTTTTGAGGAGCAGTGAGAGCCGGGTCACACCGGTTCGATCCCGATCCTACCAAAAAGTTTTTCTGCTCGGCATTCACCTCTGATATTATGTTCAGCATGCCAAGTGAAATGTATATCGAGGCTGTGGTGGTTCGGAACCCACCTAAAACTGTAGGTCCCCATCGTTTACTCGATGGGTGGGGAGCTGGTATTTGGTAGTGCTGCCAGCTGAGCACAATGGATAGTTCTTGAAAACAGTCTAGTTGCTGGGCTTGTCCCCCCCAACCCCCAGCTAATGTACCTGAACGAATAGGTATTTGAAGTTCAATATTTTTGCAAGCCCCCATAGATACACCACACGCTACACGCTACTGTTTCTGTGAGTCTTCATAGATTTGTTTTATATCATCCCCGAGCGTGTAGTTACTGACATACAGGCAGAGATAATTGACATAATAGGTACACCACATAGACATTTTGAATAAAAAAAGATTTAAAAAAACTCTTTTACTTTTCTGGGACTAAGAGAATGTTTAGCGGAATCACGAGAAACCAAAAATCAGAAGTCTGACCGAAAGGTCCTACTCGTAGGATCCATGCAGAAACACAGCTTCATTTGGCATGTCACCTTCCAAAATGGAACTTCAAACATCGGATGTTTCCTATGCTTTGTCTTGGAAAATCAAACTTGTGCACATTAGTGAAGCGGGTTAACGCAGTCTAACACCAAATAACATAAAAAACCATACAAACAATGAGAAACGAGCAGGAAATAGGACAATAAAATTACCTAAATGTGTGGGGAAAGGTGGGTATTGTCAATATAGGGTGGAGTCTTTGATTCTACATTACATTCTATATATATTTACCTGAACTCGAGGATCCACCGAATCATCTAAAAAATCCCCATCCCCATCACATGACATTGTTTTATAAAATAATACATTGGTGTAAGATCCAGTAATAATTAATTGAATTGCCAATCAGTAAAGAAACAACACTCCTTTCCATTTTTGATTTGATAAAAAACATGGCGGCGTTCTTGAGACGTGGCACTAGAATTTGCGCGCGAGTTTTCAAATACTGTATCGTGTCCTACTTTTGATTGCGAATAAAAACCATTGGTTATTTGGATTCCATGATACTCGATAAGGACTATTAAGAGTGTTGGAAGATTTGGCTATATTCAAATAATTCACTTTGTTCTAAAAAATACAGGGTTTTTTCAAAATAATTGTTTTCTGTTCAGGACAAGAAGTAGACTTAGGAAGAAGAGGTCACAATGACCTAAAAGAGTTTAGCAACGACAATTCACAATTCACCCCTGAGTACGACTGACGTTCTCATATCCAAGTATATGGTGGACTATAACATCAAACAGTGACCCTGATTCTGGGCACTTACTATTAGGTATGCATAAGTATGCAGCTTATTTCTAAAGTCTATCTTACACGGTATACAGAACAGAACCCGGGTAAGTGGGCCATTCTAGTCTTCAGCCACAATGTGGTAGCTGAAGTCATATCGCACTAGTAACAGCGGTAAACATGAATATTAGGTACCAAAGTAGTAAACAATGGATACTTTGTACTTTGTATTAGACAATAGACATATAAAAAATAACATGAAAGGCGCCTAACGAATCTATAAAAAATAAGAGATGTAGGTAATAAATAATTTTCCTTTTATAAATACGTATAGGTGCGCTGAGCTACCAGTTAAGGTACCTACTACAAGTGACTAATTTGGTTAATATCATGGAGATACTGCACAGCAGCATTCAAAGAGATCATCACAAATTTCTTTGGAACCTTCGTAAATAGGCCAGAGTCTTCTAAAGTTTTGTAAAGACTAGTTGAGCAATCAGTCATGATCATTTGGCAGTTATTTGATTCCATTTTTTCTACGAGTGTTATCAGGTTTTTTACAAAACTAGGGTCTACATAAGGCACTGAAGAAAATGAAACAAGAGCGAAAGTGGCGGTTTCGTCTGTTGGCTGGGTCCATAATTCATCGAGAGCTTGTTGCATTTTCTGGGTGATTTTAAACGAATTGACAAAATTAGCACCGCCAATTATTTTAAATATGATTACGTTTGGGTACGTTTGTGCTTCTTTATAACACTTTAAGTCCACAAATCGAGACGGGTTACTGACTCTCCCCAAAACCTGAACATGGACTTGTATACTGTTAAAGGCCAGAGTGAGAATAGAGGCCACAAGACCCATGGCAATGCCATAATCAATATCAACAACAACAACTGAAACAAATGTGACAACCCATACAACACCATCCGGTTTATTCGCACGCCAAAGTCCAGGTAATTCCTTGACTTGCATAAAAAGTGCCTTAACCGAAACCACAACAATGCCCGCTAGAACGCACTGCGGGACTTTCTCAAAAACGGGACCCAAAAACAACAACATAATCAAAACGGACATAATGCACACCACATGGGCCATTTCTGTAATCCCACCCACGGAAAATTGGACCATAGACCGGGACAGTGCAGCGCATACTGGCAGGCACTGCAAAAATCCACCAAACATGTTGGACAAGCCATATGCCAGCAATTCCTGGTTTTCTCGGACAGTGTACCCACCTTTCTTGGCGAAAACTTTAGCAAGAGATACATTGATCGATATATTCACGAGTGCGATTATCAAACAATCGATAGCTATGGCAGGTATTAAGGAAAAAGGGGGTACAACAATTTGAGGGAGACCAGAAGGCACTGTCCCTACAGTCCACACTCCATAGTTTTCTCCTAAATCCAAACTTTCGGACAGAACAATACCAATCCCAATGAGAATAAACTCAACCGGTATGGGTATACGAGATTTAGTAGAAAGAATTGGTCTGAGATAATCATTATAAACAAAAAGAACGGACATAACTGCGCATGAGATCCCGAAAGACACAAAATTGATTTGGTTAATTTTTCTGAAAAAATCAATGGATAAATAAATAAGTTTTAAAGGTCCACTGACCATAGATAGAGGGATTCCAAAAATGTGTTTTAACTGAAGGAAAATAATGTGGATGGCAGCTCCACTGGTTAAACCTGACACCAAACTATTTGACAGTAAAACACACAAACAACCTAACTGTAAAACACTCAGTATCAGTTCCCATAAGCCAATTGTAAAAGTGCATGCTATTCCAACCTCCAACGGACTATAATCATATTGTGTTGTCGTATTTTGAACAGTAGAATGCGACACGGAGTACGTTTCTACGATTTTTCCCACCATCATAATTAAAATAGCTTGCATGCCTAAGGAGATATGACGAGATGTACCGAAAATCACGTAAATGATAATTGGGAAAACGGCCATGTAGAGTCCGACAACAGGTGCCTGACCACCCAGTGGTGCAAAAGCCAGACCGTGAGGGATTTGTAAAACGGAAACGGTTAATCCGGCGATTAAATCCCACAGGAAATGATTTTTGAAGTCGTAGTGAGGCAGCCAGGCCAGGATGGGCACAATATTCCTCACGTAGGCTCCATAGGGTGGTCTGCATTGGAGGCTGGTTCGGATTCGGTTGCACAGGGATGTCTTCTCCGGCGGCTGGAAGTTGTGGTTGGCTCGGAACAATTCTTCTGACATGGATGGATTTGCTGGCGTTCCGAGGTTTGCAAGCAGCGTGGTGGTTACTTCTATCTCATCTCCTAAAAAGACAAATGTCTATTACAGCTGCAGACGTAGTAGGGCCAAGGCCTTGCGGCCCATCAGGGCTGAGAAACATTCAAACATGTTGGGACTGAACCCGATTCTGTTGCATCACTACTCGATGCTGTACCACTGTATACCATTCCGATTTTCTTGAAAACATTAGAGAAAATCTCCAGTTTTCGCATAACTGGGCATGGTGGGACGCACCCTAAGTCAATACCGTCCACAACGTAATAGTGCTACTGTGAAAGAAATTTATAATTTCTGCAATTCCATTACTAAACTAAGGGTGGATTTCATCACTTCTTTTAGTATACTATAGTGTCCCCTAACGAACAGATTTTTTTTTTTTTTTTTAATAGGTTTTAAAGCGCAATTAACTACAGGGTTTTACACGCTGAACAGTGTTAACGAGGACTAGGTCTATGGCAAGGCACAAGGCATATTTTGAGAGGCGTCAGGTGGGAGGACGTCCCTTGGAGAAGGCCTCGACGAGCCTGGTCAAGTGGTCGAGTTGGATCTGGTTCGCAGTGATGCTGGACTGGAGGGAGGATTGGGCATTGCGTGAAGCGTGGCTGGAACAGTGGACGAGTGGCGGAGGGGGAATGGCCTGGAACAGGGGCGGTGGGTTGATTTCACAAATGTCGTCATCACTTGCGTCATCCTCCGCGATGTCACCATCAGCGGGCGCAGAAGACGTAGAGTAGATGACAGGGGCAGCTGAGGAGGCAGGGGTGAGGCAGGGTGGAGGCTGCGTCTCCTGTGTTGCGTCTGGCGTCCGCGGGCTTGGTGGGGTGACGGCGGCCCATGGTCGCTTGATTCCGGTTGTAGGCGAGGGTTTACGGGGCTTATGTTGGGTGAGGGTGGGTAAGACGTTGTTACTAAGGTGGTCAGTAAGCCGACCAGGGAATCCATTTTCTCTGCCATCTGCTTGAGAGCTGTGTTGGTGACGGCACAGTGAGAACATTGCCCAGCTTGAGGGTGGGGGGCATCAGGCTTCTGCGAGACAATGGAAGCATAGGTGCGTGGTTGCTGGCTAAGAGGGGAAGATTGGATAATTTTCCAAGCATCCGGGACGGAGATGTTTTGACGTTTAGCCAGATTAGCGGTGGACGCTTCGTGCTGGTATCGTGGGCAGTCCGGAGACCTCACATCATGGGCGCGTCCACAAGCCGCGCATTTAAGAGGTGCTGAACACTGGGCGAGGTCGTGAGAGCCATCGTGGGTACAGGCGCACCGAGGGCAGACATGAGGTCGTTTGCAACGGGATTGGCCATGGCCATATTTCTGACAGCGGTAGCAGCGTAATATAGAGCCTCTGTAGGGGACCACACTTAGTCGTACATATTCATAGTAGACGTACGTAGGCAATGTCTCACAAGAGAAAGTCAGGACAAAGGCAGGCCGCTCACAACTGTCGGAAGAAAGCTTGTGTACCTCCGTGACATGGCTGTTTTTCAGCTCCTCTTTGAGTTCGTCAGTTGTGGCGTTTGCTAGGTCTGCTGCTCGTATTACCCCTCGAACTGCGTTGAGCTGGGGATGGAGAGCTGCAACTACAGGTACATCCTTGATGGTAGAGATGGCGAGAAGAGCTTCTGCTTGGGTTTGGTTAGTTGCGCCAACAAGCAGCTTGGCGCGGCCCTGGATGGACCTTACGTAGGTCAGGTCGCCGGGAACCCAGCTTCGTAACGTGCGACCAATTTGGACGGGTGTTAAGCAGGTGAGCGAGTGCTCTGGGTCAGCATGCCGAATTAAAACAGAACTTAGTCGTGGTGAGGACGGGGTCCCCATGGTAGGACACGGGAAACAGATTTATGTTATCGTATGAAAAGTGCCTTGCGATAGCACTTCCTTTAAGCATAACATAACATAAATTCGTTCGTTAATTCTGTTCGTTAGTGGAGTGGACACTATAGTACCTATACCTACTAGAAGTGGTGAAATCCAGCCTAAACCGAACCCAAGATCTAGTCTTCTGGGTTACCGTGGATTATACAGATCACCCATTAGCTTCAGTACCTACCTACCTAAGTAGGAACTAATAACATGCTATTGACTTATGTATTTACCTGTTTCTGCCATTGCATCCGCTTGTTTTATTGTAGTGCCGGTTTTATCAGTAGGGATTCCCTTAGCAATTGAACTGAAGGTTATTTGCTGCCATGTTTTACCCTTTTTACAGGCAGACGACGAAAGAAAGGTTTCACCTGCAAACAGACGTGAAATTGGAGTGGGGTAAGGGGACTACCATAAAAAATTTTAATCTCTCTCTTTAAAGGGCGACTTTCAGCTTTTCATTTAATTTTAAGTTTTGGAATCTCCTGACCATAAAAAACAAGTTACTTTTGCACTAAGGCATTAAAGGTAGAGGTACCTACCACCAGACCAATACCTCAAATAAACAGCTGGTGAAAGTACAGTACAGAGTAGTTTAAAGCAGCGAAATTATTTGTTGTCTCTGTATAAATTTACCGGTGGGTCCGTAATCAATAATGAAGAAATTCAAGCAAAATTGGAAAATGTGAGAAAATGCAGGCCCAAGATAAACAAAACAAAATTTTACCACAGACAATTATTAATATGAGATTTAACGAAAATAGTTTTTGTTTAAAAATTAGGCTATTAATAGTTTTTAATTTTTTTTAATTTTAAATATTTATTTATAAAAAAATTTATTTATAAAATTAATAGCTTTTTTTTTCACCGAAAGAAGTTTTTCTGAATTAGCTCGATCGATATATCGAACAAATTTTAAAATTAAAAATGGCTACTCACCAGTGGAAAATTTGATGTGGATTTATTAATTGGCGATTTTCTTGCCTGGATTGTAACTAATGGCCAATATCATTGATTTGGAGACGCCTGTAGACCCAATCCTCTATTTCAATGATGCTGATGATTCAGAAGAAGGGCCATCTGGTGAAAGGTGGCCCCCTTTGGGGGCCGCAGCAGCTGACGAAGACCTTTCCAGTTCATCCGATCCTTCCTTTTTGTGAGTATTTCTGCCCAGAAAATATAAAATGAAAGTCAAATAACTTTTTCGTCATTAGATAACTGTAACATATGGATTCTTTCGTCGTATCAAGTGACTTTATTCAGTGATAGGGACCCCCACGCACTTAAATGGTTACAATTAGGTAGATAATACCTGGTTGGTATCACCTTATTATATTGGTATAAGACATAATTCAGCATTTATTACAGTACTTGTGATGTGATGGTAAAATGTCTCGAGCCTATCTTTATTTTCTAGATTCATGCGACGCGCGACGTCCCTACTTACGGCGCTGTGATGTTTTGTAATGATCGCACCCAACTCTCGCTAGTAGTAGGTAGTAGTAGTAGTATAGTCCAAGTCAGGCTGGGAGCATACCGATTACTCATAATTTCTTGAAGATTTTCAGTTGACGCCGATCCGGATTTGGGTTCCATATCCTACCATACGCTAAAAATGCCAATCCGACCCTGAGCAGATATTTCCCTGATCAAGAAGAAGTTTTGATCAGCCCTAGATTTGCAAGGAATTATGACTTATCGGTATGCTCCCAGCCTGACTTGGACTATAGTAGAGTGGTGTAAGCTCAGCAACTAGACCATTTCGAGAATTATCTGTTCTGCTTAACTGGCAGTTTTATGTACCTTCCAAACCACCACTGTCTCGATGGGCATTTCCCATGCCACGCTGAAAATATCAGACGTCAATGCCGCTCAGAAAAACTCTGGTAGGATCGGGATTGAACCGGCGTGTCAGTGAGCTTTTATAGAGAACCTCCTAGAACGCTCCGCTATCGAGGCTGCTTGCATCTCGAAGGTACCTGACTTTATACTAGGAGGAACACTGTGTCACCTTAATTGTTATTTTGAATTTCAGGCTCCAGTTTGAGACGGAAAGATTGAGGGACCTTGAAGAACAGCAGGAAAAACTGAATTCCTCGCTGATTGCTCTGACGACTCACTTCGCTCAAGTCCAGTTTCGACTGAAACAGATTGTTGATGCCCCTGCCGAAGATAAACAGAACTTGCTCAGGGATTTAGAAGAATTCGCTTTTCGTGGAATACCGGACATACCTGACATTTCTTCGAATGATGTCGTGCGACAGGTATGTTCTACCAAACGATTGTCAGGTGCTGCACTCAACAAATTGTTTTCTCTCTTGGGACTTTCCTACAATTAACTGGACGGGCAGATGCTCTCAAACTTGCTTTACTTAGGGCCGATCTCATGATCGTTGATCAAGTAGTTGATCCATCCCATCCCTTGGCATGGGGGATTCGATCTCTTGTTAAAGTTGGCATAGGAGCTGCTTAAGTTGACCCGGTCAATCTGACTCACCGTGTTTGACTCATACCTATACTCTAGTTATCAAATCCCCCGTGTTACGGGATAGAGCCGATCAAATATTTGACCAGCGACTATGAAAATGGCCCTTAGGGTGACAGCGACCATCCGTTGGTTAGCTTAACATGTGTCTCCATAAGCTGAACAACGCTCACTAACCTGACTTTAAGGTATTCAATGGATAACGGGGGGTGGTCGTTTTTACGCTTACAAGATGTGGGCCGTGTGTACAAAAAGTTTTCTTTGGAGACAGTGGCACTCCAGTGTGTTAGGGAACTTTTTGTAGTTTTCATAATGTTGTTTGTATGAAGAGACACAGCCCTTTTGACAACTATGGCTATGACGGCTAGGTGGCGTGCCTGACAAAATTAGTTTGCCATGTGCAATGCGTGTACTTCTAATTTTAAATTTTGACAATTATGACCCTTCTAATTTTTTTAGGGTTCCGAAGATGTAGAAGCTGCGATATGCAAGCAGAAGGACAAACAGAAGAAGTTAATTGGGCAGCTGAAGGGACAGTTAGAAGAACTGGAGCATTATGCCTATGAGATGGGCGAAGCTGGGCTTCCTCAAAGCGTGCTTGTTGAAAAGCAGAAAGTCCTTATTGGTAAGTTGAACGTTTTGTCCATCATTTCAAACTTCCTTTAAGGGCGGCTTTCACTAGTTTCTTAATGTGGCCACATAAGATGTGTTTTGGACGGCGTCCTGGCGAGGATGCATCCCTGGACGCCTCCAAGTGGGGAAAGATAGACAGTTTTGAAGGGATGCCGTCCCGTTATTGGAATTACAACTTAACCGAATTTCACACATCCCAGGTGGGCGTCCAGTTGCCTTTTCGTTATATCTGTAATTGTTCTTTATTTTCCTTGTGTATTTTTTTGCAAATTGGAATCAGATAGAACTTCTTTGAGTATATTTACTGAAATAAATCAAGGTCTTATCAGTTTCTGCCAAACGAAAGACAAATCACAGGGATGTGGGGTTGGAAGTATCGTGTGTGGGCACCAGCCATCCCTGAGTTAACATCCCAGCCAGGGAGCCAGGACGCAGTCCAAAACGCATCGTATGTGGCCACCTTAAAATCCACTGCACTATTCCCAAAAGTTTGCAGTACGTCAGCTCTATTACGGATCTGTGAACACGACGAGTTTTAGCGTTGGAGCTTAACGCGCAATTAACGACCAAAGATCCGGAATAGACCCGCTGGTATACTACATAGATGTAGTTAAAGGAGTAAAATGGAGAGTTGAGGAAGCTGTGCTATGTGCATTGCAGTGATGCGATTAAACAGAGACTCGGGTTAGACTTGAAGATGCTGAGTTGAGTACAGCCACAGAGCACACTCGTAGGGTACTCGTATTGAAGTAAGCAGTACTGTACTGAAATGTCTTATCTGGTCACTAATTTGAGACAGTTAACTTGGTCGTGTCTTGGAAGTTGTTTAGATTTTATTTTGAGTTTTACTCTGGTGGCTTCGCTGTTGGAGATTTCCTTCATTCTGGCAGATCTTCGTACCTCGGGGAAGGGTTTGACTGCTTATAAAAGTAACCATAGAGACAGTATGAGCCGATGCCAAGTAAGGCAAGTATCGAACTCGGAAATGAGTTAAAAGCGCGTATGAAATCTGACTTAATTGGTCGGCTGCCTCTGTCAAGTTGGCCAGATTCCAGTCTGTTCATATCTCGTAATGACCCAAATGTTTCGACCAATGTTTCAGATGAACTGAAAGAGAAATTGAATCTCAATGTTGACGACATGGACCGCCTGACGTTTGACGATTTGCGCGGGCAAGTAGACAGCGCAATTGACCAGGTAATTTACTGTTTTTAAACATTTGTGATGGTTTTCCACTAATAAGAGTTGCGTATTTAATCCGACATTCCTACAACATCAAGGCTCATAACAAGAACTGCAGCTTTGTTGCTTTACTCGAAATCTGGCCACAAACGATGCGTTCTGGTTTTGGAGGGGCTGGAATGACGGGCTTGCAGTGGCAATTCAGAGATGCCGAGTACCCACCCAAAAACTGCCATCCCTCCCCAATAGTGATACCTCCGGAGATGCCAATTCGCCAGTACGGCAGTTTAGGACGCGTACTAAATTTTAACCGTCTAGCTGCCAATAATTTCACTTCTACTCGTTGGCATCTAGGCACTTTATTTTTAGCTGTAGGGTATAGGTATATATTGCACCATTTTAGCTGGATGAAAATGTTGATAATATTTTAATTATATTGATATGTAATAAATCGCTTCATCGTCGGTATTTTAAAAATGTGATGGTTTAATATCGGGCTTACTAACTGCATCTGGTTTAACGGCTTTTTTCAGCTTGTTAATCCATTGAAAATGAAAGAACAGCTAGTGACGCAACTTAAAACACAAATCATGGATTTGGAAAGATTTATCAATTTCTTACAAGGTACCTACTAACACCCGAGTCCGCTTCCCTTGCTTTTGTCACATGCACAAATCAGCGCTTAAGTATCTACCTACCATAGTTCGCATCACTCTTGGATGATAGTAACGACACGCATTGTTCTAATAAACGAAGGGTTTCCAAAATTATTTTTTGTTCAGAGAAGTAGACTTAAGAAGAAGGGGTCACAATGATCTAAAAGAGTATAGCAGCGACAATTGACATTTGTGTAGTCTGTCCACCCCTGCATACCACTCACGTTACTCTCATCCAAGATTGAGAAGGACTATAGAAGGCCTGGTTGCACCAACGTTCCATCTTCATGTCTCGATTTTTGTTTTTGTTTATTATGAAAATTATTTAATTTATTTTTTCTGTCTGTTAGTGTCCGGTTTGGCAGTTGGACTTATGTCCTGAGAGGCTTAGGTTCGAATTTTGTCTTGCTTCGGTAAAAAATACAGCTGTGGTGTTCAGTCTCATTTGGCGCTTAGAAAAATAATTTTTTGGTTCACTGCCTCATGATTCATTTATTATTGTAGTTTTGCATGTTATCTTACTTTCGTTGTTACCACAACCTGGTAGTTTCTTTGTCTGTACTTAGCAACTGGCATTTTTCACTTAGGTATTTCTCACTTTAGTGTATTTTAAGTAACATTCCTGAGACCAGTGAAGGAGAGGTTGTTCAAAACTGAAAAACTCGTGATGAACGACTTCTTAAGTCTTTTCGGAACCGTCAAAACTCTCTAAGAGCCACCGTAATATAATTAAACTTGTATAGGTAATAAATAATAAATTAAAATAATGTAATTAAATGGTAGTATGAGATTTTCGGATGAAACCTCTTGCTGTCTTCATTTTTGTTTTCCAAGTATTCCAAAATATATATTATTTATATTTCTAATATATTTTCCTTGTGTTTCAACCAGGGGACTCCGCTGATGGAGCTTGTTCGGAAAAGCTAAAACTTCGCGACGGTGGTTGTACCTGCCCCGTACACACTCCAGCCACTACTTCGAATGGCGGATTCGATAAGTCAGCCCCTCGCTTTCGCGCTCAAAATACTTCCGAGACTCGAGAAGAGGTAATTTGACCATTTTCAAAGCAGTGGTTGGTGGCGTTAAGCCACGTGAAAAAGTTCGATTGTGTTGTGAATCGAACCCGCTCATACTTGAGCTCAAGTGCCATCGTTTTACGGCACACATTGTGGTTCTGTATAATATTATAGAACATTGTTAGGTATCAGAATATTTTTAAATTTTAGGGCCCAGTTGCAGTCTCATATTTTGAATTAAATATTTTATTAAGAAAAATATTAACATCTAATAAAGTTTTTTCGAATCTGATTATATTTTATAAAGTTGTAAGTATAAAATTTAATAATATTTTGAAGTCAGCACATGTGAATAAAATTGTTATGTTTAAGACATAGCCCTAGCTAAGTGGGGGGGGGGGGGGGGGGGGGGGGTTCGGAGGCGTGTACGGACCATACGGGGTTAATGCTCTTGACTGCCTTGAATTCCTTGAATGCTGAATGCCCCTCTTCAGACCTCAGCATTCGGTTTTGTCATACCGACCTAAGGCCTGAAGAGTTGCCCTAATTGTCTGTCCGAGAGGTGCTGCTCCTAGCTCCTGTAGTTAGATGTGCCAGCCCATGGCAAAGGACTGTTTGAAATAACTGTTGTTAAAAAATATATGAAGAAAAATATTAACGAGTAATTTGTCCGTTCTCAGGAATTGTATTTAACGAACCTAGGAAAAATTGTATTAAGAAAAATATGACCCTTATTAATATGGACCGTTGATATAGAATGTTATTTCGATATTATAAAAGTGGCCCTCCGAGGTCTTGTGGTCAGACACAGGATTTGTAATCGGAGGGTCCCGGGTTCGAATCCCGGTAGCGCATGCTAGGAGCATGGATGTCATATAGTGGGTCTTAATAACATCTTGGATAATGGTATAATCAGTGGTGTCCTACCTTTACCGGTGGGCATACTGCTCTTTGGAGCTGGATGTATAAGATATCCCAAAAAAAAAAAAAAAAAAAAAAACAGAAAAAAAATCTGTAATCAAGACCAGCAGTCGGATTAAGACGGATCTCCGGTCTCTGACATACCTCTCCTTTCTTACAGACGATAAAGAAGACGTTAAGTATGGTACGGAGGGTGGCGACTTTACTTCAACTTTTCACTCTGTCCCAGTTCAGTTGCGGAGGAGGATCAAGGCGGATGAATTCACTCAAAAGATCTATGAAGGTTAACCATTGGGGGTAAGCTATACATGTAGGGTGGCTTTCACCAGTTTAACGGTTAGTTAAATTTATAAACATGTGACGCATATGTTGAGCATATGGGAAGGGGTAAGAGGTAAGACATCCAAGAAGGAGCTTTAGAGCATCGTGGCACTACAGTTCAAGGAGGGCCAGGACGTACTGAGACTGGTGTCACACCTATTGTGACCTCTGTATACAAGGGGGTGATTTCGTCAGAATCAGGCCTGGCCGGTGTTCAGAGTACCCCCAACCAGGTACGTATTAGGGCTAGGTGTACTCATGGCCAGGCAAGATTCACCTAACCTATCCTGACAAGGCGGGGCTAAATCTCGGATCCTCTTGCTTCGTAGCTCAGTGCCCTGCCACTGCTCTTATCAGGCCCAGTTAGGCTGCGTCCCACCATACTCGGTTAACGCTAAACTCCAGTTCAATTCCAATTATTGCACGATAAAAACCGAATTTAACTGAGGTTTACCTGTTAAAGAGTATGGTGAGACGCAGCACGCAGCCTTAGTGTTCGTTAAAGTGTGCATACATTTTTAAAAATTTAAAAACAAATTTAGAAAAAACATCATAAAAAAATCTAATTTCTAAGGATGCATTCCGCTGTACCCAGTTAAGAGAAAACTGGAGATTTTCTCCCATGTTTACCATGTTACATTTCTGAGAAAATCGGTGTTTTTCTCTTAACTGAGTATGGTGGGACGCACTCTAAGTAAAGTTGTCCTTCCGTAGAGCGCAGTACCTTGCCATACATGAATTCCCACTGCACTAGTGTAATGTACAGTGTAGACAAATAAAAATCATGTTACTTATTCTTTAGTGTTTTTGCAGTGATCTTCGAGCACGTCTGGAGCTTGCTGTCGTGTCGGTGCTCGCCCTGGTGTCTGACCGTGACCGAGAGCTTTCTTACGATGACTACTCATCGGACAATGAATCCGGAGGTGCGACTTGGAGTGCGAAAGTCGCCCGTGCTGTTAGGAAACAGCTGGCGGTAGCTATTAGAGATCTCATGCACCATGGACTTGTTTCGGTAGGTTACTTAAGCTGGCCGTATACTATGCGTCCTGGAATGGAGGGGCTGGAATGGCAACTCAGGGATGGCGGGTAGCCACCCAATTACTGCCATCCCTTCCCACTAACCATACGTCCGGGGATGCCACCTCGCCGAACGTCCGTCCAGGACGCATTGAATGAGGCCAGCATTACAGTTATCATATTGTTCGAAAAAAGTAACGACAGGTATTAGATCTACCATCATAAACTTGTGCCGTATTTTACTGTTGAAAATTTGTTTATTTGGTGTTATCTGCTTATAACACTTATAAGTTATAACACATTTGTTCACTCAGCAGCGAAGTGATGCGTTCATCTTTATAACCTAGATATGAGCTTATTATTTATGGTTTTAAACTGTAACTATGCTACAACAGTTTAGATGTAAACATTCAGCTGTTTGGTATAATAACGAGCAGTGGAACTAGTTTCTGAACAAATTAGCCCCTAACTACTGTATATCTTTTTGAAACTTCTTGTAAAAGTATACAGTGTACCACTCTTGTGGTGAAAAACGCCCACTATTACCTCTTTTTGAATTTTAGGTGGAGGCAAGTACTAGTCTAGTGCCGTTTCTGGGCTGCTTCCCGTCAAAAGGACCAGACGTTCAAACAATGCACGCATGGGAGCTTATATTGCAATACTACGACTTAAAAAATGGCGCCAGGTAACTGACTAACAGATGCACTTAACAAATTATTAGCTATTTTTTCCCGATCGCAAGACGAGAATTAGAGCTCTAAAATGTATAAACTGCTACCTGAAATCCGACTGGGTCGAGGGCAGTTCGTGCATTTCTACCTTTTTTCGATTAATACCTTTATAGTCATATTTTAAGGCCCAAATACACCATGACCAGCGTCAGTCGCTGAAAGATGGGTCAGTAGTTACCACTCTGGCCCACGAAAGCAGCCTTCAGCAGTGCTGCTGCCCACACAATGGACTCTACCACTCTACCCCATACACGATCACAGTGGCCCATATGTGACCATGCTGGGCGATATAGTGGCAACATCAGCCAGCTGAGTTGCCTACGTAGTGGCGTTGGTGTACACTGGCTGAGGATCGCCTATGGTGGAATTGAGACATTCTGATGTTTATGAAATATAATGCTGATCCTTCTTCATATCTTTTAAGGTTTAACTCCACACCCGCTCGTAAACTATCGGAGAGTTTTAATCTTAACATCGTGGGAAGTACAGCAGTGTCACACAAGCAAGCCTTGCTTAGTACCATCGGACAGATTTTGGCTGTTCATACCCAGTTCAAGAGAAGTTACGACGCACAATTCAAGGCATTCATATGCACTGCTCTCAAGTAAGTTTAATTTTATATATTTTCGATTTTGGGCTATTAAACTTGGATGAGAGTAAACTCAATTATATCCAGGAGTGGACGGACTACGCGAATACGAATTATCGTTGCTGAACTCTTTTAGATCATTGTATCCCCTCTTTCTTAAGTCTACTTCTTGTTCTGGACAAAAGTAATTTTGAATTTTTTCTTTAGAACAATTGGGTATTGTTACTCTCGTCCATAAGTGACGTGGACTATAGTATTTAGCACGAAAGCGCTGGTGTTAAGCGAAAAGCGGAGAATTATTATAAGTAGCGAAGCCGAAGCCGATTCAATAGCAGATTTAGCGTGGATCCTCCCAGTGATCTATGAAGAATAGCAGCTCTGTTGGACGAATAGCTTAAAAAACAGTCGTGGCCAAGGTTGGTTAAGTTTTTTGCTTGTTTTTGGCAGTTGTAAGAAGCTGGGCGTGTGGCTACGACTTATCTTCCGATGTCAGACGCTGATCGACACTTACTACGAACCCTGGAGCTACGTCGTCAGAACCGGCTTCGAGGACAGTCTTCAGAGTTTGGACAAACTCTCCCGAGTCTCATTCTTCCTTCCAGTGGATACTGCAGTTCACCATTTCCAAAATATTCGGGATGCGTTTTAAATGATTTAGTTTTAAGGCTATGGGAATCTTTTAAGGCCGCACTACTGGAGCTATGAAACCCAGGTAGGTTGCGTTCCACCGTACTCGGTAAAGGGAAATTTCCTCGGGAAGTAGGCACGTAAACATGGGACAAAATCGACGGTTTTCTCTTAACCGAGCATGTTGGGTCTCAGCCTTAATGAAGGCATTATTACACGGTATACAGAACCCGGGTAAGATGAGTAAGTTAACAGTGAAGGGGTTATTCTAGTTCTCAACCCGCCATCAACGCTGTTACCTGTTCACTTACCCTGGCTTTGTATCTCGCTTTTAAGGCCTTTCCAAGCACATTGTGGGAAAATTACGGATCATAGATAATGGAGAACCGGTAAGGTAACCAACCCGGGTTTCTCATTTCATGTAATAAGGCCTTAAGAGTTTGTGGCAACGATAGAGGAGATATTCCGCAATTTATTCAGCAGTTCCCATTTGTGGATGCAAAAGAATGTTTATAGATACATATTGTAACTCTCATCTCCGTAGGTTAAAAATTCTGTCTACCAACTCGACAACTACTGCAGAAACCGGCTTATTTCCGAGATTTTCGACCATTGCAACCATTTTCGCCATTGATTAAAATATTTTGCAGAACCAGGTGAAGATTCATGTCTCTTTGAGAAATGAGTGAGTTCTGAAAACTCACTGAAGGCACTGCACTTTTTCAAAGAGAAGGAGGACCACACAGCGCCCGCAGTCGAAGTTTTTCAGTTTTTCCTTCTCGAAGAAACATGAATCACCACCCAGGCCTGCTTCATGGCTTCAGCGCTCAATACTTAGCTGACAAGAGAACAAATGGAAGTGCTGTGTATTGGGATAGGAGCAAGTCAAACTGACCAGCCAGATTTGTAGATTTAATTTGACCAGGTTCACCTGCCAGGAGCTGTGAGCTGCCCTTATTCCAGTACATGCCAACCTGTTTTGATCACTGGTCAATTTATCTACAGGTCAAATAGGGCCGATCATTTATTTGACTAATCACTTTGAGAACGGTCCTGTGTGTGACATACGACATACCTACTAAAAATCAGATATCCATGATGATCGGAGTTACAGTTTTTAGACTTAACGGTTGACGTTAGAATTATGAACTAAAACTAAGGTACATTTTCTGGAGTATTTTGCGTCGTTCTAGCAAGTAAAGTAGCTCGGAAACGTTAAGCGTTTAGGGAACTGTGTTCAGTGAATCAGTCACTTTTCTTGATCTTGTCTTTTTCTTCACGTATTCTACTCAATCGCTTAGTTACTACTTCGGGAGAAATACCAGTGTATCGTATATTTTGTGTATCAACACCGAACAAAAGATGAATGTACCATACCCCTATATACTCTACCCCAGTCCAGGGTAAGGAAAAACGCATTCATTTCCATCAAAACAACAGGATATTGTTTATTTTCTATTACTCGCAACCGCAGCAGGTCGTATGAATTTCTGAGGGCCCAGTTACAGCACTCATATTTTTTTTATGCACTTTTTCTTGAATCAACTGAAATTTAATTAGATTTTTCAGAGAATCAAAAATGAAACGTTGAAATTTTCTTGATGCAATTTTTATTGATAAAAATATATAATCCAAAATACTAGTTTGTAACTGAGCTCTTTTTGGTTTTGTCAGCAATGGAAAAACTCTCCCACACTGCTATCGAAGACTGGAATATGGAGTAATAAAGATGTTGATGTAGGATTTGAAGACAATACCTCTGTCGTGGAAGTAAGTAAAAGGAAACATTATTGTTAGAAAAAATAAGTGCTATCACTGTCTGATAATATTAATCCATATCTAAAATAGAAGTTCATGTTATTTTAGGTGTTGTAACAACTGAAACGTCTTTATTCTTTATTTCCTGTTCCTTTATGCTCTTATTTATTTATTTATATTTTATACATACTTACCTCGATTATTATTTTATTATCAATATAGAGTGTAATTTATGACGTTGAAACTGTTTTTTTTTTTTTTTTTTTTTTTTTTTTTTAACGCGCGACGTTCAGAGAACATATGCGCCGATGAGTTGCTTTATTAGATGTTTTTGGCCGAAGCCGAAGATGAAGTGGCCGAAGCCGAATATGAGTGGGCCGAAGCCAGTTTAGTAGTGGGCCGAAGCCAATACATCCATGTCGGAAGCGGAAAATTTTTCCGTTCCGCCGGGATTCGAACCCGGACCTCTCAGGACACAAAGCGGACCCCTTGACCACTCGGCCACTGAGAGGCACAAACAAAAAAAAAAACTGTTTTATCTATCTTTAAACCTTTGAAACATTTGTTTTTCCATTTTTACCTGGATTTTTTTTTTTTTTTTTTTTTTTTTTTTAATAAAAGGCTTTACTTAGCTATAGCTAAGGCTATATTGCCTGTACAAAGTTTACATTGCAGTGGGAAAGTAATTAAACAGGGTCATACAATTTGACGTCCTGGAGGAAGGAGATGATTGCAGCTATCGTGGTTTTCGAAGTGAAAAGCTTGGATGAGAAGTCATCGGGGATCTTGTGTCGGTGGCGCTGAAAGGTAAACACAGGGCAGTTGGAGAGGAGATAACGGATAGTGAGCTTTGGCGTAGTAGGACCAAAAACCTGAGGGGGGGGGGGGGCTAACCCCCCCAGACCTTCTCCTAACCTGGGGGGTATAGGCATGACATTATGTGACGTTATGTTTAGTTCAAAAAAATCCTGGGGGTGGCTTAACGGCTTCTGGGGGGGGGGGGGGGGGCGAAGCCCCCCCAGACCCCCCCCCCCCCCACGCCTATGATAGTTAGGCGTTCCTGACATCCATTACAGGTAGGTGGAAGCGTGCCTTCCAGTAGATGTCCATGCGTAAGTCTGGAATATCCAAGTCGGACCCTTGTTAACACGATGGAGTCTCGCCTGTTCCAGGGGCCAGGGAATGAATAAGAAGCTGTAACGTTAGGTTGGAAAACTCGAAGTTGCGCTGCTGATCTAGACCATTCCCGTTGCCATGCTTGTGTCAGCCATACTTGTGTCTTGGGTTTTATGTCAAGTGATGTGGAGAAGCAGCCATCTGTCAGCGGTTGCAGCTCGGGCTAAAGTGTCAACTGTTTCATTCCCCGATATTCCAACATGGCCAGGAGCCCAGGCAAGGGTGACGTGCCGTCCTGCTGTTGACAGCTGATGACAGAGGCAGCTGGAGTGTTTTTTTTTTAAAGTAGGTAGGTAGGTGGTGAGTATGGAGGACTTTGGAAGGATAAGATGTAAAAAACACTTTTTGGAACTCGGGGGACTCCAAGACCATGAAAAACAAAAAAATTCAAAATTGAATAGAGTGAGCCATATCTATAGATGTACGAGACTCAGGCAGTGTTAATGCAAGATGCACTGGTCAACTTGCGATTCTCAGTTTCAACTAAAATGCGTTGAGCGGCGGGATCAATAACTGCTTATTTGAGAGACACAACTGTTGCGCAGAATATCTGAATGCAGGTATGTGCGCACGTGTGGGTACTTATCTACAGCTCAATCGATTGAGACTCAGCAAGCGACATCCGGTCCTTCATTGTGATTGGTAGGAGACTAATGGAGGAGGCAGGGGGCTCAAACTGATACGTGTTGCGTCAATATCAGCAACTTCTCCACAACACTATTATTACCTATCATTGAATTTTTAACCTTTTGCGCCCAGTTACATCACACTTTTGTGCGTCTCATTGGTCCAGCGGTCAAGGGATGTCCTGAGAGGTATGGGTTCGAATCCCGGTGTAAGGGAAATATTTTCCACTTATACGACATGGATGTTATAGGTACCTATTGGCTTCGGCCATGAAGGTACCTACTTATACCTAATGATACCATTAGGTACCTACCTATTGCTACCGGTTTTCGATTCCATTCGATTTGTATAAACATATTAAACAACTTATTTTGGAAAAATTTGAAGCAAAATTTCGTTCAACAATTTTGGATAAGATACCTAATTTGACGTAGGTTGGCGCCATTCACATTTATTGACCGATTGTCATGAAATTTGGTTCTTGTGTAAAACTATGTAACTTAAACATCTGCCGACCAGAATTTTGTTATCTTCAAAATTACGGCCGTTTTTGTCGAAAAAGTGTTGAAAATGAGTTGAGAATGAGAAACCATGTTTTTGAATGGTCGAAACGCATTTGGGACTACATTAATAAAATGACAGTCATGAGATTTTGTGTGACTGATCTCAGATAGATGCTCCTGGGACATTTTCAACACTTACTGTATACTGTGAAAATATTATAAATAAAAATATTGTATTGTATTGTAATTAAACATCAACTGTTTCCATCCATGACTGTGGGCGAAGGGGGGGGGGGGGGGGGGGGAGGGGGCCCGGGAGTGGTCCGCATTGGGGCCCGCGAACGCTGTGGGCGGCCCTGCAGTGATAGGGTGCGACGAGCCATCAAGGACAACGGATGGAGAGGAGGGGGGGGGGGGGGGGGGGAGGGGCAGGGCAGGGCAGGTATCGATTTTCTCTATGGCACAGAGCTTATTTCTGCTCCGCGTCTTGGTGATTTTACTCATTACTTTATTGTTTTCCACTGATAAGAGGTAAGAGTGGGTTTTATTACTCATTGGAAGCGTGGAGCCAAGTACTTGTCTAGTTATTAGTTAAGTATTTAGAGTAACGTGAGGGCAGTCAATGTTTAAAGATTTGTAAGGTTATGGATTTTGCCACCGCACGTTTCTGATTTCTGCCTGATGCCTCCCTATGATACCAAGACTGCGTAAATTAAACTGATTGATTTTTTTTTGTCGTAGCTTCAGTCATGGAACCTCGTGATTATGAAAACATCGGGTAAGTTGTGAGGTAGATATTTTATTCGCCCGTGTAGGGTGGATAGGTAAGTAGGTAGGTACCTACCTAATGTCTTTGATTAGCACTGCCAGTGGGAAAACAATATTGATGCATGTTAATCAATTGAGATTGTAATACTTTCATGGACTGAAAAAAATGTCTTCGTGGTCAATACAGGATTTATATTGACCTGACTTGTCACCAATCTTGACACTGCGGCCGGTAGTTCAGTTGCCATCCGAAGCTCCTACGGTTCACTCGACTATAGTTTCAGTGCTCAGTTAATCCAATCTTACTACTATTTATCTAGTGATAAGTAAATTCTTTTACTACTTTTGTGCTATAAGACAATTTTACCCTCTACATCTACGGTCTTCGGGGCGCCCCGCGTCTGCTCATCTGCTGCACCGCCGGTAAGTCTTATAGCACAACTTCCCCAAATACGTCTCTTTCTCTATGGTCCTTCGAAAATTTTACTTGCGTATCCTATGTTTTACAGCGTAACACTGTGTCAAGTTTGGTGTGACGTCATACTGACTGACTGACGTAACTTACATACCTACTTCGGCTGTACTGTACTTAAACTGTTATACTGTTCCTGTACTACTTTAGGGCAGTAATACGCAGATTTCACTTATTATCTGTGAATTGCGTTTCACGCGAACGATAAAACGTTTACTTTTCCTTGTAGGGAAGTGCAGGCTTCGCACGGTCCGTACAAGCCCAATTCTAACTTGTTTACGTTAAACTTTCCTTACTGGGCTACTGCCATGGAAGATATAGGTAACTTAACTTAAAACTTAATTTCACTTCACTTAACTTACTTAAAGAATTTTCTGGTTGGCAAACTCAAACTCCTACTGTTACCCTATTACTCCCATACTGTATCACGTTTATTTCCATTTCTTTCCTTTGCTATGGAAGATACTTAATTACTTAATCACTACTTAATTACTTACGCTAAATATCCCTTACTTCACTTAAACTACTAAAATGGAAAACTTAAAAAGTTTACAACTTCTCGAAATCAAAAAGATAGACGTGGAAGATATTTACTCTAAACTTTCTAATCTTGTTGTCATAGCAAAAGGTTATGACATAACTGAAACTACGCTCTTCCGTTTAAAAATAGAGGAAGCTAAAGAACTGCAAAAGCATCTAATGCAGCATATCAAAGAAATACGGATTATTTATATCAAAAACCCCGAATGTACTAAACTGATAGATATTAGAAAACTTTTGAAAAATTCTGATGAAGTCATTGAAACGCTCAATGTTCTCTATTGTGAAAGTCTTGATGCTACTACTGCATGCACTGCTACCCCAAAAACTGATTTATTTACTTTTCCTACTCAAGCAACTGTGTCAGCGTTGCAACTATCTCCTACTGAAATTGAAATATTTTCTGGTGATACCAAGACCTACTCTAAATTTATAAACAATTTTAAAACTGTCATTGACTCACATACTTTACTGAAGAAAACTGAAAAATTTCTTTATTTACAATCCTACTTGTCAGATGAACCATATTTATTCGTGTCAAAACTCCCCTTACCTGATGCAGGCTACGATCAAGCGCTTCAAGCCCTTGACTTATCGTACTCTGTACAGAAAACAAGCGGTACGACACGGTCGGACAAAACTTTACCTGTTTATTTGCGTGATTCCTAGAAAAAAACCCTCGGTTAAATGATTGGAGACGGAAAAACTTTTTGACGAAAGGAATGGCCCCAGAATGTTCTCCCGAGTACTTAGAGACCCCACACGACATACTTCGGCAACCACCCAAAACTACCCCCTAAAAGGAGGTGGGGTGGATGGGGAAGCTCGGAAAAACGTTTTGACAAAATAAATTGCCTCAGACCGTTTCCCTGAGCATTTTGGTACCCCATACAACGTACTTTGGAAAGTATCCAAAACTCCCCCCATAGGGGGGGGGGTGTGGCGAAAAATCATTTTGACCATATAAATTGCGTCAGAACGATCTCCCGATCATTTTGAGCCCCCACAACCCATATTTCGCAAACCACTCAAATCTACCCCCCTTAGGGGGTGGGGTGCTTGGATACGTTCAGAAAAACTTTTTGATACAAAAAATTGCTTCACAACGTTCGCCCGAACAGTTTGAGACCCAATAAGCCGCACTTTAAAAGTCACTCAAAATTGCCCCACCCCCCCCCCCCCCTGAGGGGGATGCTCGAAATAAGCCATATACCATTTGTGACGAGTATGGCCGTTGTCACGTGTCATATCCAGAACTACTCATATACCACAAACAACTGAATCCACTGATTTCACCCTTTTTTAGGTCCAGGGGGGACTTCCCCCCTTCCAGGGAGTTATGCGGGGGTAGTGGGTGGTATCATTGGATTCGTAATTATTTGTTCTATAATTTCCCAAAATTTGATCAAAATCGTTAGAGCCGATTTTGAGCAAATATTTTTTTTCTACTTTTTGGGGGTGTTTTAGGGGGGTAACCCCCCTTAATTTTAAGGGGGGGGGGGAAATGGGCTTCTGGATTTTTATTTCTTCCAATTTTAGAAAGGTCACTACCGATTTTGAAGAAAATTGGTTGAAAAGTGTGCCGTCCAGGTCAATGCCACATACATAGCTACATACATACATACATAGCTACATACATACATAGCTACATACATACATACATACATACGTACTGACACGGCGTACCTGACCTCTTCTAAAAATTCCTGGGGGCAAACTTTTCGTCGTATGACAAAAGTGAGTTGGTTTTCATATTCCGAAGGCATGGACGTTTCCGAAATGTATATGCAAGTTCCAATCGCTTTTGAGGTCTGGGAGCAATGACGCGACGGTTCAAAGTTGAGGTTTGCCGAAAATTGGCCCGCACAAATACAATACTATACCTTACGTATACTCCGTATACAGGTAAAGTAAAAACGAAACTGTTCAAACTGTAAATCTTAAAATCAAGTCACCTTTCGATTTTGACTTTTCCCACTATGATAATGAAAATTGTACTCAAATCCTGCCTCAACTAGAACTGTCAGATTCCCACTTATTGTCTAATGTTAACAAGCTAACTGATACTCTGACGAAGGAAACTACTTAAGAGGACGCTATACCTGACGGTGCATTTTTTGCCGCCCATAAGATTAACATTGCGAGCGGCGATTCATTTTCAAGGTTTACCTAAGGTTGGAAAGACACAAAATTTTGCCTGTACCTAGCCCTAACAATGTTCTAGGTCGTGTTCGAAGCAGATTTCCCAATTTCTCACTGGTTTCTTTTATTGCAACTGTTTTGCAAATTCTAGCATCGCATACCTCAAGAAAAGTGCTGTATCTCGAAAACCAGTAAAAAAAATGGGAAATCTGCTTCGAACACTCCCTAGACTAGAACATTGTTAGGGCTAGGTACAGGCAAAATTTTGTGTCTTTCCAACCAAGGGTAAACCTTGAAAATGAATCGCCGCTCGAAATGTTAATCTTATGGGCGGCAAAAAATGCACCGTCAGATATAGTGGACACTTACCTGACGGTGCATTTTTTGTCGCCCATAAGATTATCATTGCGAGCGGCGATTCATTTTCAAGGTTTACCCTTGGTTGGAAAGACACAAAATTTTCCCTATACCTAGCGCTAACAATGTTGTAGGTCGTCATCGAAGCAAATTTCCCAATTTTTTTTACTGGTTTTCGAGATACAACACTTTTCCCCTTAAAAAATTGAGGTATGCGATGCTAGCATTTGCAAAACAGTTGCAATAAAAGAAACCAGTGAGAAATTGGAAAATCTGCTTCGATGACGACCTACAACATTGTTAGGGCTAGGTAACAGGCAAAATTTTGTGTCTTTCCAACCAAGGGTAAACCTTGAAAATGAATCGCCGCTCGCAATGTTAATCTTATGGGCGGCAAAAAATGCATCGTCAGGTTAAGCGGACCCTTGATGTTGAAGTTATGGCATTGAATGCCTGAAGTTGAGTCATTCTCAAGAACGGAGATATTTAAATATAAAGAGAGAAAAGAGAGTATGTGAAATTATTTGGCGAAGCGAATAAGTAAAAAGTTGCCCACCTAAAGTCTCAGCAGTAATAGAATAGGAATAGAAATTTGAGAGAAAACACAAGGCGCAGGCGTGGAGACTAACTGGGTGCATTGGATTTCAGTGAAATGATGAACCTTCAAGACACCAACCAAATTTTCGTGGGTTCCATCCCTGCCAATCTCACCCGACAAGCGTTAATAAGTCATTTCGGCCAGTATGGTACCATTGTAGACATCGCAGTGCACACTGGATTCGCATTTATTTCGTTTTCTACAAAGAGGTTTGTCGATTTCGGTGTATTCAAATGGAATCTTAGAAATAGCTCAGTTTTTATACCTTTTTTGTTACTGTCTAGGAGTTAACAAAGTGAAAACCATTTGACTTGAGCTAGCCATAAACTAGAAGTACTGCTTGTGTCCTGTGTGGTGTTGTAGGTAGTTTTTCAAGTAGCCTTCTGAGTTAGAGAGAGGGTGAGAGCTTCTAATCAAATCAAAATGCAATGCTTTCCAGGGAGGCTTCTGCAGCTGTTGGGGCACCAAGAAGGACGAGGCCATTTAATATTATAGTGGATTTCGCCCGTAAAAGGCGTCCCTTATTACCAACCCCGCCGGAAAACACCAATGATGACCTCACACGGCGTGATGTCTTCAAGCTACAACCTACAGTATCGTAAGCCGTAGCGTCAGAATTACTATGAGAAATAATGAATGGCAAACTTCAGGTTTAAAAAGTAGATCCAGTGCATCTTCTAGAATTATTCTGGGATAAACCTGTTGTATGTCTGAGCAGCAGCACCAATTTTTTTTTTTTAGTCATTTAACAGAATCCCGGGTTATCTGTATAAAATCTGCACGCATTTCCAGGACTTACTGGATTTATCTTTGCATATATTATTAAACCTTCATACGCATGATTTGTCGATATGGGAAAACATTGGCACGTTCTCCTGGATCGGCGGTTTAAAAAAGTAAATATGCACTGACAGATTTGGAAGCAACTTTAGTGATAATGGTAATAAAAGTCCTTTTACTGGACATCCAGAATGAAACCCTGGAAAATAAGTTATTCTGCGGAGCCGTTTCCCTCGTGATTAATGTAAAACTAACCAAATGCAGCCGCCCATGTGTTGGCCAAATTGGTCCTACAAACTTCTAGTGGTTTTGCTACTTTTTACTTTCTCGCCCGTATGTAATACCTACATGGGATGAGAATGTTATGTCTTCGTGCAAAATTTCGATTTTGAGATTTTGGGTTTCCCATGATCCTGGAGGTCCCCCGAGTCCAAAAAAGTGGTTTTTAAAAAATGTCCGTACGTACGTACGTACGTCAGTCTTTCGCGCAATTGGACGTCACACCACTCGTACGATTTTGCTCAAATTTGGTATGTAGGTACCTAATGTAAACATCTGGACATGTTTTTTGATAAATTTTTATAACTCAAAAATTGCGCCTGCTATGGTCAAAAAAAGGCAAAAAATCGTGTTTTTTGTCAGTTAAGAAGAGCTGGAAGCTACGTATATAAAGTTGGAACTTTGAAAATTTGCGAAAGTGATTTTGAATAGTTGCTTTTAGGTCTTTTACAATCATTTGGAGGTGGGCCAATAACTTGGCCCAGTTTTGACCCAAACGCGTTGGTCTTCACTCCGGTAGCACTATTCGATCGATTTCAATAAAAATTGGTAGGGAGGTGTACTTTAACCTAGTTTGATGTTTTACCGAACGAAATTTATCCAACATAATAATTATGGCCAATATTGGCATTATCGTAGGAAAATTTTCCAAAAATGGAAATCACGTTTTTGATTGGTTAAGACGGATTTGCAACAACCCTAATCGACAGATTTCCTTGAAAATTGGTGAAAATAGTTTCAGATAGATGCTTCAAGGTCATTTTCAATAGATTTTTAATTACTTGAAAATTAACGCGGTGACATGGAAAATAGAAAACACGTACTTTGCGCGTCGAACGACACTTCACCATTTGACGGATATGTTTGAAATCCGGTGGGTGGGTGCCCAACTGATTTGAAACAGATTCATTTTTGTTTTATTTTTTTCTGATGAAAATAGCCCTATGATGTGATTTTAATATCGAATATCTCTGACGTTGAAACGATATTTTTCTCTGTATTTCCCGAAATGTATTGGACGGTAATGTTTTATTTTATTGGCTAATCTCCGTAGGCTAATCGTGCTGATTTTTTTTCTTTCTAGAACCGTCAGTATAAGTGACAACGACTTAATGGACGAAGAATTTGAGGTAAAGTATCAGAACCTGACAAGTAGTTTTGTGGTCATATGATTCTGTTCCCCTTTCTACATATTTTTATTGCCAGCGTTGAAAGAACTTTGACGTTGGCAATGGAGGTAACAGCAGGTTGCTACCGTCGTTTTGGAATCCTCATTATTATTATTTTTATGTTTTCGTCGAAATCTACCTAGGTATTGTAGTGATAATACTGCTAGCTTTCCATCTCTGGGGTCCCTGAACCTCAAAACCACCATCCGTTATAAATATTTAATAAAAATTGGTGTATGTAGGTATTTCACCAACTTTTTGCATTTGCTTTGCTTTTCTCTGATAAATGACTTCAAGTTGGAGGAAATCGTACAAAGGTGGACTTTTTAACGATTTAAAGGAAATTTGAACTAAAAACCCTCTCTCTCAAAATTATTATTTCACAAATTCAGAATCAATTTAGCCAGAGCGCGGCATGGACCTCCTTTCGAACACTTTTGATTACACTGCGAGAAAGCCATGTGCTACCTTCTGTTACAGGAGTGCTACGGCTGCAGCAACTTGACTGACAAATTCTGTAAGCTCTGCGGAACTCATTTCTGCAGCACTAATTGCATGAAGTTAAAAGTGGACTACCACGTGACCTTCTGTCAGACGCTTGTGTAAGTATCCGTGGCGATGATGTTCAGATATTGATCTGGTACGGTGCCCTAGGACCACGGACTGTTTTTATTTGCTCACTTAGGGTGCGCCCCACCATACTCGGTTAACGGTTAATCTCCAGTTAAATTTGGTTTTTACCATGCAATAATAAGGGTGCGTCCCAACATACTCGGTTAATGGTTAAACTCCAGTTAAATTCGGATTTTACCGTGCAATAATTCAAATTTAACTAGAGTTTAACGTTAACTGAGTATAGTGGGACACACCCTAAGGATGGGTTTAAGTTAAATTTATAAAGAAATGACGCATATATTTATCTTATGGGAAGAGGCTAACTGTTCTTTAAACCTCGCGACAGCACTTGCCATATAAGCTAAAAATATGCTTGGGATATTTATAAATTGAACTTGTCGTTAAACTGGTCTGGTGAAATCCATCGTAAGGGCTACTACAGAGGCATTAGTCAGATATTTGATGCGCCCTATCCCGTGACACGGAGAATTAGCGAACAAAATAGTGTGATGTATGGCACAGGAACTGCGCAACCTGTCGTAGCCCGTATTTTTATCGTGCATGGTTTCTGAAATATCTTTCTTAAACTCGGCAGACTAAAAAAATAAATAAGCTGCACTTTCTTTCAGAAAATCGCTATCTCCTAAAACATTGCAGACGATTTGTTTAAAATTCGACTCAAATATTAATTACGGGGTTGACAGAGAATAAATATGTAAGTCGGACCCTTGAAAATGTTGCCACTTATCATTTGATTATCGGTAGTCAGTCTTGTGTGTATTTGTAATTTTTGTTGCATTTTCAGAGTTCCGGTCCCAGTTCAGCCAAAGCCTTTGACTCGGCCTCCTTTGGATGCCAATCTGCTCGCGATCACTGATGGTAGGGGTTTTTCTGGAAGTACTTATGGGGAATCTTATTACAAGAAAGACAATTTTATTAACACTTGTGCTAGAGATAGGCGTAGTTTTACCGGAATGTACAGAGAAGGGAGAGGGAGACAGAGTTTACCCTCAACACGACTAAATGAATATGATGCTGGCGGCTCAGTCTATCCAATGGCAAAGCCACCACCGGGCTCAAGATTCACACTGCCAGTACCCCCGCCTAATCCCTATCCACTCGGGTGTCGCACACGATTTAACTTGGAAAATTGG
Organism: Mesopsocus fuscifrons; assembly: GCA_950004255.1. Lineage (NCBI taxonomy): Eukaryota > Metazoa > Arthropoda > Insecta > Psocodea > Mesopsocidae > Mesopsocus > Mesopsocus fuscifrons. Next base: position 4,956,765 of record OX465378.1, read on the forward strand.
CGTCCAACAGGCGGGAGGTAAAGTTACTCGCGGCCGCGGCATCCTTAACCCACACGTGCCTCCTGGGTGGTGCGAAATGAGTAACAAAAGGGTTTATTCCGGATCTTTGGTCGCTGATTGCAAGTTGGGCTCCTGCCGCTAATATTGGGCTGAAAATAATCCACTCCGTCTTTGTCTCGTCGTTACCTATGAGTTAACAGATCCGGAATAGACCTGTAGCTTGTAGGTCGATCAGGTGGTTCCCTTATAGCCATCCTGACACGCCAGAGGGTCTCTGATAGGTTGCCACGGGGGAGACATAGATCCCGGGGGGTGGGAGCATGACAGGGCCAGGCAGGTGGGCAGCTTCCTCATAGCTGTACTACTCGCCGCGGGGGGTGCACATCAGGACCCGGCTTTTACCAATTGCATTTTGACATTTACAACACTTAGAACAACTCTTCTTTACCTGTCGCTTGTTATCATTGCTTGTAACGTTGCTCTGCGTATTGTAATGCTTGCTTTGTTGGTCTCTGCTGTTCTGCTTGCATTTTTTCAGGGAAAGGGGAATGGTAAGTATGATGACTAACCCCTTTACTACATTGCGATACACCTCACCCCACCCATACAAGGGAACCGGGCCAGATTCTGGTTTGGAAACACTGCACCAACATTCACGGCCCCTGTGCAAGATAAGTATTCTCTCCACAATTGTTAGTCTCCCTAGAAGTAATAGGATCGCATATAGGATTGGTTAGACATCAGGTGGCTCCAATCACAATTGAGATCGGTAGGTTGACTACCGGAATGATTCAACCCGGTAAGGGAGGCGAAGAAGGCTGGGTGGCAATAGGCGAGGCAATTTGCGGCAAGGGGGACGGGTCGGGCAGACTGAATACTGGGGGCACATCTACAGACGAGAGCAGGAACGTCTCATCCGTGAAGCGAAGGCATGGAACCTCGCATGGAAGGTTGGACGACCATGCTTGATATGGGAGGACAGCTTGGAACAGATACCCGCAACTTACCTTTCTCATGTCGTCACTGCGGACAGACAGTGGGTAATCGAAGACGTTCAGTGACTCGGCGGGGTTCGTAAAGCATGAACCGACAGTGTGGGGTCCATACTAATCTCCATCGCCGCCCAGCAAGGCATTGGAGTGGGTCAAAGAGCGGTGACGGAGTAGTTCGGAATAACCAGATCTAGTGGCCAATGACGCTGCGGCCGTACAAAAGGGCCATCGGAATTTTGGACTCAAACACGCCGCGATAACAAAAGGGAAAGGGTCGACTCCAAGACTAGAAGGAAGAGAGATACTATGACCAATCTAGGAGCAATCCCGGGGCAGGCTGGTCCGATTCAGCGTCTCCCCGCTGTTGGTTGGGAGAGTCTTCACAAAAATAATTCATTTGCTCCGTATGCGTTACCGGGACATATTCGCAGACGGGAACTAGGCCATATTCTTCGGGTGGTAGAAGCCTTGGCACCTCACAGGAAGGGCGCTCGTGCTTCACATGGGAGGACGGCAGGGAACAAGTCTTTAGCCGTTAAACTTCCACCAGGAACACTGGGAACAGGCGGGGGACAATCGCAGACCTTTCAATGACATGACGGCATCCCTATACGACCAGGCTGAAAGCGAAGGAACCATGCCAACCTCCCTGTCCAGCGACGGCAGTAGCTTCCCATAGGCAAAGGTGCAGATAGGCATTTAGGACGGGTGTGGGACGGAATCAGCCGGCGGAAGTAAGCCGCAAACATGACAAAGGGCAGGGCAGATTAGCGAAGGGCTAGGCTTAATATTTCAGGGTCACCACCAAAGCTATTCAATCTATATTTCCAATCTATCTCTTCCTCTTCTCTTTATCGTTATTCTCTTCCGCCATAGTCGTGACCAACAGGACTGGCACTGTTATTGTTATTGAACGGAGAGGAGGCCCTCGGGCCTTACTCCGGATGCTGGATGCTGGATGCTGGATGCTGGAAAATTGGCGTCCAACAGGCCAGATGGAGGCGAACGTGTTCAATTATCCTCCGCCTCGTGAAGGTAAGTTGTGTGGCATGCCACGTAACTAACAGCTTCTCTAATCCAGGGTTATAGATGCTGATACAGATAGAACATCTATTAGTTTCTCCGCTTAGTTGTTATGTAGGTAAATGAAGAAATCAAAATGAAACGATTATTTATGTAATATCGCCGTAATTGCAGACAAAAATTTTATTTGCATTTGCACTCCATGGTCTTCATAGGTGCTCTTAAAAGTATAATAATTATATTAGCATGAAGGGTGAGCCTATTTCGCAATAATTTCAAAAATAGGAGTCTAAACGAAAAAGTTGCTTGATTTTCCTCAACAGGCGGTCGGAAGAACCTTGACCATTTGACACCAGCGGGAGCAGAGGTTCAATTTTCGATTCCAGAGAAAGTTCCTCTGAGCGTTCGGATGAATCGCGTGAAATTAGGCCATGCTAACAAGCACCCTACTGAATCCAGCACCGTCACGAACAGTGGAGCAAGTCCTAGTAACGACAAACTAGTGCTGCCGTCTGAATCTTACCAAAACACTTCAAACACTGCAAGCCCTACTGAGGAAGCACCTCGCACCGAACAAGTCCCTTTCAACCTGAACGTACCTCCGCCTCAGGAGCCTGAGGCTCCTAAAACAACTGAAAGCCGTAAAGAAAAGGACGCACATGGTCCAAAGGAGGCGTGTCTACCGCCTGCTCCCTCGTCTGCCCGCGAGTCCTGTTCAGCGGGCTCCTGTCCTGCGGTTGAATCTTACTTCAAGGTAACGTTCAGGCTTACCTAAACGGCATTAGATTACTTTTGGACTAAAAAAATTTGATAACACTCTGTGTTTGCATAGGAAGAATTGATATTTCCACGCAGTAAAATCTTTTTCTTCAACGAAGAAATCTGTTTAATGTAATACAAAGTGTAAAAATGCAATAAAAAACAATAATATTCAACCGAGATCGACATATCTTTAATAAAAAACAGGTGATGATTCGCTTGTGGAAGTGCCTTGATAATTAGGTGGTGGAAGGTAATCTAATGTCCTGTTTTTGTTACAGGTTTCTTGCCTGTACCCGGAAAACGACGGATGGTGGGTAATCCCCGAGTCAAACCATTCAAAGTTTGACAAGATACGTGAAACGCTGGCCATTGAGAAAGTGGAGACCTTGCCAACCGACCTGGTTGCGACGGGACTCCTGTGTGCCGCGCGCTTTGAAGGGAGCTGGTGGCGCGTGAAGGTAGTTACTGCCGTCCCTCAGCTGGTCGTTCACTACGTCGACTACGGGAACACTGAGATGTGCCAGTCTGGGGACCTCCGCATGCTGCCCTCTGGCCTTCAACACATTCCTCCTCTGGTAATTCCTTTCTTTTCTAAGAGTGACTATTTTAAGCTAAGTAGAAACCGTTCTCGTTTCACTTGTATTTTTAGGTCGGCGTGGCGTAGCCCTCGTCCCTATGGTCTAGGGCCTAGGGCTAGGGGACTTACCATGTATTTACAGTAGATGCGATGGTACTCAGCTGTGAAACTGACTTTTTCCTGGTTAACCCTTTTACGGCCCTGGGCCTGCCCAGCCTTTACTTAGAAATATTTCCGAGTGCAATAAAGCGAGTAGGTAATTTACTCCAAGTCTTGCCTGGGCTTTCGGGTTAGAGCGTGGACAGAAACTACCAAAGAACAATTTGTTTCACAGGCTTTTTTCATCAAATTCGCCCCTGGAACCAGCTCAAAGTATACGGCACAAGACCTTTTGGAAACTGACATTCGGATTTGCGTTGTTGGTGAGAGCGGTGAAACAAAGATAGTAAAGGTTCAAGACTGCAAGGTACAAGGCGACGCTCTGCCAGTTAGCGAGCAGATCATCGGCGCCACTGCAGTTTCTCCAACAGAAAACCGGTATGTATCTATTTAGATGTATTTTAGAATTAAGTTTTTAATGAAATGTATCACTTTCCAACTCGGAAAAGTGCAATCTTACCTGGCAATCGAAGCTGAACATATATTTTAGAGAGGAAGGATGAGATGGTGATGGGTAGAGGGTGAAAACGGCAACTACAGAAAGATTAATTGTTATAAATGTTATACCTCCTAAGTAATGTACACGTGCTTGCATACACATACGGTAGTGGTCAGGACGGAGCTCCAGGATTTAAATCCCCGTACCTGCATTTTTTTTCTGTTTCTTTGTACATGAATGTTTTTAATTAGTCAAGCTTTCGGCGCACTTTCTCTTGATTTTGGGTCTTGAGAAGGTATATACAAGTTCCACTGGGGATGGAAACGTCTCGGAAAAATTCTATACCTAGCCAGTTACGTAGCGAAAAGTGTATATTGTATAAACCCCTAGAAGTGATGGCGAACGGGTATGAAACATTTTTTATAGTTTCCCCATTCAAAAGGTATTCGCATTCGCACTCACGCTCGTTTACTGAGTACAGTAGTGTGGATTCCCATATGGCGAGCGCGAGGACGTTGATTGGAAAATCTTCGAATGCTTGCAAGAATGCTCGCCAATTTCCCGTGTTATGGCCTGTCGCAGTACCGTCATTCGCGCAGAGAGTGCGCACTACGTACCCTACTATTATATTTACTACTACAATACTATTATATAGTCGCCGGCCGAAATGGCCGATGGCAGCGGAGTGGTGGGTACCCCCTCTACGTGGCACCAGTACCTATGAGACTGAGCTGCGAGCCACACTAGGCTTAGCTAAGCATCGGCTCTAAATAGATTTTGCCTGTATATCGTGTGGCATAGCCAATAGTGTGGGTCGCAGCTCAGCCACATAGGTACTGGTGCCACGTAGAGGGGGTACCGACCCCTCCGCTACTACTACTACTATTTTTATGTTGCTTCTGAACAAAAACGACTATCAAATAGTTCCTTGAAAAAATGCCATAAATAACCATTCCGGTGCCACTTTTTTTTTCCTTGGAACTCTGGAGTAGCTGAGAGTGTGTACAACTCCTATTTATTCCTTTAAAAGGAGAAAAGCGTCTAATTTCCTTACATACTTTTACAGGTCAAATACTGCGGTACCTCTGTCGCAGGCTACTTGCTCACATTCCTCTACAGCGCCTCCGTTGGTCATGAGTGACGGTCCTGCGAAACCTGTCCACAATGGGAGTGGTTGCACACCCCCTTCCGCCATTTCCCCTCCCGAGTCAGTGGCTAGGGGGGAGCCTCTTCTTTTCCCGCCCAGTGAACCACCACCCGTACAACGCCTGCCCTCAGGCGTTAGCGTTGCCATTCAGTTCGTTCATAGCGAGTGTGAGGTGTCAGTCACCAGCATTGACGAGGAGGAGACGTATACCGCACTCATGAATAAAGTAGCTGACATCTGCTTAAAAGGTGAAAATATGCCTAGTTTCATTTAATCTGACTCAATTGCGCGAATACCCCTCCGGGTCTTGCGCATTAATTTAAAAAAAAAATGAATCAGACAGTTACGCCTGCTTTTCATCAGTACACACACTATAACTGGTGATTTGTATTTTAAAATGTTGCTAACAAATTCGCGGCTGCATGTGGTCGTTATCTCTGTTTTATAACAAAGTCGAACTTGCCATAAACTACTCAGGCCTTCGAGAAATACCCGAGCAAGAGGTTGTGTATATCTTCTATTGTATATGAATAGTTTGATTTTTTAAATCGATCTATGCGATCAGTATCCCGCAAGAGTTACTTTCACTGGGACGGCAGATAAGTATATGAATCCATTCGTGGTTGAAGCCTTTCTGTGAAGTCTGCCCTAATTGACATTATAAATTTCTATTCTAGAAAAAGCACCTTCTGAACTGCCTGCTCCTGGCTCGATAGTCGGCGCTTTATTTGATTTGGATGAAGTGTTTTATCGTGGGAGCGTGATCTGCCATGTCGACGGGAAGGCCAAAGTGTTTTCTATTGATTATGGCAACGAGCAGCTGACTCCGCTGTCGCAGTTGCGACTTCTCCCAGAACATGTGCAGAGTGTCCCGCCTGCTGCTGTTACGGTCCGGCTCCGTGATGTCCCTCCTTGTGATTCCTTGATGGCGCGACTGCACCTTGACTCTTTGGTCCAGAAGGAAGTGACGATGGTGAGTGATTTTAAATATTATTATAATATATTTTTAATACGTTTAATTGACCTTGCCCCTCCCAAAGTAGGGAGGACGAAAGTATAATATCCTGAAGTCAATATATAGGCTTCTCAAAATTCGGAGTAAGAAAGTATCAAAAATGTTGTGAGTTGAGAATGCTGGAGAAAATATCTACCATTAAGGGCCACCATACATTCAATTTTTTACGTTTGGACTTCAAACTTTGTGAGAAAACTATTGGATATTTAAATATTCTGAAATTTTGTATGTCTTTTTAACGTCACAACTCATGAGGCTGTGTTGTGAGTTAACGATAGGTTAATTTTGGACAATTTTTTTGGTGACAAAAATCACTCGATCGTAAAATCACAACATCATCTCATGTCATGTCCTCATTATTATTTTGTTAGAATAAGCTTATAGACCGGGGGCTGAGGGGGTCTGTTCCTGACGAAGGGGAGGAAAAGGTTTGAGCCCGTGGAGCGATGGGGAGGCTCTGGTAGTTTCAGGAAACCTGAGTCTTACTGTCCGCCGTTGGGGCTTTTGGGGGCTACAAATTTTTTAAATCGGGAAATTTTCGAAAAAATCTGACGAACGGGAGGACGAAAAATTCCCCCTTCAGAAGATAGGGGGCATGCCCCAGTATATAAAAACCAGGAAATAAGACACTTCGGTTGGGGCTTTCTACCCTTAAGACGCAATCCAAAATCGGTGGAGACCGGAAAAATCTGACGAACGGGAGGACAAAAAATTTCCCCTTCCGAAGATAGGGGGCATGCCCTTGTATAGAAAAATCAAAAAATAAGACACTTTGGTTGGGGCTTTCATCCCTTAAGACGGGGTTGAAAATTTTGAAAAATTCGTCAGGACGAACGAGGGGACGATAAATTTCACCTGTGAACGATAGGGGGCATACCCTAGTATATGAAAATCAAGAAATAAGGCACTTCGGTTGGGGCTTTCTACCCTTAAGACGCAATCCAAAATTTGGCAAGTACCTCAAATTGTGCCGAAAATCAGCCCAAGAGATACCAACACCAATCAGAGTAAAAATTCACCGTTAAACTCCAAATCTTATAGTAAGACACCAAATTGGGGGGCTTCTGGGTCTTAAATCACCCCTCAAATTTTGAAATGGGCGAAAAGTTACCCCAGAACTTGCTTAGTAAGTATGATATTGAGTTTTTTCTTGTTGCTATGAATTTCTCTTAATATTATCTACAACTTTTGTCTTGTAAAGTTTTTCGTCTGAAGTAACCTTATTGCAGGGGGTGGAGGAAATGAGTCGGAAACAACTGAAAATGGTCTTATTCTACATTCTTAATGATTTTGCACTGCACTTGATGGATCAATATAAATTTAGGAATAAACCTATGGCCATCGGGCATACCGAAAGGAATTTCTTCAAATTTTGGTATTTTGATCTCTATAAACACTACTACTGTTCCGTAAATGGGATGAATCAGTGGTACGAAACGTAATAAAAGCGTCCACAACGCTAACTTGACCGAAAATTACAACCCTGTACTCCCCTACCAGTCTACCGCTTCTCCTTGAGCAGGGTGTGTGACCTTATACTACTCTCCAGGTCAGAAACATAGCCTAAACTGGCCCTTAAGGAGCAATAACAGGTGTCACTAATGCTCTTAACTAATGCTCTTAAGAGCATTAAGTCTGACTCTAGCGTAGGAAAGCACTGAAAGGTTTCACCCAGGCTCTGGAAAGCAGTGACAGATCTTATTTCGGCTTCTGAGAGCACTGTCAGGTCTCCCTATGGCCTCGGAAATGTATAGCAGGTCGCCTGCGAGGTACGTCTGGGCTCATCTTGGCTCTGGAGAGCCCTGTCAGGTTATACTGTGGCTCTGGAAAGCCATGCCAGGTGTTATTTTGGCTCTGGAGATTGATGAAACGTTGCACTGGGCCTCTGAAAAGCCATGCCAGGTCTCATTTCGGCTCTGGATATTAATGACACGTTGCACAGTGCCTCTGGAGAACCGTGACGAGATTGATTTTGGCTCTGGAGAGCGATGAGTGCTTGCTCTGTGGCTCCGGAATGCTGTATCAGGTCTCACAGTGGCTTTGGAGACCTATAACAGGTTTTACTGTGGCTCTTGAGAGCACTGTCAGGCTGCAATGGGCCTCTGGAAAGCAATGCCTGGTCTCAATTTGGCTCTAGAGGTCACTTTAAGGTCACTTACTTACTTTCCGAAGCAACAGTGCAACCACTCATCGCTCTCCAAAGCCAAAATGAAAGTTGTCACGGTTCTCCGTGGCTTTTCAGAGCCGTAGTATAGCCTGACAGGGCTCTCCAGAGCCAAGATGAGCCCAGACGTACCTCGCAGGCGACCTGCTATACATTTCCGAGGCCATAGGGAGACCTGACAGTGCTCTCAGGAGCCGAAATAAGATCTGTCACTGCTTTCCAGAGCCTGGGTGAAACCTTTCAGTGCTTTCCTACGCTAGAGTCAGACTTAATGCTCTTAAGAGCATTAGTTAAGAGCATTAGTGACACCTGTTATTGCTCCTTAAGAGCCAGTTTAGGCTATGTTTCTGACCTGGAGAGTAGTATAAGGTCACACACCCTGCTCAAGGAGAAGCGGTAGACTGGTAGGGGAGTACAGGGTTGTAATTTTCGGTCAAGTTAGCGTTCTGGACGCTTTTATTACGTTTCGTACCACTGATTCATCCCATTTACGGAACAGTAGTAGTGTTTATAGAAATGAAAATACCAAAATTTGAAGAAATTCCTTTCGGTATGCCCGATAGCCGTAGGTTTATTCCTAAATTTATATTGATCCATCAAGTGCAGTGCGAAATCATTAAGAATGTAGAATAAGACCATTTTCAGTTGTTTCCGACTCATTCCCTCCACCCCCTGCAATAAGGTTACTTCAGACGAAAAACTTTACAAGACAAAAGTTGTAGATAATATTAAGAGAAATTCATAGCAACAAGAAAAAACTCAATATCATACTTACTAAGCAAGTTCTGGGGTAACTTTTCGCCCATTTCAAAATTTGAGGGGTGATTTAAGACCCAGAAGCCCCCCAATTTGGTGTCTTACTATAAGATTTGGAGTTTAACGGTGAATTTTTACTCTGATTGGTGTTGGTACCTCTTGGGCTGATTTTCGGCACAATTTGAGGTACTTGCCAAATTTTGGATTGCGTCTTAAGGGTAGAAAGCCCCAACTGAAGTGCCTTATTTCTTGATTTTCATATACTAGGGTATGCCCCCTATCGTTCACATGTGAAATTTATCGTCCCCTCGTTCGTCCTGACGAATTTTTCGAAATTTTCAACCCTGTCTTAAGGGATGAAAGCCCCAACCAAAGTGTCTTATTTTTTGATTTTTCTATACTAGGGCGTGCCCCCTATCTTCTGAAGGGGAAATTTTTCGTCCTCCCGTTCGTCAGATTTTTCCGGTCTCCACCGATTTTGGATTGCGTCTTAAGGGTAGAAAGTCCCAACCGAAGTGCCTTATTTCTTGATTTTCATATACTAGGGTATGCCCCCTATCGTTCACAGGTGAAATTTATCGTCCCCTCGTTCGTCCTGACGAATTTTTCGAAATTTTCAACCCCGTCTTAAGGGATGAAAGCCCCAACCAAAGTGTCTTATTTTTTTATTTTTCTATACTAGGGCATGCCCCCTATCTTCTGAAGGGGAAATTTTTCGTCCTCCCGTTCGTCAGATTTTTCCGGTCTCCACCGATTTTGGATTGCGTCTTAAGGGTAGAAAGCCCCAACCGAAGTGTCTTATTTCCTGGTTCCTGGGGCAAGCCCCCTATCTTCTGAAGGGGGAATTTTTCGTCCTCCCGTTCGTCAGATTTTTTCGAAAATTTCCCGATTTAAAAAATTTGTAGCCCCCAAAAGCCCCAACGGCGGACAGTAAGACTCAGGTTTCCTGAAACTACCAGAGCCTCCCCATCGCTCCACGGGCTCAAACCTTTTCCTCCCCTTCGTCAGGAACAGACCCCCTCAGCCCCCGGTCTATTACCTATTGCTAGGTTTTTTTCTCTTCACATCACACTGCATGATTTCATTTTGATTGTAGAAATACGAAGACGGACCGTACAGAGGTGTTGAGCTAATTGATGATGAAGGCAAAAGCGTAAATCAGCAGGTAGTGGATTGCATCAAGGAGGCCTTTCCAGAAGACGCTCCTGCCTCGATTGGTATGCTACTGTATTGCTATATAACAATACTACCTATATTAAAAAAACAGTTTTCATATTCCCTAAAACCCCAGTATATAAATTGTTAAAGTAGTTGATTACATTTCCTTCAACAGTACACATTATTTCCCATAGAGCTCATATTAACTATTTTAGTTAACTGGTGCCTAAGTGTCGATATGGATGGAGTGATAGTGGTGGGCACACAGTGCAAAGCCATTTTCTTTTCGAAAACTTGGCGCATTACCTACAATGTGAAATGCACTGCTTTGGAGTATGTCTCTATTAAAATCTACCTAACTTAAAAATAAGGGAAAATAATGTACCTTTGTTATATACAGTGGAACATATATGGCGTGACGACTTCATGAATATCTTGGCTTCTTTAGTTAATAAAAGGTATTGTCGCGCTGGTTTGAACTGAAGCAACTGCTTGAGATATGGTCTGCTAAATCTAGTATTTGTCAGTAATTATTTTAAGGCTTACCAGTGTACCTTGCAGCTGTAGATGACTTGGCAAGACAACATCAAATTTGTGCCTACGTTTGCAGGTTTCCAGCCGGATGTCTACAATACGATAGTATTGTCTGATGGAATTAAGGAGCAGTTTTTGCTCTCCTATTACGATGCGGATGTGGTGGAGCACGGGAAGATATACTGCGTGGATGTGGGTGAGGCCATGACGAAGCACGTCTTAGGTGCCATGACGCGAGGTCTCCAAGAGTATTCCAAAAATCTTAACATGCCTGCTTACCGTCCGCACCATGGTGAAATATGCAGCGCTTTCTTTCCAGGTAAGAACATCCTTACAGAGGAAGAATTCAGAGAATTTTGAGTAAGTAATCTGATGATATAGGGTTTGTGCTCACCAAGTAGCGGTTCTAAAAGCTAAACATAGTATGCTCTGCGCGTTTACATGTCTTCTGAAGACAGTTGTGCCAATATGCTCATCAAGTCGCTGTTCTAAAAGCTAAACATAGTATGCTCTGCGCGTTTACATGTCTTCTGAAGACAGTTGTGCCAATATGCTCATCAAGTCGCTGTTCTAAAAGCTAAACATAGTATGCTCTGCGCGTTTACATGTCTTCTGAAGACAGTTGTGCCAATATGCTCATCAAGTCGCTGTTCTAAAAGCTAAACATAGTATGCTCTGCGCGTTTACATGTCTTCTGAAGACAGTTGTGCCAATATGCTCATCAAGTCGCTGTTCTAAAAGCTAAACATAGTACCTACGCTCTTCGAGTATACTTGTCTAAGCCGCCATGGCGATTCTGCCTTATCAAGTGTTTCTAAATCTTTGCACCTACGAATAAGAAGTGATATTAATATCCGACTGGGAGTTTCATAAACAAATCGTTTCTCTGAAAACGAGGAAAAGTAAACCGGCTGAGTTGGAAAAACGGCTGTACAATTTGGTGATTATTCCTTTGCTATGCACTTCAAATCAACAGGCTTGTCGGAAGAAACCATAACAACTCAAAAGTCATAATTTTTTCCACTCAGAAAAAGTGAACCAGCCGGCTGCCATTTTTCTAAAACCCTCCAGCAGATTTTACATGTATAAAGATAAATCGATCGAAAAAATTTGAGATTTCAATTTTCTTTCTGACCGACGAATACCTTCTTATAGCCTCAGCTGATGCAGGTGATTGGGTGCGTGCCTTTTGCCAAAGGACAGTGGACACGATCTCCTCAGAATTGTTTTTAATGGACTTTGGGAATACTGCGATAATGGATCATGCACATATCCGCCCCCTCGAGGATCAGTTCAAGAGTCCGCCTGGAGTTGCAGTGTTATGCAAAATCAAAGGTTTGTTGAGTCAGACTAAAATAAGTGATTTTTGTAGGCATAAATTTGAGTCGATTTAAGGGGTTAAGCTTATAGTAAACAATCGATGAGGGCAGAGTAGATGTTGCGTGTTATTTCACTCAAGCACACTATTTCTTATTTCGAAGCCAATTATTCTGCAAAAGGACGGTGTGAAGTTCCTACACGTACTTCATTCGCTTTCAACTATCAGATATTGGCTCTTTAACTTGGAAATTGCCGATATTAAAAAATACTGTGTTTATATACATTGACGATTTTCATCTACCTTTTCGTTGCAGTTAGAATCGGTTCCTATATATAGCATTTTACTGTTTAGGTATCAAACGGGCAACTACCGAAGAAAAGAAGCGACGGATTAAGAAGGCTGCTGAGGATTTGTATCAGCAGGGTTTTTGCAAAGTTGAGGTGCGGCGAAAGGGGAGTGAGACTCTGGTTGCTTTTCCATTGTTTGAGTCTATCCTCAGTGAAGCCTAAAACTATCCTGTGGCTAATTCCTCATTTTGACTGTAACTGCCGTATTTTGTGGCGTGCTTTTTGTCCTTTTTATTGTCAGTGTTTTGTAAATGCTGATTCAGCTGAATTTCAGTAGGTATGTTCTTAATAGGTCAAATACATGTACCTAGTTTTCAACTGATAATCGTCTTTGGGGGATGGACCACAGGAAGGACGTTCGCATGAAGACTTGTTATCAGTTCAATTTTTTTAATCGTTCTATTAGGAAACATGAAAATTCAGTCTCGTATTTTGTGAAATGATCCCAGTGGCAGTCTAAATATCAGCTGTAGTGTTGTTGTTTCATTTAATGGAAACTTGATCTGAAATTACTCCTGTATAAATACCTACTTTCACCCTCCATTCATTGTCACTGTGGCATATTTATAAATGTGACGTAATTGGTACGTATACCTTACTTCAGTAACTAAGTAGCAGCAGATCACTCTATCGATTTGAAAAGGTAGAGGACATTTGGGGCCTGGTTGGTTGTCAACCTCATCAATAGATTTCCCTCCAATATTTTTTAGTAATTATTTTTAAGGGCTTTAGAACCATATAAATCATGCACTTGAAATATTTCTTTTAATAAATCGTGTGTTTTAGGGGGTGAAAAATACTGTTTTAAAATGCTTGTTTTCTGGAGTATTCAGGGTATTCTGTGGTATTTTCCATTAGAACTCATTAGAACCGCACGAAAATAGCCAAAATAGAGATTAGAAAAACTTTTTACTGTTTCTCATTGAACCTTCCTATTATTTTTTATTAAAACTTTATACTGAAATGATAGAAAATGGGTTTTTAATGGTAATAGCTCGCAGTGGAAAAGGAGGGAAACCTATTTAGATGTCAAGCTCCCTTTCGTAACTTTTTATTGAGGCACATTGAGGTTAAGGCTTTTCCACGGCCATTCAAATTATATCTGATATTTTGTCGCCGATGGTGAACTTATCTGTTTTAGGTGCACATTCTTTTTTTTACAGTTTCAAATTTTGTGTAAAAATAAAAGCTGAGTTTAGGTTGGATTCCGTTGAGTGAGGATGTCCTGAATATCTAAACATTGCATTGACCTTGACTTGAAACCTTATAATGAATTTTACGGAAGTAACTGAGGTTGGTGGGATCCGCCCTTAAACCAGCATTCGGAAACAGCCGTGGAAATACCTGTGTTATATCTAGACCCTTATCTTAGTCATATTATGTCATTTTCATTTCATTCATTTCTTACACTGTTGAGTGCATTTAAAATTTTTGTTCCTAATACATAAAATAGACGTAACATACATGCATTTTTACTTTCAACCACGGGCTTTCGACTGATTTTTGAGGACACTCAAAACAATTCATCACGCTTATGCGAAGCTCACAATGAAGTACCACATCAGTCCCAAATTTTAAAAACTCTTAGGCTGGTTGGCACTGGTAGGTTTTCTAAATTTCTTATATCCATTCGGATTTCAGCGAAATGAATCCTATGGGTATGACAGGTAAAGAAAACGCATCTCTAGACAGCCATATAATGAAATGCAAGACCAGTCTTAAACTGGTTGACAGGAGCGGTAGTACATCAGATACAATTTTTACATACATTTTGTGCAACTTAAGGCCCTACTACACGTTCACATTTTTCTTGTACTAGCTTTTCTGGCAGATATTTTTTTCCGGAGATAAGCAAATACACTTTATAACACTAGTCCTGGGACAGTTTGTCTGCTGAGCTTTCACAAATGACAAACTGAATTCAAAATATGATCACATTGATCATGGACTTATCATTAAATTTGAAAAAAAAATGACAGTGACACGTCTTTCTTGACAATACATCATCAAGGGTATTATGAACCTGTAGTAAAAGGGCCCTTAGAAAATTGTTCCAGAAAATCCATTGCCCTGCTAGGAATGACTAGAAATTCCACCATAGATGGTGGGAAGAGGCCGTAGTACAACGTCGGGATTTATATACCGTTTGTAACTAAAATTCCTAATTGTGTTAGGGAGATGGGTAGCGAGTGACTTTCGAAAAAGTAAACCACCTACTTTCAATCAATGTCACTCACATGTCAAAGAGACATCAATGAGGAGACTAGTTAGGCTGCAGTGAGTAGATACAATTCATCGTGAGTGCAAAGGAGCTACTCTCTCTTTACTTTGGAGGCAAAGAGTTGATACCCCCGCAGTCATCAAATCCATTGCAATTCTCTTCAGCTGATTTTATTTCCCTCTAAGAAATTTCATTTACTCGATTAGCCGATCTTAAGGCTGTCTGTACAATGCAGCATGCATACAATGATTCTTCTGAGGAAATTTATTTTTTCTGAAGTATTCATAATTTCAGAAACTAGTTATACCTTTTTAGGCAAACAAAAACACTGAAACAACTGGGAAATTGTTTGTATTGGCTACTCTACTGTTACTGTCTCAATTTAATGACTTCGTGGTAGACTGTAAACCAGTTCGTGGCATCCAAACCCAGAATTCCCCAATAGTTTCCGTTTTTTCTTGTGTATAAAAAGCTGTCTAACCAGGTAGGGTCAAACAGAACAAATCTGAATAATTTATCTTCGTTACTATCATAGCTCATTTTAAAATGTCTCCACACCGCCACATTCAATAAATAAATAAAATAAACTTAATTCAGATCGGAGGTATGAAGCAGCAACTCCCTTTAGTCCTATCTTAAAAACATGTTGAAGTTTCTAAGTTAAATTAATTAAACCTAACATAAAAATATGGAAGTGTCTTTGGTAAGAAAACTTACATTAAACTCCATATCTCGAATTGGCTATCGTGACTACATCACATCTAAGAGAAATGGCCTTTACAGGTAACTAGGAGTCTGTTCCATTACACGGAAGCAATACCACACATAACATTGTCATTTGACTCGACTGCCTCCGTAACTACTGGAGGGGATAGCAAATTTGTACGGCAAGAAATGAACCTAAAAGCGGGAGTAACGAGTAATCATTCATCACCAAGTTTTAGGGACTTAGTTACGAACTGAAAGGAGGATTTCCCAAAAGAAAACATTCCACTGGTTACGGCGCTCCATCAGCGGCGCACCCAGTGGAGGCTCGGACTCGATGCCAGGGCTGTTGATGCCCTGGTTGGCTTTCTAACTGCCACTGGTCTATTTCGACAAAATTAAACACCGCCCAACAGCCACGCTCAATAGCGCGGATGTCCACCAGGGCTTAGGTGATAAGTATAAATGTACTAACAGTATGTACGACACAGAGGTACTTGGTTTCATCGCGTTGCCAACGGATATGTTGAGGCAGAGCTGGTGGTCACGGGGGTCACCCCATCCCCCATTACCCTTGCGGATCTTCTGCTTCTTGTGGTTGGTGGTGTACACCAGAGTCAGACGGGACGGGAACATGAATTTCCGCGCGAACTTGAGTACTTGCTGTACGCGCGAGATCACTGCGGTAGCTTCGCAGTTCTGTTTTTTGTGGTGGACGCCACTGAGAGAAAAGGTAATCACAGTTTTAAAATGAAAAACAGACTTGGAGCTACTACCTTGAACTTGAACATACGTATCAGAGTTGAATGCCGAACTGAAAAAGTTTGACAGGATCGAGATCGAACCGGTGTGACCCGAGTCCTCAAGGGACAATCACTTAGACCACTCAGCTATCGAGGCCGGTATGTAGGCAGAGGATACTTACATATACAGGAGATTCTTATAACTACGCTTCAGCGGGTTGGGAGAGGCATCCAGGTGTAAGCTGCTCGAAGAAGCAGATCGCCATTCGAAGTGTTCTCCATATTGTGCACCTGGTAACAACAGCCATTACCCATGTTATGTGAATCTGGTATAAAACACAGAATGAGTTAACAACAAAGGTTCATTAGGTTCCATTTGTTCCCTAGTTTTTATATAAATTTTTAAGTAAAGAGTAAAAAGGTACGAAAATTCATGTTTTTCGCTCTCTTGTGTGCTTAAATCAGTCCATTCTACTCAACTACTCCCACAGCAATTTTCATCAGCCTCGCCAAAGCCGAGTGACTCGCCAGAATATAAATTTTCCTCAGTACCTACCTGATGTTCAGATTTTTTAGCATGTAAATATAAATTTTGGACTTACTTGATCTCTGGCGTACGCTGTCAGCAGCTCAAGCACCCTGGGGTCATCACAAGACTAAGGAGGCGGAAACCAAAGCGCAGATGCCAGCACTGTATCTTAAGTTAGCAGCTCCTCACCGTAAATAAGCAAACTTGCCTGAAAATTAGAATAATGAGTTGGAAATCGAGATCGGGAAGCCATTTTTTGCTACTCTTCTTGATGAAAAAGCAAAAACTGAACATACCAACCAATTATCTTCCCGTTTGTAAATCAGAGGTTTGAAAACAATTTTTAGGAAAAAACGGACAACTGAGAAAAGACGGTAGTTGTACACTTGAGGCTACTAGAAGGTATACCGAATTTTCTCAACTAATTATCTTCAGACTTCCCAATTTCCAGTTTTTGCAGTGGTAGCAACATCAGGAAAAGAGCAGCTTCCAAAATCTACAGCCTAACGTAGGTATATTATGCTTATGCTTCCTTACCCGAAACTCTTGAGCAAGAACCGGAATTTGCTTCTTTGAGACGGAGCTGTCCCCCGGCGACAAGACCTTCGCGTGACTGCCACTAGACTGTTGCAAGCCGTTCTACCGCCTTTCTCATCGCCTCTCAACCTTACCTAAACGATACACCAAATTTCTCATCAAGGCGCTACGTCACTTGTGGCCAATGTCGCATCACAATAGTAGGGCACAATACTTACACCTGTTTACTTTAGGAAGCATTTTTATAGGTACATCTAGACAATGCGGAATTATAGCTCCTGAAGTTAAGCACAGGTTGACAACATGTAAAGGTGGCCACATACCATGCGTTTTGGACTGCGTCCTGGCGAGGATGCATCCCTGGGCGCCTCAAAGTGGAGAGGGATGGACAGTTTTGAAGGGATGCCGTCCCGATCTCGGAATTCCAACTTGAGCGAATTCCACGCATCCCAGTTGGGCGTCCAGTTGTTGAAGATATGCCTTTTTGCATTAATACGTTATATCAATATCTCCTTTTATCAATAATAATTGTACTTTATCTTCCTTACGTAATTTCTGCAAATTGGAGTCATATAGAATTGTTTTGAGTAGATATAGTGAAATATACAGACAGACAAAACACGGTGATTATCACAATAAAATCAAGGTCTCATCAATTTCTGCCAAACAAAAGACAAATCACAGGGATGCGGGTCTGAAAGTATCTTGTGTGGGCACCAGCCATCCCTGAGTTAACATCCCAAATCCCGCATCCCAGCTAGGAAGCCAGGATGCCGTCCAAAACGCATCGTACCTGGCCACCTTAAAGTATGTGGAAAGATACCTATTTACAGACTTAGGCACAGACATGTCATAAGGAGCAATGTTTAGGAAAATGAAACACACTCACCATAAGCATCCATACGTGGTGTTCCGGTTGCGTCCAAGGGTTGTATATTATTAGACATCCACTGTATCTGGACGTCGAACTTCTCGATTTGACATGGTTGCCCAACAAATGCAGCTGCCGGGACTGAAGGGGGACCCACAGTGTTGGCTTTAAGAACAATATTTGAAGACAGTGGTGACTCATTTCAGAGTATGATTAATTTTTATACCTGAATTTTACTGGTAAATAATAAAAGAATGAAAAGGACTTTTTGTTTACAAAATATGGCGTTGGCGTCTGCTTCATAAAACGAGTTATCAAAACTTGTAGGCCTAAATAGACTCCATGTTTTGGTTTTTGGGGGAAATTTGGAGGAAATTTTGAACAGCCCCCTGATTAAACAAATTAGATTAACTGTCCTACTATTTTACAGAGCTATTCAACATTTTTCTTTACAATTTAAGGATATTTTTGACGATTTATCAAATCTAGTTAAATAATATCGATTATATTTTCGATATCGATACGATTTGTTTGTTTCCGGTGTGCAAATTGCAAATTTTATTGATTTTGATTTTTGACAGAAGGGTTGGAGGCGTACTGGAGGTTTCAGAATAAAAATGATGGCTCCACCCGTTGTCCACCCTCCAAAGACTTTAATCCAGTTAGTTCGCACTGGAGATATTGACGGTGTGGAAAATTATTTGAATGTGCCATTGAAAAAGTACCATGAATTTGTAGCAGAGACTGATAATAGCGGCTGGACTGTTGTGCACCATGCTTCGTCCAAGGGGTATTATGATATACTGAAACTGCTTCTGAAGGGAAGCTTCAGCGATATTAGAAAAGCTGCATCGCGCCCCAGCAATATGGAAGAAACACCACTTATGGTGGCTTGCCTGGCCGAATGGGTGAGTTAACAGGGATAGCTGGAATTTGTGAAGCTGTAGGTACCTTGTGTAGTAGTGGTCGCAGGTTGAAAAAAACGTAAACAAATCGCAATTATAGGTATAGTACAGCCACTTTGAACTGCCTTTACCTAAGCTCCGGTAATTGTGTAATCAGGCGTGAAACAGCCCCTACCGTTTCATAGAGTAACGTTTCAATGCAGGTAGCAAGGTTCAGGGTGGTCCCTCAGTGAACATTCCCAAATTGAGACAAATAATAACTGCATGCAGTCGCCAATGGTATCACACTTAACTTAAGTACCTACCTAGATTGTTAGAAGATTGGGTTTCTAATATTTCTGTCATTGTTAACCCCATCTCCGCTAACCAACATATTTATATCAACTTATTAAAATTAATAATAGCGAGCGAACTAAGTGTCGTTGAGTTATTTCTAAAAGTAGATCGTGTCACTAAAATCATATCAATAACATCATTCTAGTGTTGTATAATTGTCAACTTTCCATAACAACTAGGAACGTTAATATTTTCCTATAAGCTTAAAAAATTCTACCAACCCCACACTGAAAAGTCCTGGATGAAATTGTCGACGATGAAACGTCTGGTACCATTTCTGTACCTAAACCATTTTTCAATAGATTGTACATGGAACAAGCAAATAACAATAGACCCATTACAAGAACATGATCTTCCTTTCCACATGAGTGAACGGAATGCCCTCAGGGCAGGCAGCTTAAACTGGCTGTACTATAATGTTAGTATCTCTACGGTTTTAACCTATTTTTACTTTCCCATATACGAAGAATATAGGTTGGTAGGTAGGTATTGTGATCGTGCAGAAAACCGATTTCGAGATTTTCATTGCAAAGCGCCGATAAGAGGTCTTAGACCTCAAAAAAGTGTTTTTTACTTTCTCGTCCGTATGTAATAGGTACATGGACAGAGAAAGTTATCGTGCGAAATTTTGATTTTGAGATTTTCGTTGGAAAAGGCGTTTCAGAGGTCCCTGATACCTACCAAAGAAGTAGTTTTTAGGTCATGTCCGTCCGTACTATGAGCATGGCTTCCTGCCTTCGTCCGTATATTCGCCTGTAACCCGGCTGGAGGTCACACCGATCAACCGATTATCCTCAAATTTGGAATATAGATGTCATGATCCTGGGGGTCCTTGAGTCAAAAAAGTGGTTTCTGGAAATGTCTGTAGTCTGTCCGTCCGGGGTGTAGAAGTTAAGTGTGACTGTTATTTTTTATTTATTTTTTTTAAATTCCAGATAAACATTGACTTGGTTCATCACCTGCTGTCCGTCGGCGCTGATCCCAATGCACGTAATATGCAAGGTTGCACTGCCATGCACCTGGTCTGCATGAGTACATACCCCGGTAAATTGCCCGTGGTGAGGCTGCTGAAGGATATGGGGGCCAACGTGAATGCCCGCTGTGATGTCAAGTACTACATCCCTCTCCAATATGCTTTGTGGGTTGGTGTTGTAAGTATTCGATTTTTGATTGGTCAAAAATACTTCAAAATTCTTGTTTGAGTAGTCTGACAAGCGTCGAGGGCACAATTTTCAAAATCATAATTTGGTACGGGGCGAGAACGTTAAGTGCGATTATTGCCGGACTCTTCATTTGTTCTAATTATTAGTCTTGTTTTCATTTCAGGATCTCGACATTGTCCGTTTCCTCCTCCAACATAGTCGCATACCGCAAGGAAGCTCGGACCCTCTTAACCTTGCTATAGAACACATGGAAAGGGCGGTTCCATATGCTCTTAGATATGTCAGACTGAACCATGACTACGTGTCCGCTGCTTTACAGCTACAAAAAGTCAACGTTGCCGTTCAACTTCTTCAAGCTGGTGCCGCTCAGTATGGCATGTTTTCATCAAGACTTCTGGCTGATGTAGTGTATTCCAGTCATGAAACATTTGAGGTAAGAACTTGTACGAAAGCGAAGTAAGTATTGGGCCCATTGTTACAGGTTATATTCTCCGCAATTCACTTTAAATACTTGAAATTCACCAGGTCTTTACTTTCTCACTAGCCATATTTGGCGAGAAAGTATTGTTTTCGTGCAAAATTTCGAAATTGAGATTTTAGGTTTCCCATGATCCTGGGGGTCTTCTAAGTCGGCTCTAGAGCCTATACCTACAGTTCATCCGATTTTGATTAAATAAAATAAATAATTAAATAAAATCACGGCCAAGGAATTTTTGGGTAAAAAATTGCGGTCGATATTTCCAAAAAACCGGCAAAATAATTAAAACAAATCGTGTTTTTGGTTAGTCGGACAAGTCTTCAATCTATAACATTGAAAATTATAAATAGATGCTTCGAAGTCATTTGCAACAAAAATTGAATTAGTTCAAAATTACGGCCGTTTTGGACCAAAGTTCGATCCTTTTGGCGCCGTTCGAATTTATTGACCGATTGTCATGAAATTGGGTACATCTGAGTAAAACTACGTAACTTAATTTTCGAACATAATTTTGTAGTCTTGAAAATTACAGCCGTTTTTGTCAAAAAAGTGTTCCTAATGGAAAATCACGCTTTTGAATGGTCTATGGTGAGGACTATAGTAATGGGATGATAGTCATGAAATTGGGTTAGAGTGATCTCAGATAAATTGACTTGGGTAGTTTTCCACTAATTTTGGATTGCGTGAAAAGTACCAATCAAAAAATCTTTGAAAATCCCCCTCGGCAGTGATTTTAGACAGGTCCATACCAAATTTCATCAAAATCGGATGAACGGTATAGGCTCTAGAGCAGTGTACGAACGGACGGACGGACGGACAGACTTTTTCCCAGAAACCACTTTTTTGGACTCAGGGGACCCCCAGGATCATGGGAAACCCAAAATCTCAATTTCGAAATTTTGCACGAAAACAATATTTTCCCGCTAAATATATGGCTAGCGAGAAAGTAAAAAGGAAAATTTGATACGGGGCAAGAGGGTTATGTGCGACTATTGTTGGATCCTTTATATATATCGCGTGAAGACATATATTATATCTTGAAAAAGTAAATATCCAACAGGTTTCGTCGGAAATCTGTTTAATAAAATTAAATATATATTGTAGATATATACTGTCTATTAATATCAGAACAAATAAAACTAATGTTTGTCGGCATCTTTTACTTCATTGTACTTCAAAACTAACACTAACTGTGATTTTAGGCGCTATTGGGGGCTTTGGATCGTCAGCTCTTCAAAATCACCTTACCTTTTGAAGTGGCATCAACCTGCCCTCAAGAAATGAAAGAAAAATGCTTTCGTTCACTCCTGCGCCAAAGTATCAAGCTGGGCGTGCAGCTCCCAGGCTCATCAGATAAGCTTAACAACTATTCGCTAATGTTTACGAAGGAATTTGTGTCCTTGGAGACTGTTGGTATAATTTTTAAATATTTCCCCGCGTATGATAAGCCTCATCGTGAATCGAGGACTGTGAAGTCACTTCAAGATATTTGTCGACCCGTCGCGCGGGACTCATTAGTCACTGCCGCGGGTGGCGAATTCAAAGCTCTTTGTTGGCTCGAAAGCAGCAATGTGTTACCTTCTCATATCAGGAAGTTTCTTTTGTATGAACAGTGAAGACAACAAGAAAAATATGACTTAAACTGATCTCTCAGCCCTACGCTGTAAATGTACTCCATAGATGTAGATGTTTTTTGGTGTCACGGCACCCCTTTTTTCTCAGTGTTAGTTCAGAATGTCGCCCTGCTTTTCCGATCAAATCATGAAAAAATTATTCTCATTGTGAAGCCTTCGCCAACCTACGGTGATAAGAGCCAATTGAAGTTCAAACTTGAATTTTATTAAATCCAAAAAATCTTGTGGCACCCCGGTTGCGAACCTCTGGTTTAGATAGAAAATGTAAGGGCCTCTTAGAAAGAAAAAAAGTAATTAATAACTTAGATGTTAGATGTAAGATATTTTTTATTTTATTAATGTCGCCCTGCTTTTCCGATCAAATCATGAAAAAATTATTCTCATTGTGAAGCCTTCGCCAACCTACGGTGATAAGAGCGAATTGAAGTTCAAACTTGAATTTTATTAAATCCAAAAAATCTTGTGGCACCCCGGTTGCGAACCTCTGGTAGAGATAGAAAAAGTAATTAATAATAATAATAATAATCATATAATCACACATTTAGATGTTAGATGTAAGATATTTCGCTCCTGGATAAATGGAAGATAAGAGATTCTTGTGACTCCCAGGATCTTGGGAGATCCGATAATGCATTTTTTTTAAATTCCTACCTATAAGTATATTTAAGGTGTTCTTACCTTCTTTCTAGTAATAGTATACCTGCCAAAGAACCTATTTTTTAGTGAAATCCTGACCAAAGAATGCTGTTTGTTGATATTATTTTTAAGTTTATAGATCTCGGATGATGGGTAAAAAAAACATGGAGGAAGTGTTTGTGAGGAAATTGAAATTATGCCAAAAATACATTCTAATTATAAGAAATCAAGCTATCATTTTAAAACCTTCAGCTATAGGTACGTGATATCAGAAACTTTTATGTTCTGCCCAAACACCGCACGTACGTAGGTACTTTACCTAGGTATTGACAGTTTGAGAAGTAAACGTTTATGTTTATATTATGAAGAGTAATTTTAAAAGGTGCACGTACCTATCACATACTACTAGAGGAACAGATATGGGGGAAGCTGAGGCTAACTTTACGATGAGAGGCGCCGCAGAAAGTACCTATTAGCTGGCCGCTGATTTGTAATCTATCAATGACTTAGGGAGCCGCCGAATAAATAATTCTTTCTGTTGGAAGCCAGACCAGAGAAAAGAAGAAAGTCGACTGTTATTAGGAAGAGGTTTAGGATGTGTGCATGGAGTTGGTGGTACGTTGGAGAGACTAGGAAGGCACTTTACCTTCTACAATCCTATGTTAACAGCCTCGATAGCCGATGGTGGTTCGAAACCCACCTTAAACTGTAGGTTCCCGACTTGTAGTTACACGATAGCTGGGTTTTTAAACGGAAAATAAACTTGGCACTTGTGATACAAGTGCCAAGTTTATTCTCTGTTTAAAAATGTCTAAGTATCACCAAGTCACCGTGGAGACAATCCATTTTATACGATAGCTGGTGTTTGGTTATACTGCCAGCTGAGTACGAAGGATATTCCTTCAAAATTTTAGCTGCTGGGCTTGACTTTGTGACTAAAAACCTTGAGTTGAAAATGTATCATCTAACTGACGTAGCTTGAAAAAGTCCATATAATTGACTTGTTTCGTCACACCTGCATACCTACATGAAGAAAGCATAGCCTTCTTTTAGAAGGTCGTCGTAAACCCAGTTTACAATAAAGGAGATAGAGTGCATGCCCGGACTCCGTCGGTGCCAGTCGATCTTGTTCGCCCAACCTGAGTTTAGAATGATAGAAAGTAAGAGCCATAGAGCAGCCACTCTCCTGCCAATTTTCTCACTAGCAGTGAAAAACTGGAAAATTTTCCATGAGGCGTTTGTTTGTTACGCAGTTCTCCTTCAGAGGTTTGGAAATAATTGGTCGGAAGTATAACAGCTGAAGCTCAATATCGATTATCTCTGTTGTCCCTACATTTATGTCAACTATTCTTCAGCCTCTGAGTGAAAACTGAATAATTACGTTGTTATAAAGCAAACATTTATTTTTGGCTTACGCAGCTGTGTTTAGGGTACCTCAATTCAAACTCAATAATTCAGAACTTCCATTTAATGTTAACTTGGGAATGTAAGGGCGCTGATGTTTTACAACAGTCTGATATGAACATAGATAATACATTGATAATACATCGAAACACTAAACCTACTAGCTCTAACAGCGTTCTATCTTCAGAGGGTAAGGAGGAACTTCGCAGATGCGCCAGGAGCAACAAATCATAGCTGATGTATAAGTTAACACGCCTCACAATTCAGGTATCTTTCAACAGGTTTTCTGAGTATCGTGTGCCAGAACTGAGTGAAAAGACATATTGCCCTACCGGCAGCACGGGTATCTACCCACTTCGGGTAAAACCTATCCATCAGCCATGAGTCGTTGACCGAGTAGTGTACCGAATTTGGCTTTGTACCTACCTACGTGACAGCTCTCTTTTTTTATATTATTTTTTAGTAAGTTTTTTAAGCGCAAAGAACACAGCAAGGTTTTATATGCTGAACGGGGTCAACTAGAACTAGGACTAGGACAAGACACGCGGCATGTTTTATGAGGCGTCAGGTGGGAGGACGAGCCTGGTCAGGTGGCCAAGTTGGATCTGGTTGGCAGCGATGCTGGACTGTACAGAAGATTGGGCATTGTGTGACGCGTGGCTAGAACAGTGGACGAGTGGCGGTGGGGGGATCGCATGAAACAGGGGCGGTGGGGGGTGGCACAAATGTCGTCATCACTTGCGCCATCCTCCGCGATGTCACCATCAGCGGGCGCAGAAGACGTAGAGTAGATGACAGGCGGCTGAGGAGGCAGAGGTGAGGCAGGGTGGAGGCTGTGTCTCCTGTTTCGCGTCTGGCGTTGGTGGAGTGACGGCGGCCCTTGGTCGCTTGATTCCGGTTGTAGGCGAGGGTTTACGGGGCTGATGTTGGGTGAGGGGGGGGGGGGGGGGGTGAGACGGTTGTTACTAAGGTGGTGAGGTAAGCTGACCAGGGAATCCATTTTTTCTGCCATCTGCTTGAGAGCTGTGTTGGTGACGGCACAGTGAGAACATTGCCCATCTTGAGGGTGGGGGGTATCAGGTATCCGAGCATCCGGGACGGAGATGTTCTGACGTTTAACCAGATTAGCAGCGGACGCTTCGTGCTGGTATCGGGGGCAGTCCGGAGACCTGACATCATGGGCGCGTCCACAAGCCGCACATTTAAGAGGTGCTGAACACTGGTCGGGGTCGTGAGAGCCATCGTGGGTAAAAGCGCACCGAGGGCAGACATGAGGTCGTTTACAACGGGATTGGCCATGGCCATATTTCTGACAGCTGTAGCAGCGTAATTTAGAGTCTCCGTAGGGGACCACACTTAGTCATACATAATCATAGTAGACGTACGTAGGCACTGTTTCACAAGAGAAAGTCAGGACAAAGGCAGGCCGCTCAGAACTGTTGGAAAAAAGCTTGTGTACTTCAGTGGCATGGCTGTCTTTCAGCTCCTCTTTGAGTTCGTCAGTCGTGGCGATTGCTAGATCTGCTGCTCGTATTACCCGAACTGCGTTGAGCTGGGGATGGAGAGCTAAGATCGAGCACAACCTGCCTCGACGGCGGTCCCTTGTTAAGGTGATATCCCAAGGGTGATGTTTAGGTTCACCTCAAACCAAACGAAGCACTTTTTTTCATATTATCATATAAAATAACCTCTTTATTGCAATAAAAACATATAGATTCTTAGGGTGCGTCCCACCATGCCCAGTTAAAATTAAACTGGAGATTTTGTCCTATGTTTACCATGTTAAATTTAACTTGGTAAATCTCCAGTTTAATTTTAACTGGGCATGGTGGGACGCACCCTTAGTCAGTTCTTTTAAAAACATAGAGTAAGCAAAAATTCATTAACTTGGCTTTTG
Organism: Mesopsocus fuscifrons; assembly: GCA_950004255.1. NCBI lineage: Eukaryota > Metazoa > Arthropoda > Insecta > Psocodea > Mesopsocidae > Mesopsocus > Mesopsocus fuscifrons. The sequence continues at coordinate 4,983,218 of OX465378.1, forward strand.
GTTACTTTACAGTGTTTGAATTACCAAACGTCAATAAACCTAGCGATCCAAAATGTGGAGTCTGTTGATGTTTGGTATTTCAGACATTGTGAAGTTACCACCAAAAGTCATTTTACTATGTTCTTTAATAGAACCAAGGATCTTATATGTTTTTATTGCAATAAGGAAAATCTATGACAGGAAAAGAACTTTAGTTTGGCCCAGTGAACATAAACAAACATCAGTCGTCCCACTCCATCTAAAGTCTTCTCCACGCAGTAGCCCTGCACCTCGCTCCACCTATTCTCCAGCAGGCAGTAAGCGGTGAAAGGACGTGGGCTAGACAGGAGTCATCCACCTACAACAACAACAAATAAATCACCACACTCTCTGACCAATACCGGGTAACAAGACATAACTGGTAAAATGGCCAAAGTGCCAACCGGATCAAACATCCGTCCTGCGCTCCCCAACCACTTCTCTACAGCCAGTGTGAGATCTGTAATGGTATTCAAGAAATGAAAATGTTTCGCCGTAGCTCTGGAGAGCAGTTACAGGTCTCACTCCCACTCTGGAGAGCAGTTACAGGTCTACCCCAGGCTCTGGAGAGCAGTTACAGGTCTACCTCAGGCTCTGGAGAGCAGTTACAGGACACCTCTACGGCCTCTACCCCTACCTAATTTTAAAATTGTGCTTAAGTCTACCTCACTCTTGGTTGGGAGCAAAGTCAGTCATAGTTCACAGTCAGTGGATAGGTTACAGGAATATGATTTATCGTTGCTAAACCCTTTTAGATCATTGTGACCACATCTTGTTCTGAACTAAAATAAGCTTTCGGAAACCACGCTTTTTTGCCGTTACTGTCATAAAATAGTGAGGTAGACTTAAGTAGTTAGTAGGAATACAAACCTTCAAGGGAACTCGCCAAGGTCCCAACAGCTACAAGTAATCCTCCCTTCCAACAGCTACAAGTAATCCTCCTTTCTCTGGCATAACACTGCAGACAAGTGAAGCCTCCCACGGCGCTTTTAAAGTCCACAACATAATTAATATACACCAAACACTGATGAGGGAATTTTTCGAAGTTTTTCAACTCCATTTTAGAGTTTGCGTAAATCCAGAACAAACACCTAGAAAAAATTGACAAGTCAGTATAGAGAAAAACAAACCTGAGCAAACTCACGAGAAGCACCCTTTACAAAATAAATGAATAAAACGTATTGGTGGTGTAGGCCAGTTCTACCCTTCCAGCCCTTGTTCACCACTTGGTCCAGGCCCTTCCAGGCTGTAGCTCCAATTTAAAATACAGTTGCGAACACGATAACACAATTTTCTCAGCCCATGTAAAGTAAAAAAGGTCCAACCTAATAACACCTCATTCTAACAGAATAGCTGGTAATATTACAAACTGCAGCTTACATTGCCGTCGGACGCAGAAGCGCCCACTTTGTTCCCGCGAGAATTCCAGCAGACTTCGAAGATGCCACCAGTGCCTCTGTACCAATGCACAAGATCCCCACTCTGAGTGGACCATATGCGGACGCACTTGTCGAAGCTTCCTGAAGCTAGGAACTTGCCATCAGGGCTGAATGCTACGCTGTATACGGGATCATTGTGCTGGGTGAGGGTGTGAAGGCAAACCCCACGTTCCACGTCCCACAGACGTACAGTCGAGTCAAACGACGCGCTGCAAAAAAGTTAAACAATTATAATACAATACCGAACAATACAATTACATGAAATAGTTGGTATGGAGGCAATAGACCGTGGCCTGAGCTGCCTCCTCATTAGTTGGTAAGTATTGGGGGGGTTAGGTAGGATTAGTAATTTTAGTGCCAATTACCGAAGTTCAGAATTCAAAAAAAGTTAGATAGGATTTTCAACTAACTGTAAATTTTAACTGCATAGGTTTGTTCCTTGGATTTCTTTTTTGACAATTATTTTAAAACTATTGTGAGGCATGATATTTTTTATATGAGATGGTAATAAAATAAACAACTTCTTAATAGATTTAATTACAAAAGGATTTTCGTATAGTGTGGTTCGGGTTTTGGACTCCGGCCTTCTCTGAGCCTTGTATTCTGATCATGTCATGACGCACAAGTTCCCCCTGCATTTGGCGTCTGTATAGAGCAAGTTGTACGGCGAAAGTCTGAAAGATGTTGGGCACTTGAAACTCTCATGGAGTCCGGCAGAAGGGCATAACGGTATGGCTTCGACATCGCAACTTTGACAACTGCTTTGACAGCCGTTTCTCCAGATTGCAAATAAGACGCGTATGCACCACACCATACGAGAATACAGGACTGCGTCGTTGCATGCACAACTGCAAAGTACAATTCCCAACTGTGTCCCTATGCCTCCCCCGTGGCAACCTATCTGACCCCCTCTGGCTTGTCAGGATGGCTATGAGCAAGCCCTACAAGCTGCAGGTCTATTCCGGATCTGTTAAAGCAAAGGTAACGACGAGACAACGACGAGGTGGACCAGTTTCAACTATGTTTTAGCGTTAGGAGCCCAACTCGCAATCAACGACCAAAGATCTGGAATAAACCCTCTGGTTACTCGTTACTCAGGAGACACGTGTGGAATACGCAGACGGGAGTAACTTCACCTCCCACTTTGCCGGTTTCCACGGAATTAACAATTATTAAATTTTTAGGTCTTCTTGAGCTAATAACAAACAAGCAATTCAACTTAAAGTTTGAGTTGGTGTTGAAGGAAGATTACCTTGCAACCATGAGTTTGACGTTTGGGTTGGGGGTGCCGGGGCCTGTAGGCGACCACTTAATGGTGTAAATCTCCTTGGAATGACCCCGGAGGTCATGTACACACTTATCCTGCTTCATATTCCAGATCTTGAGTGTCATATCGTCAGAGCATGAAGCCAGCAGGTTGCCTTGCGGATCCCACTTAATCGCGTTTACTTCATCCTTAAAATAAATCGGCGGATTTGTTAACAACTAACAAACTACAGCAATGGTTTTGAGTATTGCATTGGCGCGTATGCCTTGTGGCATGAGTGAATTAATATCAACTACTACGTAACAGGCAACTCAGCTAATCAACCTGCTTCTTTGCTTACATTTCATAAAACCATTGCCCTGCGGAGTTCATCACCATCTGTCAACATTGCGGTGGCACCCTATAAACAACAGGTACGTGGACCGCGAAAAGTTTCAAAACAAAATCGAATTTGTTTCCTCTCCGGAGTGTACTACCTCAGTGAATTATTTATTATTAATTAATTAATTATTATTGTTTTTAATGCGCAAGACCCGGGAGGGTATCCGCAATTAAGCGGTGAGGTAAACAGGGGAGGGCTACATTTTTGGCAGTAGCCCCGTGGCACCCAGGAATGCCGCCAAGGCAGAAATGGTCCCAGCATCATCGCCCAAGCACCGCACTAAGGGTGGATCAGAGCCCACACTGAGTGCGCGGCTGGTGGAACGCCGGCTTTTCAATTAGTACATGCTCTACGGTGAGGAGACATTGACTATAGGAGCACGTGGGGGCCATCTCCTTAGCCATCAGGTACCAGTGGGTGAGGCGAGTATGTCCGATACGTAAACTTCTTTAGAACGACTGGATCGGTAGGCCGACAACCAGTCTAATCCTTGGCTTCACCCTCCGCAATTTATTGCGACCTTTTAAAGGGGAGTCCCATAGATTTTGCCACGTCTGCTTGACTAGGAATTAAATACTTTAGCGATACGATACTACCTGTCTGAAAGTACACTCATAATTTACTAACCGTGTGTCCCCGGAAGGTCTTAATGGGCTTGTCCACATTAAGTTTGCAGACGTGAATGCATTGATCAGTGGAGCAGGAAGCAAAGCTCGTGTTAGTCTGCCAGTCCACGTCCAGAGCGGGAGCACTGTGGAACGAAAACTGCTGAGTGCATTTCCCCGTCGCCGCGTCCCATATAATCGTCGTCTGAAAAAAGAAACAAGTAACAACACCACAATAGTACATTCAATAGAAATAGAGATCCATTTTCCTGTGTCAGTACAGCTTGTTCAAGAGAACCGAGTTAAAGAACAGTAAAGCATGAAATAATTCCATGTGGTTTTTTTTTTTTTTTTTTACAAAAACATGTTTCTACACTTAATATTTTTCCCAAACATGCATGTACACTGGTCACTGGCTCTCTGCTGCAGAGTTACGTTACAATTTTCACAGGAACCATTACAAAGTGTTGTCACCATATCACCGCAGCCATCATAAATTTTCGTAGGTTTTTACTAAAGTGGAAGACCAGTTTGCCTTCAACGAGAGCGATTTTCCAACCCCACCGTTACTGGAAGTCAAAGTTTTAGTTTTGTTACCATTGAAATGACTATAATAAGTGTAGCGTACCTTGTCGACTCCAGCACTCAAAATAGAATTTCCCCATTTGTTCCATTTGAGAGCAAAGATGGGACCTTTGTGCTGACCAAGAGTTTTGGAGAGTTGACCGTCCGATGTCCAAATGCGTGCGTAGCCGTCATACGAGCCAGTTGCGAGGAGACTGCCATCACGCTGCCAACAGATACAAATATTGACGATTAATTCATTGCATGTGAATCCAGCATCCGGATTAAGGCCCAAGGGCCTCCTCTCCGTGACTAAAAAAAATGAAGGGTCCGACTATGGTCGCACTTGACTTTCTCGCATTTTTTGCGCTACAGAAACATGAAACTTATTATTTTTTTTTATTTTTTTTTTGTATGCCACAATTTTGACTTTATTAAAAAGATATTTTGCACATCCCTAGGGCCGTGTCAATCCGGCGATGTCACGCTTATACTACCGCCTTATTCTTATTCGATCGGCCAATAATACGATCTGGAGAACAATAAGTCAGCAGTCGTAATCGTGCTGATACCTCAGCACATTGACCGACTACGGGGAAGCCACCTGATCGCCCAACAAGCTGTATTGTTACACGTTTTGCACCACCCAGGAGGCACGTGCGGATTAAGGAGTCCACAGACACGAGTAACTTCACCTCCCGAATGATTAATTCATTGTGAATAATAAACAATCATTTTGTGCATCTATATACGAAGATGATGGAAGGGGTATCGTATTTTCTCAGTTGTGCGCACATATACCCCTCCACATGGCTTTCATACTTTCCGCGCTATAATTGATGGAGATGGGCTATTAACGAAACACAGGGGTAAGCCCCCCCCCTCCCCCCCCCCCCTCCTTAACACGCCAAAATCAGATTTATGGCAAGCTACAAGGGGGACTATAGCCACGTGGGACTATCTGAACTATCTCTAGCCAAAGCGTGATCAGGAAGTCTTTGATCCGTTGTGGTATAAAATTAATGATTGCTTTCCGGCTGTTTTCCCGACTCGACTCTAAACATTTTCCATAAATTGATTTACCGCATGATCACAATACTTTGAAGTGAATCGTAGAGATAGGAATAGACAAACCTTCCAATCAAGGGAAGTGACATCCTTGTTGCTGGGGACCACTGAGTCGCCCTCGCGAATGCAATGCTTCAGCTTAATCGGTTCCGACTTCCGGGTTATGTCCCATATACGAGCCGTACTGTCTCCAGACCCCGAGGCCAGCAAGTCCTTGGCGGGGTTCCAAGCGCAGATGAACACTTCGCTCTCATGACCCCGCAGAACTGTCGCTTTGGTGGAAGGGATCTCCTTTTTAGTATCCATTTCCGGTATCGTCTCCATGGCAGTAGGAGCAGGTCCTGACAGAAAAGTTACAGAGGTTGTTTATCTTAAGTGGGGAGATTCCAATACCGGAATAAGTATTTTTCTACAACTAAATACCAGGCGCTCACGTTTGTAGAAAGGCCTTAAAAAGTGGGAGCTTCACATAGCCGTATCCATGGCGGGGGTTTAGGGGGTTAAACCCCCCCCCCCCCCTTGAACGGAAAATTAACATGGTAATGCCAACGTGAAGCAAAAAAATATAGGCTAAACCCCCCCATGACCACTTTCTGGATACGGGCCTGGAGCGTCAGTACAAGAAGCAGAGCACTACATAAAGTGGTTTAACAAAATTAACGGGAGTACCTCTACCTATTTACACCATCAGAATTTTGAGAAAGCTCACACAATAACTTCTAGTACTTACAGAATGATAAAAAGAAGCTAGGTATATCGGATAAGTATTTCCTATTCACGTCAAGATTGGCAATGGCGTATCCTTTTTCCACACAGAAATGGCAATTTTTACTCACACATGTCACAAACCAACAACCAACTCTAAGCTACTAACGATTCCGTCCAATGTGTACTTAACTTGCTGTAAGAGTTAATAGCTACGATAAGAAAATTGGAATTTTAAGTGGAAGGTCTACAGAGAGATGACTCACCTTCTCCTGCATTGTTTTGTGGATCCACATTCACAATGTTTTCCGCTTGAATGTTCATATTTTTTCGGGTGGCGACGATGTCCGGCATGACGGCGTCAATCAGCGACAGCGCCTCCACACTCCTCACTTGTGACCCATCCTAGAGAGAGAATGAGAATGCAGGGTAGGTCAGTCGGTACAGTAGGCAATAATTAATTCAACATGTGGTGTCCACTAAGTGAGCAGGCCAATGATGGATGCTTACCTCCCCTATGGTGATTTCTGCTTCCGTGTATTGTATACCCTTCCTGATAATATCTATCAAGGCTGCAGGTGGAACTAGAGCCCCATTGATATTAGACTGTACACTGTGGGACTCCATTCCAAACGTATAAGCTGCATGCTCAAAACCTGGAAAATAAATAACACCGGTTTAAGTTTCTGGATATGACGAGGATAGTTTCCCGAGAAAAATTTAGTTCAGCCACGACCTCAAGGCCTATAGTAGCGCGAACTGCAAGGCTGTCTCACACTCAGCTTAACGACCAATTACAAGTTTCTTTTGTTACAATTTCTGCCTGCTGACCAGAGTTTTCCAAATAAACCCTTGCCATGGGGTGGATGACAAGATCTAACTGCAGCCATTTAAGATATTTTAATTCCACTAAGTACCCACCCTTTCCCGGACCCCAACCGAAAAAACCCCTGAGCCTACAATGATTCGGAGGAAGGCGTCAGTTAGCAGTTATTGAGGCTTACCTGACTCTTGAAGATATCTATATACGAGGAAATTTATCTCATCACTTGCGAAAGTCATGATGTAGCAATAAGAAGAGGCTAAATGCCGCCCTGTGATGAAAAACACGACCCTTCTAAAAGCGAAGCCCAAATCCACCCAAATCAATAAATCGAACTAGCTTGGAGCTCGGAGGCCTTGGAGCTGGCAGCCATCTTGGCCAGGTTTGATAAAAAAATTTGATCGAGTTATCAAACATTTCAAACCGGCACTGACGACGCCGAAATAGGTAGACCGTAATAAAATAAAGTGAAGTTATTAATCAAACTGCTACAATAAGGGGCGAAAATGAGTAAAAAAATTAAGAAGTGCGTAATGAATTTGAAACCTGGACAATAAACGTGGCAGGAGACATAGTTGGAGGGAAAACGATTATCAAACGAAAAGACGAATAAAATCGATTATTAACTTCTTCCCTAAAATCTTCCAAAACATTTATTGTAATAAGATAATTATTATATATTTGGCGTAAAAATAGAAATAAAAATTATAAATTTAATTAAGTTTCTATTATATTTTACTAAATTACATAAATAACTAAAGCTCCGAAACTGAACAAAAAATGACATTTTTCCCGCGTCTCCATAGAGCAAGCTTTAGTTAAAATCTTTATCTCTGCTTAAAATTATGGATTTTTACATGTCGTAGGTACCTGTACTAGTGTACTGGCTTACACCGGTTCTGCTGAACAAGGGTGGTGAGAAGAGCCTTCTCGCACCAGCTGTTTAGTCTCCTCATTGCCAGAAACCGCTTGAAATACTGTATAGTACCTAAACCTACTGCCTCACAATCTCGAAGAAGTCAGTTCACAGCACTGAAGGCAGTAGCTTCTATACTGGGGTGTAAGGGATAAGGAAACGCCTCAGGCGACGACCCAGCAAGTGGCAGGGTGACCAAAGTGTACCGCAATGTAATAGGAATAACCGGTGGTGACGTCACCAGCCTACACAGGGGTGGAGTTGTTTTGGTCACCCTGCCACTTGCTGGGTCGTCGCCTGAGGCGTTTCCTTATCCCTTGCACCCTAGTATAGGTGGAGGTGGAGGGGTGGCAAGTTCAAGGTAGCATTCATAGCTGCAGTTGGGCTCCTCATTCCTGCAGCAACGTTGGAGGCTACTATAATACTCTTTGAGCGGTCACCAGTTCCGTTCGCGGCCATTATAAGAACAGTACATCCGTAACTGAGGATAGGATGAACCATAGAACCAGTACACCACTTTTGGTTGTAACCCCCAGAAAACTTCGGTGAGCAACGCAACGGTAGTGTGAGTAGCCGCTTTGTGGAGGCAGCGCATTGCAAGCCATGGATTTTCTAAGGCTGCGCTAAAGTTCTGAGCTCTTACACTATTAAATGTGCCCACCTGAAGTGACCTTTTCTGCCAACTTACAATTTCTTGGAAGGCCCTGCCTTACCGAAGTTTTCTGAAACCTACTGCATTTATTTCACTACCAGCTTAATGGTCTACTGCTCACTAAAAGGTTAAGAGGCATTTCAGTTGGAAAAAAATATTATATAGAGAATTGAAGTAATACTATATAGGTCTTAGATGTAAGGTATTTTTTCATCTTTAGCAAATAATTTGGTGAAGCATTCGCATAGGTTGACGAGTTCTGAGGGTACGCAGCTGAAGGGGAACATCTTCTTCGAGGTTTCCTCCATGACTTTTTTCCAAACTTCTGAGCCTTCTTCTGTGCCTCCGTCATCTAAACATTTTCAAAAGAGCACGTAAACAGTGATGTTATAGCCAAGCTAATCTCAGACCACTGCTGATCTCTTTCTAATGGTAACAAGATAGACACTTTGAGGAGATGAGAGGAGAACATCGTAAGTTGACCCTTATGTAGGATAGACGGTAGAACGATATCTACTTTCGCAATTATACCTGGGTGTGTGGTTGAAATAATTCCTAAGGCGATGTGTACCGAAATGTGGATGGAGCCACATACCATGCGTCCTGGAATGAAGGCCTGGTATCGGCAACACAGGGACGGCGGGTACCCACACAGAAACTGCCATTCTTCCCCATTAAGGGTCCGCTATACCTGATGGTGCATTTTTTGCCGCCCATAAGATTAACATTGCGAGCGGCGATTCATTTTCAAGGTTTACCCTTGGTTGGAAAGACACAAAATTTTGCCTGTACCTAGCCCTAACAATGTTCTAGGGAGTGTTCGAAGCAGATTTCCCATTTTTTTTTACTGGTTTTCGAGATACAGCACTTTTCTTGAGGTATGCGATGCTAGCATCTGCAAAACAGTTGCAATAAAAGACACCAGTGAGAAATTGGGAAATTTGCTTCGAACACTCCCTAGAACATTGTTAGGGCTAGGTACAGGCAAAATTTTGTGTCTTTCCAACCAAGGGTAAACCTTGAAAATGAATCGCCGCTCGCAATGTTAATCTTATGGGCGGCAAAAAATGCACCGTCAGGTATAGCGTCCTCTTAACCATACGTCCGGGGATGCCAACTCGGTCAGAACGGCCGTTCAAAACGCATCGTATGTGGCCATCATTAGTGTGTTGGTTGTGGGATACCTGCATCCTCCCTTAGGCATTAAAGGGCGTGGGTTTGGCATCCCTATCATGCTCTGCTGCTGAGTCCGGGCTCGGAAGCCTTGTAACCATTTGACAAGTTACTGAAAAACAATCCAGAATGTTACGGCTGACGACCCATTACTGCCATCCAGCATGATTTTATATGGGCCACTCTGATCGTGCATGGGGTAGGGTCGTAGGGTCATAGAGTACATTATGTGGAAGCAGCATAATGGTAAAGGCTGCTTTCAGACACAATCGCAAACCACTTGGCAACAGAATGATATTTCTTCCCATTTTGCGAGGAAACTGTTGGATATTTAAATGTTCTGTAATAGAATATGTCTTTTGAACATCTCAAATTAACTGCCTATGATGTTGTGATCTTACGATCGAGTAATTTCGGGCAACTTTTTATTGACAAAAGGCACTCGCTTCTAACAGCATAGTCAGTTAATCTCTGACGGTAAAAAGACATATTATATCTCAGAACATTTAAATATAAAACAAAATTTCCTCAAAAAATGGTTGGGAAAAAACTTCAACAAACAGGATTGTTTGGTGACCCTGAAAAGTTAGATGTCTATATCTCAATGTTCTTTGTAGGTACTATCGAGATTCACAATTTTTAGCTCTCTGGCCGAAACTGAGCAAAATTATGAAATACCTTCCAAAATGTTGGTCTACGATTCCATGCAACCTTTGCGGCAACTTTTCAGACTCCTGCTGGGTGCGTATTCTGTGACTCCTAAGTTATGTTTCCCAATAGGTTCTCTCGAATCACGTCTCACAAGATAGGTTAGAGAGGTCCAAGTCAGGACATCTGCGGGAGGCTCATTGTGAGTTCTGAAAAGAAATAGGTAAAGAATTTATCGCAAAAAGCTACCAAATGTTTGTAAACTTACAGCCAAATTTTGAACTTCCTCTTTCGTGTAGTTTCTACGTTTCGTGGTTGTTGCTGCATGTTCTTCCCAAGTTTTTAAGATAACTACTAAAGGGAGTAAAATTCTCTGAAGGACCTCTGGACGGAAGACAGTCCATTACTGCGATAAACGTTTCAAGTCGTGGCCATATTGAGTTAAAGCGCACAGTCAGTTCCATCTTCTTTCAAGTTCTTCTAGAGTGACTGAATCCAATCAATCTGAAATATTTTAGAAATAAATCCTTGGCTCTATTGCCCAATAAGGATCATGGGTTGGTGGGCTACAGGTGCCACCTTTTGTGCATGACCTCTGTACACAAGGGGGTTGATTTAGTCAGAATCACGCGCAGTTTTCCTTCAGAGAGTGACAGTTAGGTAGCCATCAGAGCTGGAAAGGCCTAGAAACGGGCAAGATTCATCATGGTAAAATCTCGACTAGTCGGGTGTAGATCCTGGCTCCTCCTTCTTTATAGCTCAGTGCTGTGCCACTGCGCTAATTCGGCCCACACTTTAAAAGCTAACCGAAGCCTCAAAGAAGTGACCAAGCTGACGTCTGTCCATGTGTCTTTCGATGAGCTCCTGTACAGCCTGAGCCTACCTGGATCTCACCCGGCTCAGACACTCTTGCCTGCCTGTTTACCTATCCTATAGCGCTATAGTCAAAAGACTGTCCTGACCACTTACGTTGCTGAGTGTTCCTCGTTAATCATGCTAGATTTCCAACCACTGGGCAGCCACACTACGAAATGACTTTCTTTTTCCTGCTTTCAGCAACCATGGCCACGGTTTCTTGAGACCCTCAAAAGGAAGCACTGTTTCTTGGTATGTGCCACTCTTGCGCCGTATCAGACTTAAGCACCTGACCTGAAAGATAAAATAAATAAATAGGTATAAATGAAGTACCTTAACATAACTGTTCTGGTCACTTATTTAAATAAATAATAAAAAAATTTGTCTGTGAAGCTAGTCGCTGGCAGGGTGCTCATTGTCAAATCTCTATTTCTTTTTTCAAAAAATCCAAGTTTGTCTTTAGTCCTTCTTTATATTCTTACCCCAAGCTAGACAGGGATCTTCCAATGGTTCTAGAGTTCCATAAGGGACACTGCATTTAACCATCAGCGCAGCGTCGGAATGGGAGTATGGATAATTCGATATTATATTTCTCTTTCACCTGCTTGAGGCATAGCGCGAGGAGCTCACGAGTATGTAACTCACCAGGTACGTCAGACTTTCAGGTCAGCTACAGCCTTCGGAAAGTTCAACGCTGTCGGTGGAAATCCTGTGACTAGGTCGCGCGCCTTGCCCACGGCTGCCTGAATCAAGTACTGGAACTTTCCACCATCGTCCATGTCAGTGAAGTAACCATTCTCAAACTGTGCCCACCACCCCAATGACTTCGACAACTTCCCGTTGAAAATCCTGAACTCCAGGTTCGGTAACTTCAGGCTCAAAGAAGTGATAGCATCTCACGATCTGGGCCATCATGCCTGATGTTATGTCTGGGGATATTGATATGGCGATATGCCTCGTGTGCTGATTGTCCAGACGTACCTACTGCTTTCCGGTCTTTGACACGGGAATGGGCAATTATTTGTTAATTTCGTTTCTGTAAAAAATACAAATAAATTAAAAATGCAAAAATTGAATTTCCACATCGTACAAGAACTCTGAGATCCAACGTGCCATCACTGACTAATCGATTCTCTGCTCTTGCCACGATTTTGTTGATCTTTCCTTGATATTCAGGGGCTTTTTCTTCTTCAGATACTAGTTCCTCTTCTGTGCATTCTGCGGGCATAAACATTTTTTCCAGACTCACCCATACCTTCTAGAACTCCACAATTCTGAAAGTAACTGCATCCACAGGAGATGTACCACGGTGATTACTTGGGAATCAATGAATTTATAAATAAACACAGAACTCTCCATCAGACAGGAAATAAGCCAAACCCCGTTTCCAGTATCCTACTATAGGGCAGGCCATGACCCTTTTAAGACTTTAGTTCTGTCGTTTCTGTGTTAACAGGGTACCCTTGCAGGCATAATGACAAAATTTTGTAGTGGTTTCCTAAAGTCAGGGACTCTCGGAAGCCTGCAAATAGAGTAAAGTTAGGGTTAGATAGGAGCTCGGTAGAAACCTCTAGGTAGGTACTTACCCTCGGATGGTCCAACAGATCAACAACGTAGGCAACAAACTCACGTCACAGACATTTTCTGAGCTTGAATATATCATGAAACCTGTCACCATCATGCAGTACCCCTTTGTGTGAATCTGTAACAAGACGTATAAATACCTTATTCACCCTGCAGTACCTGAGGTCATGATTTAAAACGATGTAATGTGGCTTGTAATTACCGAGTAAGTATCAGTTTTACATTTAACACCAGAAATAAGAAAACAGAAAGGGTAATATGAAATTCTACTAAAAATAAATAAAAACGTGGTACGGCTTCTTGGTGTTTACATAGCGGTTAGGTTGGTACTTACGTCACGTCTATAAATTTAATGTTTATTTAACTGCTTACTTTTAGCTTTAATTTATTTTTAACTATAAATTACTATTTATTTTATATCCATTTTGTCTAAAATTTATGTTTTAAATGAAAATGTACTTTTCAGAGATTCAGAATTTTTGGCTTGAAATGTTGGCAGCCTGTATGAACCGATTTTCAACTGTTTACGTGCTCTGGTCATTTGAATTTATTCAGCAACGCATTTCTTCTGGAAATGGAGACAATTGGACGGGTTTTAATGAGTTTTGGTGACTGGATGTGGGGCTTGGTTGAGCCCATCATGTTTTGGGTAAGTACCAAGCCGTTATCTCCAACCTGCCGTGTGTTTTGACAATAGTATGGTTCCCGCACCTTTCGCGTCACACGCCCGTGTAAAAAATCCTTATGTATTGTAATCCATATACTTATGGGTGCCATGGCGCACATAAGTATATGGCCCAATTTGAAATGATCAAAGTAGGTATACGAGTTTTCAAATGCCGGTAGGCTAAGCAGAGAGGTGGCACTCACCAGTGACTGGCGGCACAACAAAGTGCACCCTGCCTGGCGCTTGTCTATGGATGAAAATTAGCACTTTAGGTGCATGAGGGCTCGTATGTGCTCAGCATGTCATGTGAAATGCATACCGAGGCTGTGGAGGTTCGGAACCCACCTTGAACTGTAGGTCCCCGTCCTGTAGGTACTATAGTCCAAGTCAGGCTAGGAGCGTACCGATTACTCATAATTTCTTGCAAATCTAGGGCTGATCAAAACTTTTTCTTGATCAGGGAAATATCTGCTCAGGGTCGGATTGGCATTTTTAGCGTACCTATGGTAGGATATGGAACCCAAATCCGGATCGGCGTCAACTGAAAATCTTCAAAAAATTATGAAAAATCTGTACGCTCCCAGCCTGACTCGGACAATAACACGATGGGTGGGGAGCTGGTATTTGGTAGTGCTGCCAGCTGAGCACGATGGATAGTTCTTGAAATGGTCTACTTGCTGGGCTTGTCCCCCCACCCCTGTAACTAAATAGGCTGCGGCGGTGTGGATAGCGTACCTACCTAGGTACGGTTTGGAAGTCACGGTGAGCAGTTATGTCATATGAGCTTCGTCGCGGGGTGGCCGTTTGTCCACTGCAAATGGGGGGGGGGGGGGGGGGGTTGTTCTGAAGTTTTACGGGATAACCCGCTACTGAGGTGAGGTGGCCGCTACAATCTGTGTCCCCTCATCGCGGCACTGTTCTCCGCTGTCACAAATGTCAGCGGTATGGTCACGGTCAGACGCACTGCAAGCGCCCACACGTCTGCCTCAGCTGTGCTTGCACCCATGATGGCACACATGCACCTGCCAACTGCAAGGCCCCCGGAAAGTGTGCTGGTTCGGTCCTCCGACTGCTCTGTGGGTATATCAGAATGAAGCTAGAAAAATTCTTCGAGTCAGCCCCCTCAGCCCGACACCTCGTACCTACTCTTCCGTTCTCACACAGGAGCCTTTCGTGCCTAGACGAAACCTCCAGCAGCCCCCACGTTGCCAACATCCACCCAGCGCTGCAGGAGTCCTTTGCGCGCAATGGCAAATGACACACACAGTGTTGACTGCAAGGGTCAGTGACTTCGTTAAAACTTTACAGTCTGGCAAAGCGACCGGACACCTAGTGCTAGTGCTGTGTACCTAACCTCCTTGCTTAATCCACCTTCCCTTCGTCAATCGAACTTTCGCACTGCTTAATTGTATTGTGCCTTTAAAAAAAAAAAAACATCTACACGAGACAATTTTTTCCCCATGGGAGTATCCCCCCTGGCTATAGTACGCAACAAGAATTTAGTGGAATAAACCAAACTCTCCCGGGGAAATATCATGACCATGGTGTGGAAAAACTGCAGAGGGGTTCGCTTCTTCGGGAGTGTTCAGTTACCTATACCTACTACATAACTGCCGCATAACTACATAACTGTCATCACCAGAGGAACTTTGGTAACTGAGGTAGCTAGCCACATAAGATGCGTTCTGGAATGGAGGGGCTGGAATGGTGGGCTTGCAGTGACATCTCTGGGATGGCAGGTCATCCCTCCTGCAAACGATACGTCTGAGGATGCCAGCTCGACAGAACGGTCATCCAGGACGTATGGGCTGCTCTTGCTTCATAGCTCAGTGGCTACAGCCCATATTTATAGAAATAACAATGCCGTTTAATTTTTCTTTAACAAAGGGTCAACTTTGATTCAAAAAATTGATTCTGTTGATTGAATTTTTCTCATTGCTATAGGTTCTTTCAATTTCAGCGTCGACGCGACATGGACGAAGATGAGGAAGAGTTTCCGTTGCCGAGTGCTGTACTATGCCATACTATAGGGCCGAATGGGGAAGAAATCATCTACTATATTCCAACTGAAACCCGGAATGGCTACTCACGAAATGTGTACTGTAGGTACCTGTTTTTAATTTTTCTCCCTCAATTTTTTTATTTCAATAATTAATTTAAGGTTCCACTTCAGCTGATGTTGCATTTCTGCCATCCATAAGATTAACATTGCAAGGGGCAAGGGGAATTTCTCCTATATAGTAGGTATATAAACTAGGTAAGCCCTAGTAATCTTCCTATAGACTCCCCATTTTCCCAGTGGCTCCCCCTTTCCCCCTTAAAACTTTCGGTTATGCCATATGCCTGCGAAAAACCAAAAACCCACTAGGTAGTTGGCTTTCCCTAGAACAGCACTAAGACTACGTCTAGGACGAATTCAGGGTCTTTTCAACCAAGTGAAAAATTAAAAATTATTCACCACCCTCGTTGTTAACCTCATAGTAGCATAAATGCATCATCAGGTGAAACTGAGCCTTAAAAATTGGGTTAAGTATGCCATGTTAGCACTAGTCAGGCAAGACTATAAGAAATAGCCTAACCTAACCTAGGTAATGAATTTGGATCGTTATTTTCTAACAAAGTTTGATGGAGGAAAAAACTATGGAAAAAATTTAAAATGATTCCCCGCTCTGTAAATCTTTAGGGGGATCATAAGTAAAAGCCCAACCTTAACCCTTTTTTTTCCACAGCCGCCAGGGTGTTGCAGCCGCGCTGACTGAAACATCCAACACTTCCACTTTTAAAAAATCTCAACTTCAGAAATTTGCCACGTACAACTAGGTACGAACCGTACCGTGAAATAACTCTTTAGGTATGTAGTAAAGAGCAATAGACTTTTTTTTATCGGTGAGGAAATATCTACTTAGTCTCGATTATTCTGTCAACTTGTGTGTTTTTATGTAGGTATTTATGTATTTGACATAATAAAAGAAGTGAAATTTTCCAGTGAGATACATTTTACATTATATTAAGTACCTACCTACAGGAGGGGCAGCTGGTAAAATAATTCTATCAGCTATTTTCAGGTACCTACTACTCCTACTTGGAACTAATAAATAGTCCTTACCATCCACCCTCGTCCTCCGTGGCGTCCCCCGCCCCAGAGATTTTCTGCTGGTCGGCTCTGTTATAGTAGTGGGGGTGTGAGCACCGAGGCAGTCGCACCTGTACCTATGTGCCCTGTACCTCTGTACCTATGTACGAGATCTCCACTCTGAGTGGACCATATGCGGACGCACTTGTCGAAGCCTCCTGAAGCTAGGAACTTGCCGTCAGGGCTGAATGCTACGCTGTGTACAGCCTCTGTGTGCTTGGTGAGGGTGTGAAGGCAAGCCCCACGTTCCACGTCCCACAGACGTACAGTAGAGTCAAACGACGCGCTGCACAAAAGTTAAACAATTAGTTGGAAAGAGTTCATGACTGGTAGGGGTAAATAAATGATGAATACATGAAAATTTCATGAAGTTTGTCAGCAGCTGATGGAGGACGGGGATACCTGATATCTGATTTTTATTTTATTTTTTCAATGTGTTGCGATGCCCTGAGTGGTTCACGCGAATATTCATGGTAAGGTAATTAATTTATAATTGTCGGAGGAGAGTAGACGTAAAGTAGGGAGTTCGGTATTAAGTAAGTTGTGCTTTAGAACTTACTGACGAGGTAGCAGACGTGCAGAGGGCTAAGCGGTGAGAAATACAGGCAAAATCTATTTAAAGCCGATGCTTAGCTCAGCCTGATCGGCACTGGTGGTGAGTAGAGGGGGCACCCACCCTTCCGCTGCCATCTTTGATTTTGGTCTCCTTTTCGTCCGGCGACAATTTCGTATTTTCTCAGTTGTGTCACACACATACCCCTCCACATGGCTTTCATACTTTTCCGCAACTATAACAGATAGAGATGGGTTATCAACGAAAAACAGGGGTAAAGCCCCCCTCCCCCTCCTTTTAATAAGAGAATCAGATTTAAGGGAAGGGGGACTTCAGCCACATGGTCCAATCTGAACTATATCCAGCCAAAGTGTGATCAGAAAGTCAGTTTTGGAGCATTTGACCACCTGCGGCTTGTTTCCAGTTACGATAAGTCGCTCAGTCGATTAGTTTCTACATATTGAGATCTGTTAGAAAGGTATGACCTAATCCAGTTAAAGGTATGCCTCTGCTACCAACCCGATACAATTTTTCAAGCGACAAGTTGAAGTTGACACATTCAAAGGCGGCGCTAGATTCTAGGTACGCTCCAACTGTGTTGCTTCTGTAGACATATAATTTGAGAATTGTGTTCAAGTTTTCGATTAGGGCGCCGGTTGCGCTTTTCCACTTTTGAAAGCCATAATATATTGTTATGGTGAAAAAAGTTGTGTTTATCCAGGATGGATTCTAGCTGATTGTAACAGAGTTTTTCCATAACTTTAGATATGGCAGAGATTAACGCTAGTCGATATTTCAACATCCGTTATACATGTCAAACGTCCACTGACTCGTATAAGTAGGAATAGACTAACCTTCAAATCAAGGGACGTGACATTCTTTTTTCTGGAGACCCCTGAGTCGCCCCTGCGAAAGCAATGCCTGAGCAAGATCGTTCTGGACGAGACGCCGGTAAAGTCCCATAAACGAGCCGTATTATCTTCACACCCTGACGCCATGCAGCAAGTCCATGGTGGGGTTCCAAGAGCAGACATACACATCGCCCTCATGGCCCCGCAGAACTGTCGCTTTGGTGGAAGGAATCTCTTTCGTAGTATCCACTTCCGTAGTCTTCTCCATGGCAGTAGGAGCAGGTCCTGAGAGAAAAGTTACAGAAGTCGTTTATCATATCTGGGGAGATCGGACAACATACAAACCTGTGGGAAGAACCTAAGGGGAAATATTAAAGTAAAAAAAAAAAATATTCAACGAGATCAAAATTAAATTCGGCGATAGAACCTCTCGTTTATATCATTCAAGTTCAAGTCAGAATCGTGCAAAATAGGAGTTTTGAAAAACTAGAAAACTTGTACTTAGGTAAGTAATTGTCAAGAGGACACTCAACACTAAAAAATTAGGTTATTTGGAAACAGGATGGCTTGAAACGTCTAATTAAATCAAAATCTCAAAATCACCCTTTCTCGTACCCCAACTGTGCTCATTTCAGATATTACGAAATTTAATTCAGCTAGATACAATCATACTGAAACAATGTGATTAAGGGTCCGCTTAACCTGACGATGCATTTTTTGTCGCCCATAAGATTAACATTGCGAGCGGCGATTCATTTTCAAGGTTGGAATGACAAAAAATTTTGCCCATACCTAGCCCTAACAATGTTGTAGGTCGTCATTGAAGCAGATTTCCCAATTTTTTACTGGTTTTCGAGATACAGCACTTTTCCACTTAAAAAATTGAGGTATGCGATGCTAGCATTTGCAAAACAGTTGCAATAAAAGAAACTAGTGAGAAATTGGGAAATCTGCTTCGATGACGACCTACAACATTGTTAGGGCTAGGTATAAGCAAAATTTTGTGTCTTTCCAACCAAGGGTAAACCTTGAAAATGAATCGCCGCTCGCAATGTTAATCTTATGGGCGGCAAAAAAATGCATCGTCAGGTTAATCAGACCCTTAACACAAACTCAATCACGTTCCGCAGATAATTCACATGGGTTTACTATAACTGGAACCGGTAAGTGAACCGTTTCCAAACAGCACTGACAGCACAGAGCGACATAGGTGACTCAAAGGCTGGGCAAGCTCTTGCATGGGCGACAAGGGTGGTATCTTATTACTTTCTCACCCGTATGTAATACATGGGCTAAGAAAGTTTTGTTATCGTGCGAAATTTCAAGTTAGAACCTTCAGATTGCGCAGTGAAGATAGATAGGTAGATGTTCCAAAATATTTTTCATCACTTACGAGATGGGCCAAATAGGCCAATACGTCAAAACTTTGGCCCCATGAACAGAATTCGTCGGAGTTTCTCAAAAATCTATATCTTGCACTAAATAACATTGCTTAAAGATTTGTCGAAGAACTGTTCAATCAATTCAAAATTGCGGCCAATATAGGGAAAATAAAGTCAAAAAGTAGAAAAATGAAAATTAAATTTTTGATTGGTTGGGACGGATTTGACACTAGGGAGCGATAATCCTGAAAATCTGTAATAGTGATAGATAGATAGATGCTTCAGATTCCTTTTCAACAGAATATCGATTTTCCAAATATTACGGCCATTATAAACAAAAGAATAAACAAGCAGTTTGCGCGTAAGCCGAAATTTCACCGTTCAATGGATATGCTTGAAATTCGGTAGACATATGCCTGCCTAGGGGTGTGCAAAATATCTTTGTGATCAAATTGCAATTGTGGCAAAAAAATAATTACATAAAAAAGTAAATGGACCGGCGAGGGTGGCACTTGACTTTCTCGCAATTTGGATGTTGGTCAACCCCCCTCGCAAGGTAACCTACCAGCCCAGGATTCTAAGAATAGGTAGGTAGTCACGAAAGGCTACTATTTTAAAATAGTAGGTTGGCCAAACACACCGTCGGTCGTGATCCCAAAAATATTCCTATTTAAAAGAACGACACAGTGAAATATAAATACGGGTATAAATACCTTACTGATGAAGGGGAAGGAAAGAAAGCATGAGCAGCACACACAAACACAACGAAAACGCACTGACTATAAAGAACGCCCACCCCCGGTGCGCGAGCGCGGCTGACTGAGGGGAGTGAGGGGTGAGGGGAGTATCGATCGCCCGACTGCGCGGCCCGGGGAAGGTTCGCGCGCTTTCGCCGCGCGCAGTTCAATTATGAATCTTATTATTTCATCCTTTATGTAAACCAGTGGTACCAAGCCTTATTATAATCAACGTATTTTTTTAAGGTAAATCTTGCGAACCAGAACACACACTAAATTAAAATGTAAATTAATTAATTAAAATCATTACTTGATTAATGCACTGCATGCCAGCATGTTATTAATCGTTACCGTATCACGGACGGACGGACATTTTTTAGAAACCACTTTTTTGGACTCAGGGGACCTCCAGGATCACGAGAAACCCAAAATCTCAAAATTGAAATTTTGCACGATGACAGAACTTTCTCAGCCCATGTAAGTATCACATACGGGCGAGAAAGTAACAAATCTCTAGTTACCGCCTCTAGTTACCGCCTATCATATTACGACCATGCATAGCCCCCATCCCTCAACAGAATAATCAATGTGGGTCATAATAGCCGTATCCACGGGGGGGGGGGGGGTTTGGTGGTTAAACCCCCCCCCCCCCCATGAACGGAAAATTAACATGGTAATGCCAACATGAAGCAAAATAAAAAGTCAGTCAGTCAGTGAGTGACCATCAAAAACAGCTAAGTTTGGGATGTCACTGCTCAGGTACGGTTGGATGTAAAACTTTGAAATTTTTTACTTTCTCGCTAGCCATATATGGCAAGAAAGTATTGTTTTCGTGCAAAATTTCGAAATTGAGATTTTGGGTTTCCCATGATCCTGGGGGTCCCCTGAGTCCAAAAAAGTGGTTTCTGGAAAAAGTCTGTCCGTCCGTCAGATAGTCCGTCAGTCCGTCCGTCAGTCCGTCAGTCCGTCAGTCCGTGCAGTGCTCTAGCGCCTATACCGTTCATCCGATTTTGATGAAATTTGGTATGGACCTGTTTAAAATTACTGCCGAGGGGCTTTTTCAAGGATTTTTTGATTGGTCAAAAATTGCGGCCGCTATTGTCAAAAAACCGCCAAAATAATTCAAAAATCGTGTTTTTGGTTACTTAGACAAGCGCCGACGGTACACTTTTCAATCTATAACACTGAAAATTGGTATGTGTGTTGACAAATAGATGCTTCGAGGTCATTTTCAACTAAAATTGAATTGGTTGAAAATTACGGCCGTTCTGGACCAAAGTTCGATCGTTTCGGCGCCATTCACATTTATTGACCGATTGTCATGAAATTTGGTAAATTTGTGTGGAACCATGTAACTTAAACATCTGTCGAACATAATTTTGTTATCTTCAAAATTACGGCCGTTGTAGTCAAAAAAGTGTCGAAAATGAGTTGAGAATGAGAAACCACGTTTTTGAATGGTCGGAACGCATTTGGGACTACAGTAATAGAATGACAGCCATGAAACTTGGTGGGAGTGATCTCAGATAGATGCTCTTGGGTCTTTTTCAACCGATTTTGGATTGTTTAAAAATTACGCCCGCAAAAAAATCTCAAAGAAATCAAAAAAAAAAAAAAAAAAAAGAAAAATCACATGGGGCGAGAAAGTTTAGTGCGACTGTTGTCGGACCCTTTATTTATTTTTTTTTTAATAGGTTTTAAAGCGCAATTAACTACAGGGTTTTACACGCTGAACAGGGTTAACGAGGACTAGGTCTATGACAAGGCATATTTTGAGAGGCGTCAGGTGGGAGGACGTCCCTTGGAGAAGGCCTCGACGAGCCTGGTCAAGTGGTCGAGTTGGATCTGGTTCGCAGCGATGCTGGACTGGAGGGAGGATTGGGCATTGCGTGGAGCGTGGCTGGAACAGTGGACGAGTGGCGGTGGGGGGATGGCCTGGAACAGGGGCGGTGGGTTGATTTCACAAATGTCGTCATCACTTGCGTCATCCTCCGCGATGTCACCATCAGCGGGTGCAGAAGACGTAGAGTAGATGACCGGGGCAGCTGAGGAGGCAGGGGTGAGGCAGGGTGGAGGCTGCGTCTCCTGTGTTGCGTCTGGCGTCAGCGGGGTTGGTGGGGTGATGGCGGCCCTTGGTCGCTTGATTCCGGTTGTAGGCGAGGGTTTACGGGGCTTATGTTGGGTGAGGGCGGGTAAGACGGTTGTTATTAAGGTGGTGAGTAAGCCAACCAGGGAATCCATTTTCTCTGCCATCTGCTTGAGAGCTGTGTTGGTGACGGCACAGTGAGAACATTGCCCAGCTTGAGGGTGGGGGGCATCAGGCTTCTGCGAGACAATGGAAGCATAGGTGCGTGGTTGCTGGCTAAGAGGAGAAGATCGGATAATTTTCCGAGCATCCGGGACGGAGATGTTCTGACGTTTAGCCAGATTAGCGGCGGACGCTTCGTGCTGGTATCGTGCATGGGCAGTCCGGAGACCTCACATCGTGGGCGCGTCCACAAGCCGCGCATTTAAGAGGTGCTGAACACTGGGCGAGGTCGTGAGAGCCATCGTGGTTACAGGCGCACCGAGGGCAGACATGAGGTCGTTTGCAACGGGATTGGCCATGGCCATATTTCTGACAGCGGTAGCAGCGTAATATAGAGCCTCTGTAGGGGACCACACTTAGTCGTACATATTCATAGTAGACGTACGTAGGCAATGTCTCACAAGAGAAAGTCAGGACAAAGGCAGGCCGCTCACAGCTGTCGGAAGAAAGCTAGTGTACCTCCGTGACATGGCTGTTTTTCAGCTCCTCTTTTAGTTCGTCAGTCGTGGCGTTTGCTAGGTCTGCTGCTCGTATTTCCCCTCGAACTGCGTTGAGCTGGGGATGGAGAGCTGCAACTACAGGTACATCCTTGATGGTAGAGATGGCGAGAAGAGCGTCTGCTTGGGTTTGGTTAGTTGCGCCAACAAGCAGCTTGGCGCGGCCCTGGATGGACCTTACGTAGGTCAGGTCACCGGGAACAAAGCATCGTAACGTGCGACCAATTTGGACGGGTGTTAAGCAGGTGAGCGAGTGCTCTGGGTCAGCATGCCGAATTAAAATCAGAGCAAGCTACTTTGTGCGATCATTGGACCATTTATTTTACTATTTACCTTATTGCACACCTACAGGCAAAGATAAAAAATATAAAGAAACACAACTGTGCATGTGGTGACCCTTAATTTGAATTACCTTGTGCCAACAGTAGGTTGCTACCAACTTGACGACCCCACTTTAAGTCTATACGTTTGTAAACTTGGAAAGAAATACGCTTAAGGGTCTGCTCGCCGCTCGGAACTTTAAACTTATTGGCGGCAGTAATGAATCATCAGCTACAGGAGACCCTTAACACACTTACATTCCAACTCGGTAAGGATCGCCCTGATTTTGGTCCGTAGTCAAGACGGTTACTGGCGAGAGCCACTACACGCTGTTTGAACTCAGGGTATCTCACGTTCACAGCATTAGTGAGCGTGGGGTAAGCCGCCTCAAAGTCAATTCGTAGCTGGAAACAGAATAACAAGTACCTAGTTAGTATTCGGCCTTTTTTTAACAAAATTTTACGCGTGTTTTTCTTTTACGTCCATTTCACAATAGGTTATGAAGAAATTGTTGGAAAATTATTTGTTTTAAAAATTGAATGTCTCAGATCCCAAGTATTTTAGTCAAATTTTTCAGGTAGGTAGGTAGGTATAGGTACCTACCTACCAGAATAGGTAATTCCGGAAACCAGTTGAAATATCCAACAATTTCTCAACAAAATTGGCATAAAAAAACAACGACAGAATTGTATTTATTTCATTTTGATTATAAGGCCAGGGGACTGTTAAGTAGTCCACAAAGCCTTTCTCATTGGGCCGAAGCCTATTTAGGCACATGTGTGGTTAGACTTAATGATGAAATTGGTAAATATTGTATTACATATTAGGTACTTACCAATGAAAACATCCGCCGCGTCACCGTATCCGATGCAGCACGGAATATCTTTCACTTCCATTATGTTCTAGGACTGCACTTCAACACAAATAAAAAATTCACATACCTAGGTAACGTTTAACAACTTCACAGTCCGTGGTCAGTCAGCAACCAACAGTATCCCGCGCGATTTTGCCATATTTCCCTTCCGCGAGAAAGACGCTCCCACAACAAGAAATCTAGAGAATCAGAAAGAACGTCTTGTTCAGCTGATAAGGGATTCTTCGTAATCCAACCAGGTTTTTTGAAATTGCCCTGACCCAGCAAAATTAAAGGAGAATCTAACAAGTCATTCTTATTCCATTAAGGTAGATTTTTTTCATCTATTTCGAGTAACACGATTCCTTGCTACACAACAGGAAATCTTCCCACACCAATAAGACTTTACAAGAAATCTCTTTGCGTCACACACAACCTTTTTCATGACGCATCAGCTTATTTTCCATCTATTTCTTGTAACACGATTTCTTGCTATACAACAAGAAATCTCTTTGCGTCACATAGCCGAGGTCAGAACCAAACAAATATTGGTAGGGGGCAGTGACCTATGAAGTTTCATGTGGGCTTCATATCACCTGTTTTCTTAGTGGAGGCAAGGGATGGGCCCGAGGGACGGGGGGTGCTGCAGTATAGAAGCAGCGGAAAACTGCATGCGTGCAGGCTATAGAAACAGGCCCAGTAGGGTACATCAGTTATTTTTTTATACCTTGTCCCTCCTAAAAGAAAGGGCTAAAGTATAAAACGCCTGGATTTCCAGCTAAAATTACATGTTTAGAAATTCACCTGGACTATAAAAAACGTTTTTGAGTAAATAATCTTTTAGTAGTTTCTTAAAAATCAGTATAGGTATAGGTACACTACTTGATGGTGATGTAGGCGTACCTACCTACCTACTATTCGGAATTTTCGAAGTGGCCCCCAATTTCCTATTGGATTTGCCAACATCCAAGGCCGTACCCAGGAAAATTCTTCGGGGGGGGGGGGGGGGGGGGGGTTTAGGTACCTAAGTAGCACGAAACTATATTTTCTCCTTCAAAACTTAATTCTCTCTAGTGTAAAGCCGCATAGTTTCGGGGGGGGTTCGAACCCCCCTAACCCCCCCCCTGGGTACGGCCTTGCCAACATCCTATACGATGTGACAATGTCAATAATGCCATTCCACATGCAATTATTGTGTGCAGTGGCAAGGTGGTCTGTTTACCACGGAATGATCGTCTTGTTGAGAAGTCAATAAGACAGACTATTTACCGCGTACAGCCCATGTCATTGCAGCCGTGAGAGTGCCTCTTCACCACGGAAACATCTTCTTATTGAGAGGTCAATAAGACGATCTGTTTCTACGGCGACACCGCGTCTTCTTGGAGCACAGGGGTCCACCTTATTGGAACGGTTACCTCATTATCGCAATGAGAGTAATCTAACTGGATTTTTTTTAACTCGATTTTAAGCAGATTTCCCTCACTAACCCAAAAAGATGCTTATTGTGTCAACACGGCACTGCTTAACAAGATTTTTCTTTCTACTTCAAATAGAAGTTTCTATTAGAAACAACAAGATTTCATCAACAAGGCATTTCTTGTTGGCCATTTTTATCAGTGATACTCACTGCAGCCTAACTAGTCTCCTCATTGATGTCTCTTTGACATGTGAGTGACATTGATTGAAAGTAGGTGGTTTACTTTTTCGAAAGTCACTCGCTACCCATCTCCCTAACACAATTAGGAAATTTTATTTACAAATGGTATATAAATCCCGACGTTGTACTCTTCCCGCCATCTGTGGCGGAATTTCTAGTCATTCCTAGCAGGGCGGTGGATTTTCTGGTAACAATTTTCTAAGGGCCCTTTTACTACAGGTTCATAATACCCTTGATGATGTATTGTCAAGAAAGACGTGTCACTGTCCTTTTTTTTTCAAATTTAATGATAAGTCCATGATCAATGTGATCATATTTTGAATTCAGTTTGTCATTTGTGAAAGCTCAGCAGACAAACTGTCCCAGGACTAGTGTTATAAAGTGTATTTGCTTATAGCTCCGGAAAAAAATATCTGCCAGAAAAGCTAGTACAAGAAAAATGTGAACGCGTGTAGTAGGGCCTTAAGTTGCACAAAATGTATGCAATTATTGTATCTGATGTACTACCGTTCCTGTCAACCAGTTTAAGACTGGTCTTGCATTTCATTATATGGCTGTCTAGAGATGCGTTTTCTTTACCTCTGTCATACCCATCCGGAGTTGAACTAACGGTACAGCGTCGTCTGCTACACACGCGCAAAATCCAATATGGCGGTTAGTAGAACTATTGTAGCGTGGCCATATGAATTGTGTTCATATATAGGATAGATTTTTCTGGATTTTTAGTGAATTTTTAGACTTTTTTTTAGACATTTTGCAATATGGCGGAGTTCAATTTGAAATTGAGTGATATTTTAAAAGTGTTTTCGTCAGAAAACAACCGCAGTTTCTGCTAAGGAGAAAAAATAATCGAAGCCAACCACATTGTTCTTTGTGGGGTTACAAAAAAAACAAAGTGGAAGTGGAGGTTTTCGGGTTGTGCTTACGATCGACACAAATTAAAAACATACCTCACGAAATAAAAATTTCTATAAAATTGTTGAATAATCTGTAAATGAAATAAATGAATACAGTAGCAGCAAGCAACCATAACGTCTGTACGACATCCTACCGATTATGCAATTAACAAAAACTATTAGGGCGGTATATACATTTGTCGCAAGTATCGAATCACATAACCTAGGTAGGTACTAACTTACGTTTCATTTACAAAGCGTTATTCCTTCCTACGTCCTCTCAAGCAAAGCCATAAATTATAGGGTAGTACCATTAGATAACTATAGGTGCCTTGGATTGAAGTTTCACTTAAATATTGGTGTGCGCTCTTAAAATTGTAAGTAACTCTTATCATCACGAACAACTAAGTGTCTGCCTACTTACCTGCGTGAGTTTTATTGAAATATACACATACCTGGCAGAATATAATCCTCTCTTTCAAAATGCCGGCTGCAGACCGTCATTCCCATACCCACTGTTTTGCCTATTTTCAAAATATGCACCCACTTCTTCAGTAAAATTTGATTGCCATGAGGAAAATGATGTAAGTGTACACCTTCCCCTCTTTTTTGAGAACACTGAGGCACAGAACAAATTCGTAAATGCTTTTTTTAAATTTTTTCATTGGATTTCTCCATGTTTGGCCGTTGTTGTTACCGTTCTACCGTTAGTTACATTTTCTGCCACTAGAGGCAGGTCAGTCGTATTCAACTCCCAATAGGATTCATTTCGCTGAAATCCGAATGGATATAAGAAATTTAGAATACCTACCAGTGCCAACCAGCCTAAGAGTTTTTACAATTTGGGACTGATGTGGTACTTCATTGTGAGCTTCGCATCTGCGTGAAGAATTGTTTTTAGTGTCCTCAAAAATCAGTCGAAAGCCCGTGGTTGAAAGTAAAAATGCATGTATGTTACGTCTATTATATGTATTAGGAACAAAAATTTTTAGTGCACTCAACAGTGTAAGAAATGAATGAAATGAAAATGACATAATATGACTAAGATAAGGGTCTAGATATAACACAGGTATTTCCACGGCTGTTTCCGAATGCTGGTTTAAGGGCGGATCCCACCAACCTCAGTTACTTCCGTAAAATTCATTATAAGGTTTCAAGTCAAGGTCAATGCAATGTTTAGATATTCAGGACATCCTCACTCAACGGAATCCACCCTAAACTCAGCTTTTATTTTTACACAAAATTTGAAACTGTAAAAAAAAGAATGTGCACCTAAAACAGATAAGTTCACCATCGGCGACAAAATATCAGATATAATTTGAATGGCCGTGGAAAAGCCTTAACCTCAATGTGCCTCAATAAAAAGTTACGAAAGGGAGCTTGACATCTAAATAGGTTTCCCTCCTTTTCCACTGCGAGCTATTACCATTAAAAACCCATTTTCTATCATTTCAGTATAAAGTTTTAATAAAAAATAATAGGAAGGTTCAATTAGAAACAGTAAAAAGTTTTTCTAATTTCTATTTTGGCTATTTTCGTGCGGTTCTAATGAGTTCTAATGGAAAATACCACAGAATACCCTGAATACCCCAGAAAACAAGCATTTTAAAACCGTATTTTTCACCCCTTAAAACCCACGATTTATTAAAAGAAATATTTCAAGTGATTCATATGGTTCTAAAGCCCTTAAAAATAATTACTAAAAAATATTGGAGGGAAATCTATTGATGAGGTTGACAACCAACCAGGCTCCAAATGTCCTCTACCTTTTCAAATCGATAGAGTGATCTGCTGCTACTTAGTTACTGAAGTAAGGTATACGTACCAATTACGTCACATTTATAAATATGCCACAGTGACAATGAATGGAGGGTGAAAGTAGGTATTTATACAGGAGTAATTTCAGATCAAGTTTCCATTAAATGAAACAACAACACTACAGCTGATATTTAGACTGCCACTGGGATCATTTCACAAAATACGAGACTGAATTTTCATGTTTCCTAATAGAACGATTAAAAAAATTGAACTGATAACAAGTCTTCATGCGAACGTCCTTCCTGTGGTCCATCCCCCAAAGACGATTATCAGTTGAAAACTAGGTACATGTATTTGACCTATTAAGAACATACCTACTGAAATTCAGCTGAATCAGCATTTACAAAACACTGACAATAAAAAGGACAAAAAGCACGCCACAAAATACGGCAGTTACAGTCAAAATGAGGAATTAGCCACAGGATAGTTTTAGGCTTCACTGAGGATAGACTCAAACAATGGAAAAGCAACCAGAGTCTCACTCCCCTTTCGCCGCACCTCAACTTTGCAAAAACCCTGCTGAGACAAATCCTCAGCAGCCTTCTTAATCCGTCGCTTCTTTTCTTCGGTAGTTGCCCGTTTGATACCTAAACAGTAAAATGCTATATAGGAACCGATTCAAACTGCAACGAAAAGGTAGATGAAAATCGTCAATGTATATAAACACAGTATTTTTTAATATCTGCAATTTCCAAGTTAAAGAGTAGAAGTATGAAGAAAGAATGAAGTACCTACGTGTAGGAACTTCACACCGTCCTTTTGCAGAATAATTGGCTTCGAAATAAGAAATAGTGTGCTTGAGTGAAATAACACGCAACATCTACTCTGCCCTCATCGATTGTTTACTATAAGCTTAACCCCTTAAATCGACTCAAATTTATGCCTACAAAAATCACTTATTTTAGTCTGACTCAACAAACCTTTGATTTTACATAACACTGCAATTCCAGGCGGACTCTTGAACTGATCCTCGAGGGGGCGGATATGTGCATGATCCACTATCGCAGTATTCCCAAAGTCCATAAAAAACAATTCTGAGGAGGTCGTGTCCACTGTCCTTTGGCAAAAGGCACGCATCCAATCACCTGCATCAGCTGAGGGTAAGAAGGTATTCGTCGGTCAGAAAGAAAATTGAAATCTCAAATTTTTTCGATCGATTTATCTTTATACATGTAAAATCTGCTGGAGGGTTTTAGAAAAATGGCAGCCGGCTGGTCACTTTTTCTGAGTGGAAAAAATTATGACTTTTGAGTTGTTATGGTTTCTTCCGACAAGCCTGTTGATTTGAAGTGCATAGCAAAGGAATAATCACCAAATTTTACAGCCGTATTTCCAACTCAGCCGGTTTACTTCTCCTCGTTTTCAGAGAAACGATTTGTTTATGAAACTCCCAGTCGGATATTAATATCACTTCTTATTCGTAGGTGCAAAGATTTAGAAACACTTGATAAGGCAGAATCGCCACGGCGGCTTAGACAAGTATACTCGAAGAGCGTAGGTACTATGTTTAGCTTTTAGAACAGCGACTTGATGAGCATATTGGCACAACTGTCTTCAGAAGACATGTAAACGCGCAGAGCATACTATGTTTAGCTTTTAGAACAGCGACTTGATGAGCATATTGGCACAACTGTCTTCAGAAGACATGTAAACGCGCAGAGCATACTATGTTTAGCTTTTAGAACAGCGACTTGATGAGCATATTGGCACAACTGTCTTCAGAAGACATGTAAACGCGCAGAGCATACTATGTTTAGCTTTTAGAACCGCTACTTGGTGAGCACAAACCCTATATCATCAGATTACTTACTCAAAATTCTCTGAATTCTTCCTCTGTAAGGATGTTCTTACCTGGAAAGAAAGCGCTGCATATTTCACCATGGTGCGGACGGTAAGCAGGCATGTTAAGATTTTTGGAATACTCTTGGAGACCTCGCGTCATGGCACCTAAGACGTGCCTCGTCATGGCCTCACCCACATCCACGCAGTATATCTTCCCGTGCTCCACCACATCCGCATCGTAATAGGAGAGCAAAAACTGCTCCTTAATTCCATCAGACAATACTATCGTATTGTAGACATCCGGCTGGAAACCTGCAAACGTAGGCACAAATTTGATGTTGTCTTGCCAAGTCATCTACAGCTGCAAGGTACACTGGTAAGCCTTAAAATAATTACTGACAAATACTAGATTTAGCAGACCATATCTCAAGCAGTTGCTTCAGTTCAAACCAGCGCGACAATACCTTTTATTAACTAAAGAAGCCAAGATATTCATGAAGTCGTCACGCTGTATATATACTGTATATAACAAAGGTACATTATTTTCCCTTATTTTTAAGTTAGGTAGATTTTAATAGAGACATACTCCAAAGCAGTGCATTTCACATTGTAGGTAATGCGCCAAGTTTGCGAAAAGAAAATGGCTTTGCACTGTGTGCCCACCACTATCACTCCATCCATATCGACACTTAGGCACCAGTTAACTAAAATAGTTAATATGAGCTCTATGGGAAATAATGTGTACTGTTGAAGGAAATGTAATCAACTACTTTAACAATTTATATACTGGGGTTTTAGGGAATATGAAAACTGTTTTTTTAATATTGGTAGTATTGTTATATAGTAATACAGTAGCATACCAATCAAGGCAGGAGCGTCTTCTGGAAAGGCCTCCTCCGTGTTGATGCAATCCACTACCTGCTGATTTACGCTTTTGCCTTCATCATCAATTAGCTCAACACCTCTGTACGGTCCGTCTTCGTATTTCTACAATCAAAATGAAATCAGTGTGATGTGAAGAGAAAAAACCTAGCAATAGGTAAGCTTATTCTAACAAAATAATAATGAGGACATGACATGAGATGATGTTGTGATTTTACGATCGAGTGATTTTTGTCACCAAAAAAATTGTCCAAAATTAACCTATCGTTAACTCACAACATAGCCTCATGAGTTGTGACGTTAAAAAGACATACAATATTTCAGAATATTTAAATATCCAATAGTTTTCTCACAAAGTTTGAAGTCCGAACGTAAAAAATTGCGAATGTATGGTGGCCCTTAATGGTAGATATTTTCTCCAGCATTCTCAACTCACAACATTTTTGATACTTTCTTACTCCGAATTTTGAGAAGCATATATATTGACTTCATGATATTATACTTTCGTCCTCCCTACTTTGAGAGGGGCATGGTCAATTAAACGTATTAAAAATATATTATAATAATATTTAAAATCACTCACCATCGTCACTTCCTTCTGGACCAAAGAGTCAAGGTGCAGTCGCGCCATCAAGGAATCACAAGGAGGGACGTCACGGAGCCGGACCGTAACAGCAGCAGGCGGGACACTCTGCACATGTTCTGGGAGAAGTCGCAACTGCGACAGCGGAGTCAGCTGCTCGTTGCCATAATCAATAAAAAACACTTTGGCCATCCCGTCGACATGGCAGATCACGCTCCCACGATAAAACACTTCATCCAAATCAAATAAAGCGCCGACTATCGAGCCAGGAGCAGGCAGTTCAGAAGGTGCTTTTTCTAGAATAGAAATTTATAATGTCAATTAGGGCAGACTTCACAGAAAGGCTTCAACCACGAATGGATTCATATACTTATCTGCCGTCCCAGTGAAAGTAACTCTTGCGGGATACTGATCGCATAGATCGATTTAAAAAATCAAACTATTCATATACAATAGAAGATATACACAACCTCTTGCTCGGGTATTTCTCGAAGGCCTGAGTAGTTTATGGCAAGTTCGACTTTGTTATAAAACAGAGATAACGACCACATGCAGCCGCGAATTTGTTAGCAACATTTTAAAATACAAATCACCAGTTAGTGTGTACTGATGAAAAGCAGGCGTAACTGTCTGATTCATTTTTTTTTTAAATTAATGCGCAAGACCCGGAGGGGTATCCGCGCAATTGAGTCAGATTAAATGAAACTAGGCATATTTTCACCTTTTACGCAGATGTCAGCTACTTTATTCATGAGTGCGGTATACGTCTCCTCCTCGTCAATGCTGGTGACTGACACCTCACACTCGCTATGAACGAACTGAATGGCAACGCTAACGCGCTGTACGGGTGGTGGTACATTGGGCGGGAAAAGAAGAGGCTCCCCCCTAGCCACTGACTCGGGAGGGAAAATGGCGGAAGGGGGTGTGCAACCCTTCCCATTGTGGACAGGTTTCGCAGGACCCTCACTCATGACAAGCGCCGAATTGGCGACCAACGAAGGCGCTGTAGAGGAATGTGAGCAAGTAGCCTGCGACAGAGGTACCGCAGTATTTGACCTGTAAAAGTATTTAAGGAAATTAGACGCTTTTCTCCTTTTAAAGGAATAAATAGGAGTTGTACACACTCTCAGCTACTCCAGAGTTCCAAGGAAAAAAAAAAGTGGCACCAGAATGGTTATTTATGGCATTTTTTCAAGGAACTATTTGATAGTCGTTTTTGTTCAGAAGCAACATAAAAATAGTAGTAGTATTGTATAGTCGCCGGCCAAAAAGGAGACCAAAATGGCAGATGGCTGCGGAGGGGTGGGTACCCCCTCTACGTGGCACCAGTACCTATGAGGCTGAGCTGCGACCCACACTATTGGCTATGCCACACGATATACAGGCAAAATCTATTTAGAGCCGATGCTTAGCTAAGCCTAGTGTGGCTCGCAGCTCAGTCTCATAGGTACTGGTGCCACGTAGAGGGGGTACCCACCACTCCGCTGCCATCGGCCATTTTGGTCTCCTTTTCGGCCGGCGACTATATAATAGTATTGTAGTAGTAAATATAATAGTAGGGTACGAAGTGCGCACTCTCTGCGCGAATGACGGTACTATGACAGGCCATAACACGGGAAATTGGCGAGCATTCTCGCAAGCATTCGAAGATTTTCCAATCAACGTCCTCGCGCTCGCCATATGGGAATCCACACTACTGTACTCAGTAAACGAGCGTGAGTGCGAATGCGAATACCTTTTGAATGGGGAAACTAAAAAATGTTTCATACCCGTTCGCCATCACTTCTAGGGGTTTATACAATATACACTTTTCGCTACGTAACTGGCTAGGTATAGAATTTTTCCGAGATTTTTCCATCCCCAGTGGAACTTGTACCTTCTCAAGACCCAAAATCAAGAGAAAGTGCGCCGAAAGCTTGACTAATTAAAAACATTCATGTACAAAGAAACAGAAAAAAAATGCAGGTACGGGGATTTAAATCCTGGACCTCCGTCCTGACCACTACCGTATGTGTATGCAAGCACCTGTACATTACTTAGGAGGTATAACATTTATAACAATTAATCTTTCTGTAGTTGCCGTTTTCACCCTCTACCCATCACCACCTCATCCTTCCTCTCTAAAATATATGTTCAGCTTCGATTGCCAGGTAAGGTTGCACTTTTCCGAGTTGGAAAGTGATACATTTAATTAAAAACTTAATTCTAAAATATATCTAAATAGATACATACCGGTTTTCTGTTGGAGAAACTGCAGTGGCGCCGATGATCTGCTCGCTAACTGGCAGAGCGTCGCCTTGTACCTTGCAGTCTTGAACCTTTACTATCTTTTTTTCACCGCTCTCACCAACAACGCAAATCCGAATGTCAGTTTCCAAAAGGTCTTGTGCCGTATACTTTGAGCTGGTTCCAGGGGCGAATTTGATGAAAAAAGCCTGTGAAACAAATTGTTCTTTGGTAGTTTCTGTCCACGCTCTAACCCGAAAGCCCAGGCAAGACTTGGAGTAAATTACTCGCTTTATTGCACTCGGAAATATTTCTAAGTAAAGGCTGGGCAGGCCCAGGGCCGTAAAAGGGTTAACCAGGAAAAAGTCAGTTTCACAGCTGAGTACCATCGCATCTACTGTAAATACATGGTAAGTCCCCTAGCCCTAGGCCATAGACCATAGGGACGAGGGCTGCGCCACGCCGACCTAAAAATACAAGTGAAACGAGAACGGTTTCTACTTAGCTTAAAATAGTCACTCTTAGAAAAGAAAGGAATTACCAGAGGAGGAATGTGTTGAAGGCCAGAGGGCAGCATGCGGAGGTCCCCATGGCACATCTCAGTGTTCCCGTAGTCGACGTAGTGAACGACCAGCTGAGGGACGGCAGTAACTACCTTCACGCGCCACCAGCTCCCTTCAAAGCGCGCGGCACACAGGAGTCCCGTCGTAACCTGGTATGTTTGCAAGGTCACCACTTTCTCAATGGCCAGCGTTTCACGTATCTTGTCAAACTTTGAACGGTTTGACTCGGGGATTACCCACCATCCGTCGTTTTCCGGGTACAGGCAAGAAACCTGTAACAAAAACAGGACATTAGATTACCTTCCACCACCTAATTATCAAGGCACTTCCACAAGCGAACCATCACCTGTTTTTTATTAAAGATATGTAAATCTCGGTTGAATATTATTGTTTTTTATTGCATTTTTACACGTTGTATTACATTTGACAGATTTCTTCGTTGAAGATAAAGATTTTACTGCGTGGAAATATCAATTCTTCCTATGCAAACACAGAGTGTTATCAAATTTTTTTAGTCCAAAAGTCATCTAATGCCGTTTAGGTAAGCATGAACGTTACCTACCTTGAAGTAAGATTCAACCGCAGGACAGGAGCCCGCTGAACAGGACTCGCGGTCAGACGAGGGAGCAGGCGGTAGACACGCCTCCTTTGGGCCATGTGCGTCCTTTTCTTTACGGCTTTCAGTTGTTTTAGGAGCCTCAGGCTCCTGAGGCGGAGGTACGTTCAGGTTGAAAGGGACTTGTTCGGTGCGAGGTGCTTCCTCAGTAGGGCTTGCAGTGTTTGAAGTGTTTTGGTAAGATTCAGACGGCAGCACTAGTTTGTCGTTACTAGGACTTGCTCCACTGTTCGTGACGGTGCTGGATTCAGTAGGGTGCTTGTCAGCATGGCCTAATTTCACGCGATTCATCCGAACCCTCAGAGGAACTTTCTCTGGAATCGAAGATTGAACCTCTGCTCTCACTGGCGTCCAATGGTCAAGGTTCCTCCGACCGCCTGTTGAGGAAAATCAAGCAACTTTTTCGTTTAGACTCCTATTTTTGAAATTATTGCGAAATAGGCTCACCCTTCATGCTAATATAATTATTATACTTTTAGGAGCACCTATGAAGACCATGGAGTGCAAATGCAAATAGTAACTTCACACCCACCTTTTGAATTTTTTTCTGCAATTACGGCGATATTACATAAATAATCGTTTCATTTTGATTTCTTCATTTACCTACATAACAACTAAGCGGAGAAACTAATAGATGTTCTATCTGTATCAGCATCTATAACCCTGGATTAGAGAAGCTGTTAGTTACGTGGCATGCGACACAACTTACCTTCACGAGGCGGAGGATAATTGAACACGTTCGCCTCCATCCGGTCTGTTGGACGCCAATTTTTCACGTAAAATCGTGTGGGATACCCGAGTGGATAGGGATTAGGCGGGGGTACTGGCAGTGTGAATCTTGAGCCCGGTGGTGGCTTTGCCATTGGATAGACTGAGCCGCCAGCATCATATTCATTTAGTCGTGTTGAGGGTAAACTCTGTCTCTCTCTCCCTTCTCTGTACATTCCGGTAAAACTACGCCTATCTCTAGCCCCAGTGTTAATAAAATTTTCTGTCTTGTAATAAGATTCCCCATAAGTGCTAGCAGAAAAACCGGACTCCCTACCATCAGTGATCGCGAACAGATTGGCATCCAAAGGAGGCCGAGTCAAAGGTTTTGGCTGAACAGGGACCGGAACTCTGAAAATGCAACAAAAATTACAAATACACACAAGACTGACTACCGATAATCAAATGATAAGTGGCAACATTTTCAAGGGTCCGACTTACATATTTATTCTCTGTCAACCCCGTAATTAATATTTGAGTCGAATATTAAACAAATCGTCTGCAATGTGTTAGGAGATAGCGATTTTCTGAAAGAAAGTGCAGCTTATTTATTTTTTTAGTCTGCCGAGTTTAAGAAAGATATTTCAGAAACCATGCACGATAAAAATACGGGCTACGACAGGTTGCGCAGTTCCTGTGCCATACATCACACTATTTTGTTCGCTAATTCTCCGTGTCACGGGATAGGGCGCATCAAATATCTGACTAATGCCTCTGTAGTAGCCCTTACGATGGATTTCACCAGACCAGTTTAACGACAAGTTCAATTTATAAATATCCCAAGCATATTTTTAGCTTATGGCAAGTGCTGTCGCGAGGTTTAAAGAACAGTTAGCCTCTTCCCATAAGATAAATATATGCGTCATTTGTTTATAAATTTAACTTAAACCCATCCTTAGGGTGTGTCCCACTATACTCAGTTAACGTTAAACTCTAGTTAAATTTGAATTATTGCACGGTAAAATCCGAATTTAACTGGAGTTTAACCATTAACCGAGTATGTTGGGACGCACCCTTATTATTGCATGGTAAAAACCAAATTTAACTGGAGATTAACCGTTAACCGAGTATGGTGGGGCGCACCCTAAGTGAGCAAATAAAAACAGTCCGTGGTCCTGTACCAGATCAATATCTGAACATCATCGCCACGGATACTTACACAAGCGTCTGACAGAAGGTCACGTGGTAGTCCGCATTTAACTTCATGCAATTCGTGCTGCAGAAATGAGTTCCGCAGAGCTTACAGAAATTGTCAGTCAATTCGCTGCAGCCGTAGCACTCCTGTAACAGAAGGTAGCACATGGCTTTCTCGCAGTGTAATCAAAAGTGTTCGAAAGGAGGTCCATGCCGCGCTCTGGCTAAATTGATTCTGAATTTGTGAAATAATAATTTTGAGAGAGAGGGTTTTTAGTTCAAATTTCCTTTAAATCGTTAAAAAGTCCACCTTTGTACGATTTCCTCCAACTTGAAGTCATTTATCAGAGAAAAGCAAAGCAAATGCAAAAAGTTGGTGAAATACCTACATACACCAATTTTTATTAAATATTTATAACGGATGGTGGTTTTGAGGTTCAGGGACCCCACTCCCCAGAGATGGAAAGCTAGCAGTATTATCACTACAATAGGTAGATTTCGACGAAAACATAAAAATAATAATAATGAGGATTCCAAAACGACGGTTGCAACCTGCTGTTACCTCCATTGCCAACGTCGAAGTTCTGTCAACGCTGGCAATAAAAATATGTAGAAAGGGGAACAGAGTCATATGACCACAAAACTACTTGTCAGGTTCTGATACTTTACCTTAAATTCTTCGTCCATTATGTCGATGTCAACAATACTGACGGTTCTAGAAAGAAAAAAAATCAGCACGATTAGCCTACGGAGATTAGCCAATAAAATAAAACATTACCGTCCAATACATTTCGGGAAATACAGAGAAAAATATCGTTTCGACGTCAGAGATATTCGATATTAAAATCACATCATAGGGCTATTTTCATCAGAAAAAAATAAAACAAAAATGAATCTGTTTCAAATCAGTTGCGACATATTTGAGCCTTGCCATTGGTGCTGCTCAACGACCTATATTAGAATAGAATAGACTGCTTGCCCGCATACAAAACAGGACATCTACCTGAACCAGATTGACAAATTTGGAACTAAAATGGGGGTGCCATCGTCATGGCAACCAGAGATCTATGTTTAGCTTTTAGAGCAGCCAGTGGCCATGGAAACAGTTTATCTACAAATCAATATTATATGCATTAAGTACGCAGTAGAGAAACTTCACCATTTCTTGATTGGTCGTGAGTTTACACTATACACGGACCATCAACCGCTGATTCACATTTTTGGGCAACAGCGAGCCAAGTTACCTCCATTGTGCGCTACGCGCCTGTTACACTATGCCTTGTTCCTGCAGAATTTCAAGTTTACGATAAAGTACAGAAAATCCAGTGAGCATGGAAATGCTGATTGTTTATCGAGATTGCCGACACACTCGTCCCAACTGGGGGTCCCAGACGCTTTAGAAAAGTTCTAGATTCAGCATATTTCCGTCCTACCTCATTCGCCAAAAGACATCGCAAACGAGACGCTTCGCGATCCAGAACTTCTAGAAATTCTTCAGAAACTACGCAACGGGGAGTCCATTCCGGCGCAGGCGTGGAGACTAACTGGGTGCATTGGATTTCAGTGAAATGGTGAACCTTCAAGACACCAACAAAATTTTCGTGGGTTCCATCCCTGCCAATCTCACCCGAGAAGGGTTAAAAAATCATTTCGGCCAGTATGGTACTATTGTAGACATCGGAATGCACACTGGATTCGCCTTAATTTCGTTTTCTACAAAGAGGTTTGTCGATTTCGGTGTATTCAAATGGAATCTTAGAAATAGCTCAGTTTTTATACCTTTTTACTTTCTCGCCCGTATGTAATACATGGGCTGAGAAAGTTATGTCTTCGTGCAAAATTTCGATTTTGAGATTTTGGGTTTCCCATGATCCTGGAGGTCCCCCGAGTCCAAAAAAGTGGTTTTTAAAAAATGTCCGTCCGACGTACGTACGTCAGTCTGTCGCGCAATTGGACGTCACACCGTTCGTCCGATTTTGCTCAAATTTGGTATGTAGGTACCTAATGTAAATATCTGGACAAATTTTTTGATAAATTTTTATAACTCAAAAATTGCGCCTGCTATGGTCAAAAAAAGGCAAAAAATCGTGTTTTTTGACAGTTAAGAAGGGCTGGAAGCTACGTATATCAAGTTGGAACCTTGAAAATTTGCGAAAGTGTTTTTGAATAGATGAATAGAGTATGGCTTTATGGTTGCGACCTTTTAAAGTGTTGAGACGCCCTTAGAGCCAAGATTCCGCTATCTGCGCCTTTCCTATCAATTTTATCAATTAACCAAGCATCCTCTAAACCTCCTTCGTGGACAGTTTGCCTCCTCCCATAAGCTAATCATATGCATAACTTGTGTACATTTAACTTATAGTTGGTGGAAAACACCCTTCCCTTATGTAATGTAATAT
Organism: Mesopsocus fuscifrons; assembly: GCA_950004255.1. Lineage (NCBI taxonomy): Eukaryota > Metazoa > Arthropoda > Insecta > Psocodea > Mesopsocidae > Mesopsocus > Mesopsocus fuscifrons. The sequence continues at coordinate 5,022,543 of OX465378.1, forward strand.
TGAGTAATTTGTTGTAGTGAGAACCAGAAAGTGTGTCGACCGATCCAAGTTCCACCCATTCCTCTAAGTGACCTTGCGCCCCCCCGCAGTAATGTCGTTTTAAGGTAAGGAAGTAACTACTGTTTCATCCGCTGTCTTTTATTTCAATTTTTCCTCTTTTAAGCTTTTAGTATAAGTTTTTCATTTTTTTTTTTTAGCCAAATAGTCCGAATTGTTTTCCTACATCTGAATAGTTTCTCGGAAATCCAATAAATGTAAAACGATAAAAGCTTGTATTGTATTATTTGTTATTAACACCGTCTATAAAATCGGGGGGGGGGGGGGGGGGGGATGCTGTATTTTTAAATGTTCCGCCTTATCGCCTCCTTATCGATTTGGGAGTAGTTCTGCTGTACAGAATCGGCCTTTCAGACCCGTCTGGATATGTATGTTGTAGTACTGCTCCGATGGCGACTGGACTTGCGTCGCAACAGAGCGTGACTGGGAGTTTAGGATTGTAGGCTGCGAGCACTCGATCAGAGATAAGCTCCTGTTTCAGTTTTTGGAACGCCGTTTCGAGGTGTTTCCTTTTGGTGGCGTCGTATAATAGGGCTGCGACCGTCCCCATATCCGGGAAGTAACGTCGGTAGAAAGTGATAATGCCCAGGAAAGACATCAACTCGGCGACTGTAGTCGGGGTAGGCATTGACAAAATAGCCTCCACTCGTTCCGGTGTTTTCTGAATACCTTCCCCAGAAATAATGTGTCCCAAATACTGGACTGATTCGACAAAAAATGAACATTTTTGTAGGTTGAGGCGAAGGCCATAGTCCTGCAGCCGTTTAAGTACTTCAAGTAACTTGTCTTTTAATTCTTCCCTTGTCTTCGCCCCCAACAGCATGTCATCAAAGAACACGGCTACGCCAGGTATGCCCTATGCACGACCCTGTCCATGAATTTCGTCCAAATGACCGGCGCCGCGGCGCACCCGAACATTAGCCTCTTCGGTTGAAATAACCCCTTATGGGTTTTATTGTAAGAATTTTCGATGACTTCTCATCAAGTGGTAAACTCAAGTACGCCTTGCGAATGTCCAGTTTCGCAAAGATTTTGCACTCAGAAACGGTACTTACTTAGTAGTTCATCAAAGAGTGGTAATGGATAACTCGGAATTTCTAGTTGTGGATTGACTGAGCAAGAATAATCAGCACATATATACGAATCGACTCGCCCTGTATCACTGGAACGATTGGCGTTGCATATTCGCTATAGTCGACACTTTCCAGCACCCCATCCTGCACCATGCGATCTAGCTCCGCTTCAATGCGGTCTCGCAAGGCAAATGGAACCGTCCTCGCTTTTCGGAACACTGGGGTTGCCTCTGGTTTCATTGTAATAATCGCCGTAAAATTTGTTGCCAATCCTATTCCCTCGGAAAACAATTCAGGAAATAAAGACGCGAGATCTTCTTCTTCCATGCCCTTCCCAGCGATGTCAACTCGATGTATGTCAGCCTCCGTCAGGATGCCTAACGCCTCCAGCCACTGTCGACCTATGAGTACTGGATCGCTGTCGGACACTACGTAAAGTGGTAAGGTTGCACGCTTCTTCTTGTAACGTACTTTGACCTTTGCTAGCCCGCGAGGCACTATTTGAGGCGAATCTTCTCCTATTGGAAACAATGGTCTGTCCGATGGTCGACATGGCACCTGCAGCACAGTTGAACACGGTCTGTGACACAAACGATGCTCCCGAACCGCTATCTATCTCCATCCTGACTGGCACCCCCTCAATTTTGACTGTAATGTACCAAGGTTTGCACTCATGCAGTGCCTTAACATTGTAAATATGGATTGCCTCTTCTCCGAACTGTACTCGATTTACTGTGTTATCGATCTTTTGGCCGGCTTGCCGCGAAGACTTTTTTTTCTTCAAACAAACTGTTTCCAGGTGCCCCTGAATATCGCAAAATTCGCAACGGAGGTTACCCTTTCGTGTACAATCACTCCACATGTGATTTTCATCACCACAAGCATAACATTGTTTGGTTTTGTTGCGGCGTCCTGCACTGCTCTGCCCTGAGCTACTTTGTCCTGTAACTGTATCTGTAGTTTTGCTCTTTCTCACTGCATGCACTTCACTTGCCGAGTGATGTTCTTTAACTTGAATGTGTAGCATTTCCTGCGTACTTAATTCAGCTTTTTCGATAGCTAGTGCTATTTTAAGAATTTTGTCCAAATTTGTATCGTCCTCTTCGAACACTCGATCCAAAATACTCCTAGAACGTCACCCAGCTACGAAGACATCACGTAACATTTCTTTCATAACTGCTTCAGAGTACTGACACGGAATGGATAGTTTTCGTAACTCTGCAATGTAATCACTTAATGACTCACCCTCGCGCTGCTTCCGCTGTAGAAAAGCATGTCTGGAAGGTATCACTAAGGGCTCCGGTTTCAAGTGCTTTGTAAGCGCTTCTTTAATCTCCGTAAACTGTACTTCCGAAAATTTCTTGGGATGTAATAAATTTTTCAGGAGTTGAAAGGTTTGAGCAGGCAATAACATGACAAAAGTTGCGATTTTCTTTGCAGGAGGAAATCTGTACAGGTCAGAAATAACCTCGAATTTAAGTAAAAAATCTTCGAAGTCTTCTGACTCATTGTAGTGTGGTAAGGGAGTTGGTCCCGCACTCCCATGTTGTGTAGTCACCCCTTCAAGGACGGCCGCGACCCGTTCCGTAAACGCCTTATTTTCCTTCACCAGGTCTAACCCAGTTTTTTCAAGTGCCGAAGGTGTAGTAGCCATCGTACTTCTTGAAAACTGAGTTAAATAGTCTTATAACACTCACTGTACCGATCTTGGGTAAGACCTACAAACTGCGCCAATTGTAACATATTCACTCACCGGTAGCAGGCTATGAACTGACACATCGGCTGGCCAGGCGATGGGAAGGCATGTCACTGCATGGAGCATGCAGGGTAATACACCACAAATATATTATGTAAATTATGAAATGGTAACCCCGTATGGTCCGCAATCACGTCTCCCGAACCCCACTTAGCTAGTGCAATGAGCTATTCATAACAAATCAACATAGAAGGGGTCAGGGGTCACCTGAATAATTTTTTCAAAAATTCTTAACTGATTAATTAACCAATTATAAAACATGCCTCTAATGACAAATTGAGTCGCCTAAAAGCAAAACCAATCCTCTCCCGAATTTTCGAAAATGAGATTTTGGCGCCATTTTTTTCGTATTTACTTTTGCCACAGTCGTGAAAAATATTAAGAAGCAGAAAAAATCCTATCATGGTTAAAATCGCAACTTAAAATGTGCCTTGGAAGCAAAAGCACTCCTATCCGAGCTAGTTTCTGCCATTATCAGAAGCTAAAGTAATCCTCTCCAGATTCACCAATGAGAGTGTTCGATTTGGGTCACGTGACTATGAAGTTGTCTGCTGCGCATCCTACGCATTATGATGAAAATGGCATCGCCTGCGCTGACTATTTATTTTCTCCGATTTTGCCCAACGAACCCGGCCTGGTTAAGGCTGGATTTAGCTAATTTCGGAATGAAACGTACCCGAATTTTTTTCTGTAAGTTAAACAAGGTTGCCATGGGTTGCTAGGTAAACAAAAAAATCCCTTTCGGCAGCCCCGAAATGCGTAGGTAGATTTCGAAGATTACTTCCATCCACTAAAAGCAGTCTCAAATCATTTAGAA